>RPOG01000408.1:0-380030 GCA_008086565.1 Thalassoma bifasciatum | reverse complement strand
TAGTGGATTTAGCCCAGAGTCACTACATCACTACATCCTTGCAGTGTGGCAGTGCATTTGCATGACCATAACATCATGCACACAGACTTTTGACCATATGTGAGGTGGCAAATTTTCTTCTTAAAAACTTGTAAATTTCCCACTGTATAAAACTGGCAAATTCATTTGTTTTTTCTTTTCTGTTCTGTAAGTGGCCTTTATACGCTGTTGTACTCTTTCCACTCTGGTCGATATGTAAGAACACTATCTAACAACTTTTCATTTTCTGAAGACTATCAAAGGCTTACAAAGGAAAAATAGTGCACTGACACAAGGAGAAAAAGTCTCATCCTAAGCTTTGGCTGTAACTACAACTGAAGAACAACCTTGTTAGAAATTCTGTGACCCTCAAGCTTTGGCCAGCTTCTCAAAATATAGTAGATAAAAGGGAAAAAAAGAAAAACAACAAGCATGTGAAGTCAAAGAAAAATCTGCTTGTGGGTGTTTGCATATTGCAGACCAGTTTTCATGCAACAGCTATGCTATGCAGAGTCATCCTCAACAGGCAAACACAAACTGCAAGGCTGTTGCTTACTGTTGTGAACAGGAACCCAAAAGAAAATTCCACAGGCAGAACAGGTGAGGTCAAACCCTCTTTATTTATTAGTCCCTTGGGTTAGCATGAAGCAGCAGACTCTGGCAAGATAACTAGAAAGAAAACAACAAGGCTGAATTTTTGGTAACAGCACAGATGCAGGAATAAGAGCCTGCAGAGAAACATCACGAGTTTGTTTGAGCACTAATGAGCTGATGAAAAGACAGACAGGTGCTTGAGCAGGAAGCCATCACAGCAGCAGCCAGAAGACCTAGAAAGGCAGGAAAGCTCTTTTATTTGTGTTGACAGTTTGTTCCATGGTAATTAGTAGCCTCATAATGAAGTTTCTTTCACATTTTTAGAAGTAATGATTTTAACAAATTACAGGACAAAAAGGGGAGAATCAGACATCTTGCTGACTGTTTCATACACGTTGACAGCTTTTTGTGTCTTTTAAACTGTTTTATGCTGTAAGTCACAGGTTATCCCCTTAATGGACATGCAGAAAGTCTGCAGCACCAGCATCGGGTCTGTTTGTCCTTCAGATTTCACATTAGGACAGCCCCCAGTCCCGGTGGGCTTGCAAGGGAAACGAGCCAAAGCATGTGGAACCTCATGGGCGGACACTGGATCACTGGGTGCCAAAGGGTGAAAGAAAAGATGGAGATGTCCTGCTGTGAAGCTGCTGGTGGTCAAAGTCTGCAGGCTGCTGATTGTAGACTTGTGGGTTGTCTTTAAGTCTTTTAAAGGAAAGCAATAGCAGAAGCAAGCAGGCAGAAGTAAGTAAAAGAAGGTCAGAAGAGAAAAGACACGTTTTCCTTTAGATTTGCTGCACTCAGAGCTCTTGTTGAAGTTAGGCTTTTTTGGCCCTGGAGTGCTGGCCTGGTGTCTTATGTGAAGCTCCTACACAGTGAGTTAAGGCATTTTTTGTGTAAAGAAATGATATTTTTGTCACTGAGGCACAGATGTTGCAGAAAATTAACTTTGTTGACCATTTATTCAAATAAGTTAATGATAAATCTCCACCCCACAGGTCTCCACCACCAGTTATAAAGTCCTGTACTGAAGTCTAATGATGCCAAAATGACCATGTCATAAGAAAACAGTATTCTAACATTAGAAGCAGATGCCAAGAGGATTTCTGTGCTTGATTGCTCTTCCTCACAGGCACAGACTATGGACCGATCGTGCCATGCTGAACTGAAAATGATTTTTATATTTTTGAAGTAAAGGGATAAAAGAGTTGATTTTTTTTAAAGTTGCTTAAAGGCAAGGCAAATAAATTCAGTTTCAAAAATATTAAGCTAGATTCTAGATCACACTTTATAAATTCAATATATAAATTCAAATTCAGTTTCTAGTGACACAAATCCTAGCCCATAGTAGAGTGTCACATTTTCTAAAGGCTGATGTGTGAGACTTCACTTCACACTGAGAACTCAGTAATATTGAAAGGTGGATAGTAAAAATCAAAGGCTTCCTTAAAGGAAAGGGCATTTCTGGTTTGGGTCACTTCCAAGTTCCAAGTAAGAGTTTAATAGTCAATCAAAGTAAAATATGTCCTGAGGGAGAGGCCCAAACAGGTGGACTTCTCTGGAATTGACCATGAACCTAGCTAACCTCTATTAGGACTGTTAAGTCACCACAGAGTCTGCAGCCCCAGCTGTACCTTTGAAAAAAAGAAAAAAAATGGTCAGAGAGCAAACTCAGATTAATACCAGTTGACTGAGTCTCAATTGTAACCTGGAAAGGACAGATGGAACCAAACTGTGAAATTAATCTGTCCCCCAGGATAACATCACACCAGCTAAAAAAAAAATTATTCAAGGTCATTATCATGTTCAGAGCTTAATTAAAGACGGCCACTGCTGCATTGTTGGTAACGTCTGTTCCAACTGTGTTTGGGGTCTCCATGCAGAGATGCAGCAAGGTGTCTCAAGGAAAAAAAAATGGGGGGGGGGGAGACGACACTGCCTTTTTACAGGATAAGTTGATCCTCCTGGCTCTGTTTACCCTCTTTGGTTTGGACTGGTTAATACACTTTAGTCATACAGCAGCTGTGTTACCCTCAGTGAGCTGGTGAAGGTCTAGAGTTGGTTTCATACCTGTATACATATCTTGGCTTCCACACTGTCACAAGAGCTCAAAAATCAATTCCACATGCAGGGACATCAGAGGAGGCATCAAGCCCGGCACAAACACACCATACTTCTCTCTGAGTCTTAAACAACTATAAATAACTACACCAGTGTCAGGCTAGTAGGCCATATCTGTGAACAGGTGTTTTGAAAAGTGAGTTTAAATATTTCGCTTTTTCTCATTGCCCAGCATAAGTCTAGGGTTCCTGGATTTTTTTTCTGCCCTTCATTGATCCAATCAATAAAAAGAAAAACAAACAACTTGTACTGAATTAAAATTAAATGTAAAAAAAATGTGTGTTATTTATGTCTTATCTGGAATACACCTGACATATTGAACTTTTTTTTTTCATCCTCTCTCACACTTTTCCTACCATTGGAATACAATATTGATTTCTTTTCATTCTGAACAATATTTATAAGGGGTGTTCCATTCATTAGGATTGACAGTGTTTTTTTGTAATACTTATAATAAGTATATCATACTTATACAAATTACCGATGCCACTCTAGGGTATTCCCAGCAAGAACTAGCTGGTCAATTTAGATGGTTGGAATCAATTCACAGTCAAAATAGATATTAGTATAGGTAATCATGGGGCCTCAAGGGCTTTAGCAGCATTTATAGCAGCATCGTATTTGCTTGTCAGCCACCTCTTAGACACCCTAGTTTTTTTTCCTGGATATGTTCCTGGTTATCAGAGTCCACCAAACAAACTCTGACAGTTATATGAAACACTTGGATGTTTTAACAAACATGTGCCGTCTCTGCACCTTTTCTTCTCCCTCTCTCACATCTCACTTAATTGGATTTCCTTCTTTTCCTCTTTGCTCTTTAAGCAATTTGTCACCGTGAAGGCTTTCAACAGTATAATTGTATAGAAGAAAGCAACTCAGGCTCTCTGCTCATAGAAGGATTGATATCCATATGAGTCATTTTCTATTTACTGTCAGGCTGTGGGCTGAGAAGTCTCGGGAGTTAATGCGGATGTCTGCGAGTGCAGTGACAAGAAGGGGAGAGTAGAAGGAAAAGGAAAAAAAATGGGAGACGGTGGCTGGATGACAAAGAAGACTGAGGCCAGAGCCAAGAAAACTTGGAAGATATCTGAAAAGATAAAAATAATGAACACTCAAAAAAAAGAGAGACGTGAAGTTGAAAAGATTGGGGGAACTATCAAGTACAAGAAAGCGAGTGGTGAATGAGGCCTTATGTCCATATTCAGGGGCTGAAATCTTCACATTTCTTGGTTGCTGTAACAAGCTATCCTTCCCATTTCAAAGACTCTTTACAAAGTAGCTCAAACTAACTGCCTGCTTTCGCCTGAAGTTTTGGGATAACACTGGTTGTTTGTTAGGTCCCAAAAATCCATATACAACCATGGGTCTTAGGCAGAGCATCCTGGTGCTCATTTTATTTTATCAACCAGGACAATGCTAGTTTTTTTTTTTTTTTAATTTTATAAAGCTCTCAAGTAGAGCTCCAAAATGCAAAAGAAGAAATTGGAGTGAGAGGAAAGAAAAAATGAGAAAGCAATTAATTGAAAACAACGACTAAAGTGAAATGGTCTGTTCATTAACTGATCAAAAGTTAGAGACCACAGCTTTTGAAGGCCAAAATCTGTGCAAGAGCGTGACTTCGAAATCAGTTTCTGTCAGGTATTCACAGTCATAACCTCCTGATGGCAAAAGCAAAAATGTGTTCTCTCTTTGAACTTAGTGGAATTGTTGAGCTGCATAAGCAAGGCCTCTCACAATTCACCATTGCTGCTGGGCTTAGAGGCAGTCAGGCAGTCATTATGAATTTCTGAAAAAATCCTCAGGGTTATAGAACAAAAAAGTCAAGTGCCAGACCTGAAAAGAATTTCACCAGCACTGAGCAAGACAACCCCATAGTCTGCATAAATGGCTGTTTTTCTTTTTATTTTATTTTTTAGATGAACTAAACAACTTATGTTCTGATCCAGAAGTATTTCAATGACTTTAACAGTTAACCCAACCTTGATAATTTATTGTTTTTGAATGAACTATCCCTACAAAACGAATTGCTCCATTGTTTTAACGTGTAAATGTAATTGAGTGTATAGAATATATTGAAATAGCTCATGAGTGCTTTTTTGTTTTCTGGATGAAAGACCTTACTCTCTAAAACAGGATGAGCAAAACATAAAGTGATGACGCAGGTAAAAAGTGCAGCCAGCATGCAAGCTTTGATGAGAAGATGGGCATTAGGGTGATGTGGCCTGGGAGCACTTAAGAAGTGATTTTCTGTGTTGCTTGTGGTCGTGGTTGCAACATTATGTCTTCCGACTTTCCATCCCCCTACAAAGTGTGCTCTTCTATGTGTGTGTGCAATGTGTGTGCAATGTGTGTGCGTGTGCAGTGGCTAACCTGGAGGATCTGGATAAATCCAGGTAGGCTGGCTGGATTTACGGCCACGACGGCTGGTGTGCAGTCATGACACTGGGTTGAAATATATCACAGAAGCTGCTAACACTGTCCCTGGGCCACTGCACTAGCAACTTTTTTTTTCACATTCGTGCAGCTGGCTGTTGCCTTAACATGTCCATGCATGTTCAGCAGTGCTCATCAAAGGATGTTCTCGTATGAACACAAGGAAATGGACAATAAAAAGAGAAAGGATGGCACTGGAAAGGCAAGAATAAAATAAATAAATAAAAGTCTCAGTCTGACGCAGCATCAATTTTGTAGGACATAACGAGGATTCACTATCATAATATGTTACAGATATGTCTAAAAGCACTGGGCTGTGAGTAGTGCTACATATAGCCGGCTGAAACATAACCTTATCGTGTTGTATCTGGTAAAAGTTGTCTTGAATAAAGGAAAAGTAGTGTTAAAAATAAGTTCTGTCAATGTAATTTTCCAAAACAAACTGGTTCATCGAGACAGCAGGGAGCAAGGGCATATGGGAAGCGAAGTCTTTGTCACTGGGGCTATCCAAGCTTTTCTAGGAACCTCTCACAGCTACTACAATGTTATTTACAACACACTAGATCTAAAACACAGTGTTAATCAGTTCCTAGACATTTCATTCAGATTCATCACCACATTAAACTCCTGCCTGTATGATTCAACTTACTGCTTTGGGATGCACCTTACAACAATGAATGTAAATAAGATTATTCACTCAAGTCCAAAGTTTTATCGTAAGAATAATTTCAGAGACTATTTAGTTATGAAGGAAACCAATTTATTGTCTTATTAAAGCATTTTATATCCAAAGTATTCAACTCAGTAAGTAAATGGCACACACAAGTAATCTCTGGTCTGTTGGAGGCCTGACAATTGATTTGGTGGAAGTACAAGTTTCTAAACGATCCCAATGTTTTGGGCCTTATTCCTGTATGGATTACTGCCTGATGGGTCCCAGGTGTAGCGAAAGAGTCCAGTCTGGCTTTGGCTGATATTTAGGTATTTAATTAGGCTTGATTGGAAAGTGCTCTGATTTTGTCATTCATTTGTACGACACAGCCAGTGGAGGTGAAAAACTGCCTACTCACAGGCTGTTGATGTGTCAGTCACAGAGTGAGCTTGAGCATTTATTGGACTTTCAATGTGATTAAAATGTAGCTTCTGGCATTTTTCAAACTGTTGCTACTATATTTCCATTTTCCTTTCAGTTAGGTTGATTGTTTTGAATGTCCTGGCTTCAGTTCATCCCTGACACATCCAAACTTAGCTCTTTTAATTGGAAGAAAGTGGTTTCTCATATTTAGGTCTAAATTTATCAAGCCATGAATGTGAGAATATGCACGTCTTGCTCTTTTACATTTCACTCATCTTGAGATCACACTCAGGCTTAACACTTGTTTCATTCCCGTTTACAGAAATATACATTTACTTACCAATAGCAGAGGCTTCTACAAAGTTCCCATCTACACTAACTGATCAAGTCACACACACATTGGGATAAATTTACATCTTGCTGGCTTGTCAAAGGACACCAACATGTGAACTGTTAGACCTGGGGATTGCACCTCCCACCAACCCTCTGATACAGGCATGGCCGACACCATCACTATGCCACATTTGCCCACATATATCTCTGCATCTACATATTTTACTCAAGACCCAGTCATTTCACCAATGAGAACACACAGATGGAAAGTGAATGAGATGAGGAGAGGTAGGAAAGAAAGGACAGCAAAGAGGGGGAGAGTGACTGAGGTAAGATGTTAATTAAGATTAGGCCAGAGTCACAGTTGTGTGTCTCCAGATGGCTCTGTACATCCTCTACATCACTTCATCTCTCCACCCTCTTCTTCCTCCTGTTTTTAATCGCTCCTTTATTTTATCTTTTCATCCTCCCATCCACTTTCTGAAAATTTCCCCACAGACTGTCTTATTGAGATAGAGATCGCTGTTTTATGTGGACATTGGAGAGCCGAGTAATTTTAGCTAAGTCTTTTTGCTGACAGCAACAAAATATAGGAAAATTAAGTCAGGTAGTGGTGAGCTCCTCCTTTGCCATCCTCCTCAGCAGGTTCTATTGGTCAAATTTACTGGCATGACACGTTTCATTCAAACTATAAAGGTTTTTTATTGGGATGCACTTATTTTGCATACTTGTACAAGTATGAGTAGTTAATTGGCCAATTATTTGCACTCATGCATGCTGCTAACGCTACAGCCGAATGAATCATACTATGACAGTCACACCTGTGTTTAAGTTATTGATCAAGTGGGCATTGTGCTCTGTAATGTTTGTATTCAGATTTAAGAAGTTGTTTCTGTTGCAACTCATTTTATGAGGCAGCAAACTTCTGAGTCTGAAACAAGTTTCCTTTACTGATTCCTCCTAAATGTATTTTTTGTTTGTTTGTTTTTTGTGCATTTTGTTGCTTCTTCCCTTGGTGGTGTACTTAACTTCTACAGATCTGTTTCCCATCAGCCACCACTTAATCTGTTGTTTTGCCACAAGTAAGGAACATTTCAGTTTTGACACTATTGTTTGACTTCATCCACACATTTATGCTGCCACCCTAAGGTGTTCACCTCACATTATGTCTTTGCAACTATCATTTCCCCCTGAAATTTTTCTAACTGCACTTTTTAAGTGTCTTCCTCCATTTTCTACCCCAGTCAGTCACCTAGATGCATGTTTACAATTTTTTTTCAGACCGCACACCTGCCATTTCCAATCACACCTGATCGCTCTCACCTGAGCTTTCCACCCACCTGCCACTGGTTCTCTCATTAGCCACTCGCAAATAAAACCATCCAGAGCTTCCACTATGCTTTTAGTCCACTTGGTGTTACTGAGCTCAAGTCTGTCAACTGCTTTTCTTACTTTGGATACAGCCCCATGGAAATTCTCCTTATCTCATGACAGGCAGGTGAAGCTTCTTGAAACTCTAAGACTTTACTTATAATTTTGAAACAAGAAAAAACATTCAAAGCTTTGATGCTTTTGTCCAGTGTTCAACTGAAGTTGTAGCAAACTCTCAAGAGGACAACTGAAGCACTAACACCAAACCCAAAAAAGTTTGCACAAGACAGACTGGCTATTTTCAAAACTGTCTCCTGTATCAGCAATATAATAATTTTGGCCCTTACATGCTTCTATTCATAAATAATCTTTCTTTTCTGTAACAGACTCCAGCCTGCTCCCTTTCTGGCTTCCCTGCTCTCAAGTTCCAGAAAATATACTATCCCACAGAAGTGATGCCAGGGTACACAGTAACTTGGAAGTGAGTTCCCATGATGTAAGATATGATGTTCAGAGTACTGCTTTACTTCAGGGGGTCCTCTGGTCTTGCTAAATGTTGGTCTACTAAAAGTTATGAGACAGAAAGCTAGCAATGCATGACTGAATAAAACAGAGGTTATAGGAGTACTTCATGCAATACCTCTAGATTTCCACTGTGGTGCTGGGGCAGTGCTGAGATTGAACATGGCTTTCCAGCAAGGCTCTAAAGTTGCAGTTCTCCTCGCTAGCAGATGTTGCTCCATGCTCTAGAAGCGGGTCTTCTCGTGACTCATACTTGATAAGGCTGGCACACTCCTGTGTCAGCCTTTCAACTGCAGTCCATTACTTGCAGTGCTAAATGTAATCTCTCTGAAACATGGGTCCAGGGTCGTGGCCACAGACGGGGGGTGGTGACCTTTTCTGAGTCACTGCATTTCTCATTTAGGTTATTTTTCTAGTGGTTGACAAGTGAGGCACGAATACCAGGAACCACATTCAGCGGTTATATCATGTTTCATAATTTTTTAATACATTTGTGTACTTGCCTTAGACCCTGACACTCTCCTGTCCCCAGAGAGCTCATCTTTCACCTGATCAAATGGCCTTCAAATTGCTTCTTCTTACTTCTCAACACTGAAAGATGTTGTGCTGACTCTGAGAGATGCCATGGCTGCCCCAAAAAAGTTTGCTCTGCTCAGAAAGCCTTTGAAAAATGGCAAAGGTGCTGATCTAACTGGCATACACCTTTTCACCACCTTTTTCTGTGAGGTTTAGTTAACTTGGTTTTAATTAATGTATGGTAATAATTGCCATGATGGGGATGTAGTCGTTTGACCTTTTCTGACCACTTGAATAGCACAGCTGGATTTTTCTCTGGGCTTTACACAACAATGGTTGAAAACTTGTTCAATTTAAAGCCTTAATAAGTTCATAAAATGAAATTGTGATTTAAGAGGCAGTTACATATTTTCACTGATACTTCAGGGCTCAAAGTCTGCGCTGGAGTTTCCTCTGAACTTTGTGTCAGCAGATGGTGGTTTACAAGTCAGACCTACGTGCTCATCCTGCTGGATTTTCTAGCCTTTTATTCAGATGCCAAAACATTCAAGTATGTTCTTGAAGTGTCAAGTCAAGCAAGGATACAAACACACCTACGGGGTTTAAAGAACTGCCTCTCTCCTTCCTTTCATGGTGATGGTAAAAGATGAATCCACTTACATCTGTCAGAACGGTTGAATTATCTCTCAGGCTCTTTAACCTTGAATGCCCTGTGTGTGGGTTGCCTCTGTAATGCTATGTCCACTACCGGTGAAAGAGGCACAAAAATGTCAGTGATTTTCAAACAGGACAAAATGTCCATTTCCCCTGTCAAACTTTGATGGGAGCTAAATGCCTCTTACGTAACTCCCACTTTCTCTAATATCCTTAAAGACCACCAACAGAGATGTCAAGGCCTCAGTATTTATTGAATAAAAGTCAAGGGAAATGTTTCTGTATGAATCTCACATGCACAGAGGGTGGTGATATCTGCCTTCTCATGCGAAGGCTTCATACTGTTTAACACCAAACAGCCTGAAATGAATCGACCTCATTTAGGAGTTTTGAAACATTTCAGCTCACCACCCCTCATTGATTCCTTACATAAGTCTGCATCAGGGGAGGAATTTTTCATAATTTGCCTGTTGTACCAGAAACATTTTACGCTTCGTTGGCATCTTTGGTTGCATCTGATTCACTAGCTCGCATTCATCTTTGATTTTTTGATTCCCTATGAAATAAAGTCCAAAATGCTGTTACAACATTTCAAATGTTCCCTAAATAATTTAATCTATAACAGGCTTATTTTAAAGCAGCAAATATACCAAGAAATGAGGAATATATCTGCATTCACCGTAAGACTAAATCAAAACACAAACTCTTAAAACAAATGTTGAAACAAATGGTAGTTTGTGTCCATGATTTGAATTTAAGACTATCTGGAGTTGTGATTTTTGGATGGACAAAGACCTGAGTATACTAATGAGTAAGACTCTAGCATTGGCTTTGTGGCTATAAGATAGAGGATAGTTTATATTTTCTGTTAGGTTTTCCATATTCGATTTGTTTTCAGAGTTTGAAGCAATGCTTCAGTGGCGTGAGGGCTCTAGGTCATTGGCAACAACATCTGGAGGTTTTTCCATCTCTGGGAAATGCTAATTCCTTTCTCTACCTCAAAACAAGCACAGGTACATATACCACTGAGCAGAGGCGGGTGATTAAACAGAGTACTTCAATCTATTTTCATTACACAATTCCAAAATCGTTCTTTTTAAAATGCACAAAACTACAACAAAAAACCTCAAATCAAGCAACAATAAAGTAACTACACCCAAAACCAAAAGTTAATCAAACGAAATAAACTCAAGTCAAGCAAATAAACCCCAAACTTAGTCCCAAAGAAAATAAACAACCAATAATGCAAAGCAAGAGATAATCAAAAAGGAAATGACACACTCTTGCAAAAAAGCAAACCAAAACCAGTAAATGCAATTCAGAAATAAGCAATCAAATAACCATGAACATTCAAATAAGGAAACTAGCACAAATAAATGCGATAAAAAGACTATCTAAAGGAAGCAAACGCACTAAACACTTAAAACTCAAAAAGGGAGAAACTCTGTTAAAGAACAGAACAAAGCAACCCATTTATACAAGTTATTTACTCTCAACACAACCCCAAAAGAAAGGGGGACTATTTTAAAAGGTCAATTTAGAAATATGCATACCAGCAGGCTGTTCAAAATAAGTTTTGTCAAACCTGGGCTTCCATAGATTGACGAACAGCAGCAGCTCACAGCGGGGAAAAGTCGACCAGTGCAGAAAGTTATTATTGAGAGAGAGGATCCAAACACAATGTCCTTGTAGTTACTAGATCCTCTCACCAAGTTCTTTCCTCCACAGTCAGAAGAATAGTAGTCAGAACTACAGAGCTGGTTAAGGAGCCAAGGCCAGCGGAAGAGCTCACAGTTTTGGTGAACTACAAATAAAAAGGAAACTACAGTAAGTTTGCAGCCGGGGGCCCACAGCACATCTGAGGGCAGACAACTAACGTACTTCAAGGAAACAGGGTGTTAAGCTCCAGGAGAGCCACCCGCAGAGGAAAGCCGCAGCAGCCAAACCCCAGGCAGCCGCACTGGAACAGGTGATTAAAAGTCACCGCTACGTCCAGAGCGCACACAAGTAACGGGGAGACAGGCAAAGCACATACCTGGATAGAAGACGTTTACAAGAGCCGATCCGGATCCTCCAGCCCCCAGCCGCGGTGAAACAGGTGTGCACAGAGTGGATGAAGCGCCCACAACCAATGGCAGAAGTAGGACAAAGTGCGTTACCTGGACGGAAGATTAGAAGATCTCCCTGGGATCTTTTAAATCCAGTCACACACGGCTGACAACCAACGCGCTACCCCACAAAAGCACATGGAAGCAGGAGAAAAGGCAAGGTAAACATCACACCCATAGGCGTCAGTTTAGGGGGGGGGGGGTTGCATTTTAATATAGCCTTACTTTAAGCAGTCGTCATCATCCCCAGCACTCTCAAAAATCTTTCATCATCCCCCCCTAGGCACTGCACTACCGCGCTCACCTCCATGGCGCACCTGGCACAGTGCCCTCAGTGGCCAGGAGGAAAACACTTGTAACACTTACATGTTTACCTGCATCTGTGTTCATCTTGTCTGGTTTAATTGCAGTTGACCTGTGGCTAAACCATGCCCCTCATTGTATTTGAGGGTGGAACTTAGCCATAGTTCAGTTGGATTCTACATGCCAAAAATGCCATTTAAAGAATTGAATGGATGTCTGTAGAGAGCCCAACTCCCTATGACACCTTTCAGAACAAACAGGGTTGAGTTTCATCAAAGTAGCTTTGTGGACTATCTTGAAAGCTAGTGTTTTTCCAGGATTAAGACAGCATTTTCCATAAGTGTTTGCAACCCAACATCATGAGAATGTGACTTTTAATAAGGCAGTTTAAACCAGTATTCTGGTATATTCTCAGGATTGAACAAGCAAATTATTGTCCTGATTCTACAACTAGATATAAATTCATCATGGAAAAATTACAAATACAGGAAGACCTTGTTCAACATTACAGGGTTAAGCTGTCATTTGTATGATGCACCTTTTTCATTCCACCAAGGCTCACCTGCCCCCTGAGTTACTTCCTCCATATTTAGCTCACCAGAGTTTTTGTAATTATGAGCTTTTTTATCTCCACCTCTGATGTCAGCCTATGATTATGGAAAGTCTCCACTGCCATATAAGCTTTGCTGCATCACCTCCATCTTGTAAGACTTCACTCAAGTTTCATCATGCACCCAACCAGAAACTTTCCAAGTGTAAACCCTTCAGGGGCTTTGTCAAGGACGCATTATGAAATGTCTGTGCACTTCTGATGAATTGTTAATCAAAGACACAATAATTACACCAAGTGAAGGGCTGAATGGTTTTAAGATTTTTTTCTATTTCTCTATTGTTCCCATGGTTTGTCTTGGTATAAATAAAAGTAAAAGCATGGAATTCTGCATAAATTACAGAATTCAAAAAGTCAATTGGTGATGAAAGTTGCTCCTTTGTTCTCTTTAGGGCTCTTGCTGCTCATCGCTGAATAATTTTAATTCCAATTTTGTTCAAATAGTTTCAATAATACCAGTGAATTTTGCTTTAGAATTTTCAAGAGATTCAGTCTTCAAATTGCAGAGACTTTTTTTTTTTCCCCAGGACATTTTGGACTCATGGTGAAGATAGTCTTGTTCTTGTTCTGTTTGGTAAAATGTCACAGGTTCACGGGTTACTCTAATTACAGTGACAGACGACCCAGAATCATGGCATTAATGGCCCCAGTCAATGCTAAGACCTCAAAATAAAGTGATCTATCATATACATGTCTTTTAAGTAAAGTCTTAAGGTTAGAAATAAAATAGTTGGACCTCCTTGCTGTGTGAACTGAGTCTAACTTCTAGAGCCTGCACAAACTACCAGCCCAGAGAAACAACAATAGGAAAAAAAGCATGAAATAAAAGACAGCAATGACCACTTTACTAGACTGAAAACAAATGAGCTCACTGTGAAAACTGCCCCAAGTTCCTTGTGGGGGGTGGAAGTTTGCTATCCTCGCAGTCTGCTCTCCCTCTGTGCGCTGCTCTAGGTTTTTGCTTGCGGAGTTCCACGATAACAAATACTATTTCAAATGGATGCACACTGTGTTCACTAATTCAGTGTAGCTATAAACCTGAACACACAAGCTGTCTTAGTAGTGTGCATACAAATATTTTTACTTTTCTGCCTGTGTTGGCAGAAAAGTAAAGGCAGGATAAAGGAGATGAGGATTTGTCACTGTATGATATGTCCATTATTTTGAAGCCATTATCATTCCAAAACACCACACATGCACACACATTTTGGCATACTAAAGCAAAACGAAAAATATAGGGCATGACACTTGTCCTACATCTTGCACCATAGCTTTGCTTTAAGGCGTTGACTTACATAGACTGCTGACTGGGATCTTCATGTGTGCTCAGTCGTCAAGTTGGTTACAAATATGTTGCCCTGAAAGCAAGGTAGGCAACAGTAACAACACGAAGAGACCAGATACACTAATACATGGAAGCCAAACCAAAGGGACCCACTGGGGATAGGGCTGTGACACTCAATCACATCATTTATGGCCAAGAAACCATTTATTTGAGATAATTTCCAATCTCATTTTAATGTCTTGGCTGCACCACTGTCAGACTTGCAACTACAAAGCAATATATTTTTTAAAAAGTAATATGTTGTAAAAAGCAAAAGCAAGAATAGCAAGTGGGTTTGATATAATTTGTCTGATATTTTTCAAGTTTAAGCAGCCATTTTAAGGACTGTAGCGCCATTTCCCGGCTGAACTGTTTAGTTCAGTCAGATCGTGAAAAATTGGTGGCCAGATGACAGTCAGCCATCTTTCCTCGAACAGAAAGCACTCATTTAAATAAGTTTGATATTGAATTGTGGTGCCTCATTTACTTGGTGGCTTAACTGCAGTCTGCTGGGAATTAGTGTTTTTTCTAAATCTTTATCAATATTATTCCAAGTTGTTCTCTTAGGATTGTGACCCATGACATTTAAGAGTACCTATGATTCAGTCCCAATGGGTTAATGATTGTGACATTTAAAATGCTAAATTGTAAAAAAAATAAAAAAATAAAAAAATTCATGAACACAAAGTGAGTTACTTGGTGTTTACATTACCAGCATGCTCTGGTAGAAGAAGCTTAAGATCTGCTACAAAATATACCTAAGTCAAGGAGCCCAGTGTGATTTTTGCTGTACTGTTACAGCTCAGCCACGACAGAGGACTAGGTTTACAAATCTATCACCTTAATTTACAACAATCAATGTAATGTCTTGGTAGCTTTAACATCCCTTAGTAGGTTGTGTAGTTAATGGCACTTTTGGCTCACGGACAGTCCCTAAGATGGCACTGCGAGCACTGTGAGACCCCAGTGAAACTCATGAATGTAGGCTGATGGATGAGGCTGGAAATCAAGACTCATTGGGTTACAAGCACACCAATGATCTTTGCACAAATAAGTCATTTTCTTGACTAATCCCATTTGATCAGCAGTTTGTTAAACACTGAGCAGCCCTTCTGGCATCAAAAGCCATATTTCCGATTCACACAAAATGCCCTTTTCTGCGACTCTGATACTTGAACTTTCATAGGTTGTTTTCACCATGCCCATGAAATGCGTTGAGATGCTGCCATGTGATTGGCTGACTGGATATTTGGGATGACATGTAGTGGAACAGGTGTACCTAATAAAGTGGCTGGTGAGTGTATGTTTCTGTTAAGAAATGTCTCAGGCCACCACCTCTGTCAAGAGAAATGTTTTTTTACAAGCTGAGCATGGCTTCATTAGCACTCTTTTCTAACCAGCAGTCCTCTCCGGCCTGGATGTCTCTCTGAGTGCCTTCAGAGGAATGTCCTGTGAGCTTCAGGTGTAGGTGGAGGGCTTAGTCGTGACCCGAAGAGCTTGTTATTCTATGTCAGACTGAGTATGAGAATGAGTTTTGCAGTGTTCTTTGGTTTGTTGTTGCACTGCACTGCACATTACTTGCAGATGTACTCAAAAGTTTATACACCCTCCAGCCTTTCTGATCTTTTGGCCTTTTCTCAGAGAATATGAATGATATCACAAAAACCTCTCTTTTACTTATGTTAAGCTGTAGGGTGAAGCAATTTATAAAAAAAAAAATAAAAAAAATAAAAAAAAACCAAATGTGTTTACTCTTCTTAAGTCATAATGACAATAAAAACTTCCAAAATGACCCTGATCAAAAGTTTACTTACCCTGGTGATTTTGGCCTAATAACAAGCACACAAGTTGACACAAATGGGTTTGAATTCCTATAAAAGGTAACCATCCTTACCTGTGATGTATTTGCTTGTAATCAATTTTTGTGTTATCATTCATATTCTCTGAAAAATGGCCAAGAAATTATGAATTCTGCCAGTGTTTGTACCCTTTTTTTTTTTACATATTTACCAACTTTTTTCTTTCTTCATTTAGATATTTTGCAAAAACTGTATCTTAGTGACTTAGATAGTCTAGATAAGTAGAAAATACTGTGATGTCTTTTATTTTCTTCTTTGATGGAGCATGGTTTTGATAAAAGTCCCAGTAAGGTAGAAATGTGTTTCAAGCACCTCTCAGTTTTGTATTTTTAAGTGGTCTAAGTAAATAATGCCAAGATTAAATTTTTATTGGGGAGCCTTCTCCATGTTAATTATCAAAAGGCTCCAAAACATAGATTGAATGGTTGCCACACATGATTTTAATTTTAATTTATTTTTATTTTTTTATACTGGCAGCTCAAGAGTGGAAATTTAATATCCAGTTAATGCGCCAGATCTAAATGTGAAGGATTTCCACAAGAAGAAAATAATATAGACTTCATATGGAGGTGGAAGAGTTCACGACCGGGACTGTAGCAGCTTCAAAATACAAGTCATAACCTGTACTTATTTTTGTCATGCTTTTACAGATTAATGTCAAGTAGTATTCCACTTCATATTCAGGATGCAGTTCTCCTCAGTAAGGATATGATAAAAGTAACAGGTTTTATGTAAAAAAAATGTCACTGCCTACACTCCCTGTAAAACACCTCAGATCAGGCATAAGTCTGTTTGGACAGGTGCTCATATAGGGGTGTTTTGCGTAAGCATTTAATTTACATGAGCCATCGACAAGGACTGGCGTCACCGAAATCTCCTTGAAACGAGCAAATGCTTGCAGTGCCTACAGAGTGGCTGTCAGTGTTAATCTTAGCATCCAAAGGCGGGTGTTCTCAGCACCTAATGGCAGGAGCTCTTTGCATCTTAACTGTCAGGATTCACAGTGAAAGAGGCTACAGCTCAGGTGGAAGAGAGTGCATTTAGAGAAGTTCAGCTCTTCTAATATGGATGTCAAAACAAACCCAATTCAATAGTCATCTTTTCTAAAGATCCTAAACCAAATTCCTCCGACAAAGTTTTTTGACTTGAAGAATTGTCATATTTTTAAGCCTCCTGTATATGTTTGGGAAACATCAAACTCTTTGGTCTGAAAAAAGTTTTCAAGGTTTGGTTCATTATATGCTGTCACACATTATATGATTAATTGTCAGCGACAATGGTGAAGTATTTTTGGTCACTCTGCTCATAGTAGAAAGTAGTTGTTGCTTGTTGCTTTTAAGGCAGCACTATCTACTAATGTATTTTAACAGGAAAAAGTCATAGATACGCCTTGAACAAAGTTATTCCTGCACAAGCTGTATATTATTGGTCCTTGTTGTTTCAGTTAGAAAAAAAAATCATTTTCAAACCAAAATGGAGAAATTACAAATAAAATACAAATATGATTAAAGAAGGCACATGAAGTGATATTACAGAACAACAGAAGGAAGGAGGAAGAGGGCTTTCAGAACCCCCCATGGTATAAAATAAAGATAATTATCAAAGATTATGTCAGCCTGCATGAGTCTCTAATCCACCACGACACTCATTACGCACTGAAGTGTCATGCATATTTGGTCTCACACGAATTTCATCTTCAGCATGACTGGTAAATTATTTTTCTTGAAGTAAATGTGATCTTTCAGTTTGGTCTGTGCATCAGATCCAAACCCCGTTCCTTCCTGTTCTTGTTTCCATGAGTAAAACAGGAAAACCGGTAATTCAAAACTGGCTGCGGTCTCCCCACTGGAGGTAAAGATATAGGACCAGATGTTTCCAAAACAATGGAATTGAGTTACAAAGGGGTAGAAAAAAGAGAAAAATACTGCTCTCAAAGGTGCCATTAACGCGAAATCCACTTTATCATGGTATACTGAAAAATATGTCTATTTGTGTTCCCAGCATGTCTGAAATACTAAGTCACAACAGCAACATGGGAGCGCCTTCGTCAAAGTCTATTCTCCTCAAGAAGTGAGCATCACCAAGCCAGTGAGAACAACATTCAGTAAGTTTTATACCACTTTTAATTTTCTCAGAAACTATGTAAAATAATGTTACACTTAACATGCGTGAGAAACTTGGGTTAGAATATCTATCTAATTGCACCTGAATTTACACATACACACACATGCAAAGATAAATAAATGTAAAAATAAATCAATAACTGAATAAGTTAGCACAAAAAGTATTAATGTTGCACCTAAGTGGAAAACACAAGTAACTAAGAAATCCTCTTGATCAAACAGGCACGCACAAATTGAAATTAAACAAAACTAATCAAGAGAGCTAGTTATTTTCAGGTGAAGTTATAATTGGGATAAAGCACTTGTTATTTTATGGTTAGTCTCCCTTATCTTTGGGGAAGTCTTTAGGGACCCTATTCTACTTGTCAAAGAAGTTTAGAGGATCCCTATCCCTGATTTTTTGTGGATTGTCATATTGACCGTCAAGACAGTCATTATGTTATTGCCCGCTTTGTCTCCTGGTTCAATCAAGAGCCAGCTGATTTCATATTCATGAGTCTCAGTACCAGCTGATAGAAAGTATGTTTATATATTTTGAGGTATTGGTGGTGACCTTTGAATGTAATGACGACAGAAGAGACATAAAAGCAAGTTGAATTTGAGTAAGTCATTTGTTGTGACATACTTTTACCTGCCTTAACAGGGCATTCACATAATGGGGCTCACTAATTTTTTAACAATTATTTATATAAAAACAAATGAAAAAAAATTACTTCACTGAGAAAAAAGTACCATGTCCTCATTTGTGCAATTTTAGCACCTTATTTCTACCAGACAGGAAAGACTGCCAAACTGATTCATTTCATTGCCTCTTTGTGTTTTTGTTTATACCTCCCTTTGTTTTAAGACACTCAATGAAATGTCAAAAATAAGAGAAAAACTTGATTAAAGCTGTATACAACGCTACCCAAAAGTATGTTTTGCTTCATCTGCAACCGTTTTTAAACCTAGTGGTGATTTGGTTAGAGACAGTTTACTCATTCTTGCTTTTGCTGCCTACATATTTTGCATCAGTATTCTTTAAGTCAATGATTTATTTATTTAGACTGAATAATAGTATTTTTTCCCTGGTCCTTATCCCTGTTGTGGTGCAGTATTCTATCAATAAGTACAAGTCTTGCCAGGCGATGGAGGAAACTATTGCTTTATTTTTTGGCTGTATTACCAAAGAGAGCAGCAGAACAGGCTGTTAAATATATGACCCATATCTAACTGTTGGGGAAGCACAGACGGAAGGCAGAAAGTAGAGATAGTGTAATACTGGACTGCATGAGGTGCAGCAGTGTGACTCCAGTCTGTTGGCTGCTCAGACACTCTCTGCCTGCTTTAATGACTGTCAGTGAAGTCTGCTAAATCACTTTTGGTGGTTCAACATCTTCTGCTGTCCTCCACTGTGATGACTCCTGGGCTGACAGTGCAGTCAGCATCCTGTTGATACAGACATGCCATGAAGCGTTGTGATTTTATGAACAAATCTGAGCAGAACACATTTAAAAACAGGTGCTTTTACGTCACAAGATGGATGGAGGGCAGTAGTTAGCAGCTTTTGGCATCTGCAAACCTTTGCTGAACAATGATTACTCTGTGACTTTTAACAGACTGTCATCTTAGCGGTGAATGGCTATTAGAGTAAGAATTTCAACCCTCAGCTCTCTGCTTGCATCACTGTACTGCTTTGCTGGCTTTTCAGTCCTTGCTGACGTTATTGAAAACACAAACCTCCTCTGCCTCCTCCCTCCCCCAAAAGAACATTGTGGGAATTGTTTCTTCCATTGAATCGACCACAGAAAATTTGCTTCTCTTCCTGTTTTAGGACTTGCTTGAACTTTTTTTTTTTTTTTTTTGGCATAAATGTGTAAAATCATGATGCAGCTACACAACTCAGCAGGAGCTCTGCCTCAAAGCAGCTACCTAAGTTGTGAACCTGCTTATGAAAGTGAATTCTACATTGGGACTCTGTTTCCTTTTGCTGAACTATTACATAACAGGGCTAAGCCTTAGGATCACAACATGAATAGTATCTCTCTCAGGGAACACTTTGATTATGTGGAAGAGGTAATTAATTTCTATTTTCATCACCTTCTGGCACTTGAATCAGTGGTTTGAACAAACTTGTTTCAGTTCAGAAATGTAATAAATACCATTCCTTTGACATCACAACACCCATTTTAGCTGTCATTCTGTATTTTTGAGATACATCACTCAGCGTAATGGTCGGGGATTTAATCTGCACCTGTTCTCACTAAAACAGCATGGTTTTTTCTCTGCATTAGAAGCTCCAAAACAGACTTAATTTAAGACCTGTCTTTTAGTCACAAGGCTCTGCATGTTGAGACAATTACACAGTGAGTTCACCAGAAGCAACATAAATGCTGTGATTAAAGATGTTAAACTGTCCCAAGAAGCAAATTTTTATCAAGTATGGTCCATGAATGTGTCTCCTGTGGCACTCTAATTCTGGAAAACTACACTTACTTTACTGTTTTTTAAGGTACTGTGTTAAATCATGAATCCACCAAGGCCTACTTTCGATCAAATGGTCTGTTTGTAGATATCTTTAGCACCACATGTTCCACAATGCCATGAAAAGATTCAGCCATCAATGAGAAAAGACAACTTTGCCAATGTTGCATGAATTTTTAACATATTTATGGTATCAACGCAGCTCTTGGCTCATTCTCTCTTGATCGGTTATTGAATTTTGCTTTAGTTCAGTTTTAATTGTATTTAACAATAAATCAGGAAGATTCCCCATGAACATGTTCCACTTCTGCTTTCATTTAACAACTGATAAGTTTCATTATTCAAAAATAAAACAGTTTATGGGCAACATGCATACTAATAATGCAGCTGTAAAACATGCCGTATCTAAGAGTGGAGCTATGTATCATATAAGTAACACATTGTGCACAGAGCACTAGACTTGAAGGCTCTTGAGCACATATATGAAGTTGTTCTTCAGTCTAAAAACTACTCTAAAGGAGTTGCAAAAGTAAAAATGTGCAAACATGCAAACATGCAAAATTAGTTTTGAAAAACTCTTATTTTGAAAGGATTTATTTAAAAACAACTTCACTGATACAAGAATCTTGCTGCTGTTCTCTGGGGGGGAGTCAACAGCAATCCCTGTAGCTATAAGATAGGACACAGATATATGCAAACACACCTCACAGACAGGGCAAGGTGACATCTCCACATTCATGGTGCAATTCTGGGGAGCTGAGTAGGGTTAGTGCAAAGACCTTTGTCTGTGATACACCCGCTCCTCCAGGCTATGACAGTGCCACAAACTACCTTGCTCCTTGTTGAGACCTCTGTGTGTGAGTCTGTAGGTGTGAACAGTGCTCCACAGTATGTGCTTTTAGGAGGTAAACATGTTAGGACATATGGGGCCTTGAGTGAAACACAACACTGCTTTTTACACATTCATATCTGTAAATCATTTGTCAAAATTACTGTCAAAACATGAGCATTTTTCTTTTAGCATTTAGAGTTGGAGTGCGAAGTGACTGCAGCACCTCATTTATGTGGTCCTGTGAGTTTTAAAGTCGAGACATTTGTTTTATTTTGTGTTTGCTTCATGTCTGCCTTTCTCAAATTAGTCTGTCTCTTTCATCCAGCTCCTTGTGTCCTTAAGCATCCTTTGCTGTTCCTGCTCTGTTTTTCTCAACTTTCTTCAAGGTTTCTGGTCAGCCAGTAACTATAGATCAGGTGTTTGGGTTCTCATAATAAAATAACTGAAACTGCTCAGAGAAATGAAGGTTTTTGCCACACTGTTGAACTGGGTTCCTTTTCACGTGTTGATTTAATTTGACATTTGAGGTCAGGTCGACCCTGGAAACACTGTGCTTTTGAGAAATAAAACACTGCTTCAGAGGAAGTATCTGACAGCACTTTCCAGGTAACAATTTCAGAAGCAGGAAGGTCAGTATCGATATAGGGATTTTGTTTTAAAAGAAACATTTGTATCTGATACTACAGAAGGTCACAAGACAATTGAATCCAGGTCATTTAACATGTATTTTTTTAAATCAGTGAACATCTTCAGGCTCATTTATGCTCCCTTTATGGAAGAAAATGTATTTGCCTTTTCCAAACAACTTTACCATCACTGCTCACATACTTCCATGCATCCTTTATGTTGGAATTGCCGTTCACTAATACGTTCATTGGGGCAGGTGGGGGGATGGGGCACCACTGCATGAGAAGGAAGCACAATCATCCTATTCAGATACAGAGCAGTGGTTCCATGGTCCTGTAGCTGTGTGCAGCTTTGTTGATAATGATGCTAGGGTTAGTGATGTGTGTTTGAAGTGTGTATATGTATGACTTGTGATCTTGTATACTTCATGTTGCGTAAGACTTCAGCAGGATACTGAAGCACTAGTTAGGAAGCCAGCCCCCCCACTGTGGCCATGTATTTTGCACACTGCACATCAAAATAGCTAGCCTGCCCCTGACACCAGTTTTTCTTTGTTCAGAAATTGGCTCAACAAGATTTCAGTTGCATAAACTTTTGTCATACTTTTTTTTTTTTTTTTTGATAAATTGCCTTGTTTCCTATTGTGATAATTTGTTGTTTAGTTCTTGGTTTTTTTTTGTTTTTTTTTTTTGTAATCACTGCANCCGCTGCCTTGGTAGGCCTCCGCCCTGTCCGAGTTTTCCTTTGAGTAAACCCTTATACCACTTTACTTGTTACTTAGTCTGCTGTTTATTCAAATCAAATTTGTTCCATGAAGTATTTTGATGTTTTAGAAATCATGTTTTCCTGCCTGATGGATTTGTTGTGTATGTGATTCAAATTGGTATATTTGTATCCCGGGGTGCAAGTCCCTAGGTGGTGGTGCTCTTTCGTGCGCCCCACTGCTAGCCATGCAATCGATCTTAACTATTTATTTCCAAATGGAAATACAGATCAGATTTGCGTTTCCAGCTCTGCTTTTCAAAGTGCTCCAGGTTTGCTAAGCAGTGTAATTTAGCTTCTTGGGNGCCCTGTCCGAGTTTTCCTTTGAGTAAACCCTTATACCACTTTACTTGTTACTTAGTCTGCTGTTTATTCAAATCAAATTTGTTCCATGAAGTATTTTGATGTTTTAGAAATCATGTTTTCCTGCCTGATGGATTTGTTGTGTATGTGATTCAAATTGGTATATTTGTATCCCGGGGTGCAAGTCCCTAGGTGGTGGTGCTCTTTCGTGCGCCCCACTGCTAGCCATGCAATCGATCTTAACTATTTATTTCCAAATGGAAATACAGATCAGATTTGCGTTTCCAGCTCTGCTTTTCAAAGTGCTCCAGGTTTGCTAAGCAGTGTAATTTAGCTTCTTGGGGACCGAATTTCAAGCTAAGACAGGTTGAGGTGGATTGGGAACAATGATTCAAACAGCAGCCTGTCTGCTGATAATAGCTAGGCATTTGATTTTTGTGTTCTGCAAGAACTCAGACAAAGCCTCATTCATCTACCAAATTTGTGGCTTCCTCTTTTGGTGTCTGAGAAAGCACCCATTAGCCGGTGGTGCTCATTTCAGTGAATTTCACCATTTTTAAAAAGCTGGAAATCAAACAATTATCAATAGTAGCAGTTAGAAGTGAGGTGGATATAGTTATTATTTTTTGATTACGATAATGGCATGAAAGGCAATAAAGGAATTTTAATTGTGATAGTTACAGGAACAGAAACAGAGGAGGAAAGGAGCAAGAATCTTGTTATAGATATATATATTTTAAAAATCTTCTGTGTCTTGTAACTCCTCATCATGATTCTTTGTTGTATGAACACTGTACTTCATCTAGGATGTCTTGGGATTGTGTAATTGTTGGAAAAAAATGTCACAAGATACTCAACGTGCATCCTGTAGTTCTCTTCGCACAGATTGTTTTAGCTCATTATTAATATTTGACACGTAGTTGCACACTAAACATAGGCAAGTCTTCTGCACGTCAGCTGTTTGACACATTCTTTCCAGTAGAACTGGCACTCCTTATTTCCATGGTGACACTGAACCTGGGAATAAGTTGTGTAAGGAGGAAGAAGAGTTGCTACATATACTATCTCTCTTTCAACATATACTCGTCTTCTTGCAGATCGTTCTCGTGTGATTTTGTCTCTTTTCCACTCAAACACACGCTCCATCACACATGCACACACAAAACAGCACACAACGACAGGTTTTTAATTGCCTCTAATAGCCAGCGTGAACATGTTTCCCTTGTTCGCTGCTGCCTGTGCGGTGTGTGGGGAGCTGCTTAATGATCATCACAAACGGAGGAGGAACACAAAGGTGAACAGGGAGCCGTGCAGAGAGCTGAGGCTTGCTAACAAAGCGTTACAGAAGTGTTTTGTTTATGTATGAGTGTGTATGTGCAGGAAAAAAGATGTAGGACAACAATGTATGTGCAAGTGATAAAAGAAAAAGTACAGCATGAACATGAGTGTTTGTGCACATGAGGAGACAACTGTGCAACCGGCTTGTACAACTACAAACACTATAAGCCCACTGTAAGACCACTAATGATGCAGAACTGCAAAGTGATTTTTCTGTCAAGACAAAAACTTTCTGCACAAACAGGAGATGCTAATGATTTACCTCGTTGCAGGCTTAACCCACAAATGTGCACCTCCCAGTGTGCATGTCTCTGTTTGTGACTCACAAAGCCTTGGTGTCTTTAAAAATTTGAATCAAGTTGACAATGTGAGCCAAAACATTCCAATGTTAAAACTTGTGAGAGGAAATCTTTGTTTGCGATTACTGTGTCAACCCTGCTTCATTCATTCTTCATTCATTTTGTGACACTTAACCTGTTCAGGGTCACGGGCCTATCCCAGCTGTTGTGGGGGGTGGAGGTACACACTGGACAGTCACATATAAAGACCATAGACTGTGCAATCAATGGACGCCGTGACAGTATGCTCCAACTTAGGTCTCCACAAAAACTGCTCCCCCTGGTGACTGGCTGCAGTATAGGTCAAAATCTCTGTCTCCTTATGCATTCCAGATTATAGGTGTTAAAGCTTTACAAAAATGATTACACCCCTTAGAAATGCTTCCTACATCCTTATGCTGAAGTGACATAAAGATGTCATTTGGCTGCAATGTTTTCAAGTCCTCTTTTTTTCTGAGGAGTTGGCTTTTCATTTGTTATTTGACATTAAAAACTGGGTTATACGTTCCATTTTATGATGATTGATATATGTATATATAGTTTCTTTTTTTTTCCTTTTTTGCTACCTGGTTCAAATTCTCTACTGCAGGGACTCAGGCAGCACAATGGCAGCCAATGGCAGCTCTTGTATTAGTTCTATTGGCTTCAAAACCGTACAAAGGTAAAAGGTGGAGCTACGCTGTGCATTGTACATACAGTCTGTGATAAAGAAAGACAACCTTTCACCTACTATTCAACCTATAACTGCAGTGTGATGTGTCGGGCATGTTTACATCCTTACTGCAACGGAACTGAGCTACAACAGTTTGATTTAAAGTGAGCTGGCTTCTTCCCCTTGACTTGCCTGCTTTGTTCCACTTCAAAGCACAATTGTTAGAGAAACACCAAGCTTTGGTACAAAATGCACCTCGTGTTTCATAAACAGTTAAAAACTCCACAGTGCTTTTAAGCAAAGCAATAAAAATAGAGAAAGAAAATAAAAGATCTCTGCATTGGGGCCATTTACTTACTCAATTTCAGCAATTACTCAGAATTTAATGACAGTAAAGTCGTCAACTCATTGTGAGCAATTATACCTTTGGGTGTCTTCAGACATCAAGTGGTTACCACCTTGTCAGCCTTGTCACCACTTTCATAGTAAGTAGAGAGAAGAGAGAAAACATCTGAGCCTTGACAGCAATTTCCCACTTCTGCCTTAGTCGCCTTTGGCTGAACTCTTTCAGCCTGTCACTGTAGCTACAATGCCATCATAGGGCTTCAAACCCAGAATTAAATTATCATCCCTACGTTTAACATACACAGCTGATTATGCCACAATGGCAAAAAGGATGAGCAGAGTAACAGTTAATATACACATCGGGCTGGAGCGCATCATTTCAGTTGCCTGTCCAACAGATGTTCTTCTCAAATGATCAAGGAACACTTCTGGTGACGAAGCACAAAGCTGCTACTGATTTTTTTTTTTTTTTTACCATGTGCCCTGCCTAAACAGTTTGAAACCCAAATGTCTATTTTACCCATTATCTTACAGTAGCTTCTCCTCAGGGTACTTTTTCTTTTCCTGACCCAATAAAGGAAGGGACATGGTTTTGTATCAGTCCTGTTTGAATAGGAGGTAGCGTATATATATATTCATTTAAGATCAATGACATTTTTTTGTGTTTTTGTGCAGAAGAAAATCATGGTACATAGACACAGTCTGAGTTCTATACAACATGCATCCCCGGCCAATACAAGGCAATGGTAAGTTATTTGAGAAAGTGACGACATGTAGATTTAAAGGAACTGAGGACCAGAAAGAGAACCAGAAAGGGACTATGAGGAACACCATATCTCATTTATTTAGATGATTGGAGATCACTCCTAATATGTAGTTTAAATAAAATTGTCTTGGCTTTCTATATGGATCTATTCTTACAAGTTATAAGTGCTGAATGGGATATCATGTGGCACAAAGCCCCTCATACAACCCCACCTCAAAATGAAGCAAAAAAGTTTCCCTGTAAACACAGCTCTGCTGCACCGTAAACATATTCATTTCCAAGGTTACTTTATTTATACCTAAAGGAAGACTTTATTTGCAGTTGATGAGTCAGCCTTCTTCTTTTAACAGCTATTATTAAGGTGCAGACAGACTGATTACATTTATCCTTGGAACATCATTAAAGGGTAGCAGGAAGGGTGAGCAAATAGTGTAATTCATGTTGATTGTGCATGTTCCTTCTGCACCAGTTAGCTTTCTCTACAGGTGTTCTCACATTTCAAACACGTGCAGACCAGTTATCCTGGAAACCAAATCCCCAGAGTGGTCAATGTCAATAGATTTGTTGATGCGTTTGTCCTGCCATGTGGTCCATCTGTTTGTAGTCAAAACTAAGCTGAACAATCCCAACAAGTGAGATTTTACATGAATTAAAAATGTTAACCTGGCTCCAGAACAACATTTTTCTTAACTTCAGAAGTACAAATAAATGTGTTCAGAATTCAAAATAATCCCTCTAAATTGAAATATGAAATGTGTACTTCCTTTGCTTTTTGTTTAATGTGCTCTGGGATTGACTCCAGTTCCGGTCCAGTCCAGTGACCCTGGCTCAATCACAGTGCCCACCCTCTGTCCTACGCACTGAACCCTCACTGATATTAATTGACAACACCTGCAGGCTTGA
Source organism: Thalassoma bifasciatum (assembly GCA_008086565.1). Taxonomy (NCBI): domain Eukaryota; kingdom Metazoa; phylum Chordata; class Actinopteri; order Labriformes; family Labridae; genus Thalassoma; species Thalassoma bifasciatum. The sequence goes on along the minus strand of RPOG01000408.1, from coordinate 352,740 downwards.
TGTGAATGCATGAGGGAGCTCACAAAGGTAGATGTGCTCAAAATGATGAAAAAGAACTGGGATGGCTATTTATGTCACATCTGAGGCATTACAATTAACCAGAAAAGCAATTAGGTGTGGACTGTTTACGGTTTATATTCATTTCAAGAGGATGAGATAAATAGTAATAGAACTACCCTAAAAAATTGTATAGAGTGGACATAAAAGACATGCAGCTTATAAGCCACAGCATGCTGAACAACTACAATTGCACATCAGACTCACTACAGAGCAAATACTATCAACATTAACACCTGTTTCTTTCTCCCTTTTGATTTTAAACAAGTACATCACATGCCAATGCCAGTGGTGAAACAACTTCAGCTCTAACAAAACATAAAAACAAAAATTGTTATCAAACTTTCTGGGTCCATTTCCACTCCCACGCTATGCTCAAATGGTGATTAGCAACAAGGGCGGGGCTGTGTGACAAACAGGACAGGCTCCGTAGACCAGACCGTCTCAATGAGTTCAGCCTTTGCAGTCCATGCAGGCTATGAAGGCTGCAGCTCCTGAATTGAGGCGCAGCCATAGAAAACAAAGAACGTTGACATAACTCACTGCAATGCAATCCCATCATTTTATTGGAAGTCATCTGACATCAATTATGGCCCCATGAACACAGACAGTATTGCCTTCAGACATACCAATGTAGTGCTGTGACTGGATATACAGAGCTATTGCACTTTGGAGCCTGAATTATCTGATGATGAATTGATAAGATCAAGACCATAGAAAAAGCATTTTTTAAAAGTTCAACCAAAGAGTCTCCAATAAACAGCTGGACCAACCTTCTAAGCCTTTTTGACAATAGTGAGTTTATTTATTCACATTTCAATTTGGTGAAAGATATACTGGTTTTGGTTTGAGAGAGATCCAAATTTGGTCCGCAGGTTGCCTCACCAATCAGCAGTAATTAGGATGACCTGTGATGTTCTCCCTAACCTTGTGCCAACCAGCTGAGAGGTCAAACATAGTTTGAGGTCTCCTTGCTTGACTTCTGTTTCTCTTTTGTGGTGAGCTATGTTTTAACTTTCTGACACAGCTTAGTGTGCAGAAAGTCTCGGCTTTCTTTAGGTTCTGTGTCAGGGAAAACATGATTCATTTTTTGATGCATTGAAAATTGATTTGCTCAAGGAGTACAGCTTGTTTAGGTTAATTCTCCGGTCACATCATTACAAAGTGAAAACCTCAAGGAAACTAAAAGAGAAATGTTGACCTCTTTATCCTTTTATCCATCTCACGTCAATCTGCCTATTCTATAAATGCAAGGACCACTTGCTGTGGTAGGAAAGTGATCAAAGATGTTTCACATGGACTGGTAAATCCACAACTTAAACTGAGCAATGTCTTTTTTTCAATACTGTTGACTATATTCAGTGTGACAATTCATCCTGGAGTATGAACCTGCGGGCCTGCAGCACTGTTGAATTTATGAGAATCCACAAATGCCAAAGTTGATTCACGGCATGTCAGAGTCTCTTAGGTACTTGAACACGAAGTACTTGTAGAAGGGAAATTAAAGGAGCCTTATCCTGAATGGCAACAAAACCCATAACCCTGTAGAGTTTGGACACTGGCGGTGGAGGTGTTGTGGAAGACTGAAGACATTTCAGAGTGATGACATTAAGGAGCTGATCGAACTGACTAGTTGGTGATTGAGAGGTGGTTAATGAAGTTATCCAGGGGTGAAATTGAAGGATTGCAAAGACTGGGCAGCAATGGAGAGACTGCCAAAAATGTTGTCTGAAGTACAAGATACTGAGAAATCTGGGCAGTGATGGGAACAGTCATATGCCTCAAATAAATTAGCCAAGGGAGAAAGAGAACTATCTTTAAAATCTGCTCTCACTGAAGCTAACAATGAGGATGTACTGCAGTGCTATAGGCTAGATACTATGATCAGGTGATAATGAAAACAGAAGTGAGTGAGCATAATAGATAATGGAAATTAAAAACATTAAACAATTTGATTTAGTATTTGATATTAACCAAAGAGCAGCTACTTCTCTGTTGTGTGCTTGAAAGTGTCTTGGCAGGGCAAAATGCCAACAAAGAGCCTCAGCTTAAGAGTCTTGGTTCCCCTTTACTTTGCATGAGGTAATGTAACTAAGACATAAAGCTTATAAGATTCCCTTGAAACCCATGAGTAATGAAAACAGAGTCAGAAATCTGCTGTCATCAATTTCTCTGTTTTTCACGGTCGATGGATCCTTTGATTAGGTCCTGTTGTATATTAGCAGAGTGAGTCTGAAGTATCAAGCTGTTTTTTTCCCTTCTCCAGATTAGCCTCTTCAGCCTGTTCATGCCAAAGTGATGTATAACAGAAGCCCTGAGCACTTGGAGAAAAGAGAATATAATCCATTATCATGACCACTGACATCTCATTATCAGATTTCCAACTCATTGGATGTAGCATAACGGTAACACCTTCAGCTGCCACACCACTCAATTCCATTTCCGTGGGCCAACTTCCAACTCTAGATCTATTGCTTCCTCTGCGCACTGAGTCATGCTGGTTAATAGCATGTGTCAGATAGTGTTTGGTTAATGTCAGCAAACATCCTTAAATAAGAGAACAAAAGCAAGTTTACTGTTCCTCTAAACGGCAATGGCTCTCACTTTTCCTTGTGCCAAGGCATTCGACCATCAGACATTGATTCAATAATTGTCTCTGAATGTAGAAAGCAGGGAAAAGAGTCAGACAGAAATGTGCTTTTGGTAGAGATGTATAAATCTCTGCCCGGAAGCTCTCAGCCCAACTCATCTGCTCACCCTGGATTCCCATAAACAAGCGAAACTCAGAAGAGGCAGACAGAAGCTTCTTGTCTGGCTGGCAGTGTAATGTGCATGTATGGGAACTTCTGTGATAACACTTCCTTTTGTGAGGATGCCCAAAAGGTCTGAAGAGGATAAATGGAGCCAATTACGAGCACTTCCCCACTCATTGTAGCTCGAGCTGTAGCGTCATGGCACTTTAACACTCTTAACACTTCCACAGATCTGGAATTTACTCTGCAAGAACATCTTACAGTGAGGATCATCTTCAACCACCAAGAGAGATTCTTCTTACTCTAGTTTCATCATTTTTCTACACTTGGGAGGCATTTATCAGAATATACAGTTAATGAACATATGTTAGAATTATGAGACCTGATGTGGTCCTTTATTGATTCTTTGTTTTCCATCCCTCATTGTGGTTATTCATTCATTCATTCATTCATTCATTCAGCCTTGACATTAAGAGTATGCTCTGATAGACAATGACCCCAAGAGCACATTGAAACAGTAATTGTTAGACAATACATATACAATGAGAGAAAGAAACAAATAACATATAGATACTTGAGAATGAGAGGAGCACAATTTGAAGACACAATCATGTACATAGTATTTCATTGTTACCTTTTTGAAACTGTCCTATGTTAATAATTAAACTTAGTTTTAGTGTTTGCTATACCGGATTCCAGCTGTGGGCTGCACTAAAGCTGAAAGATGTTTTTTTTTTTTTTTTTTTCAATTCTGGAGCTTCCTCTTGGAACTTCAAGCATTATCCTGTCACTTAAGCTTTGATTGTGGCCAGTGGTCACAATCAATAAAGAGGTGAGATACAATGGCAGATGTCCAGACTTAGCTGGATAAAAAGTAAACAGTGCCTGCCCCGTCTAACTAATAATGAGGCCCTGCCTGTTCGTATATGTTGCAGTGATGGGTTGAAAAACTGTCACCAGTAATGAATCTTAAGGTGGAATGGTACACTGAGTCTGGCGGCTTGTGTGAGCTAGCTGTGGCATGCCCTTGGTTCACATCTCCATATACTTAAACTGACAAAAAAGAGGCTTCGTTTAGGACATGGTTAAATGAGTCCTTTTTTAGTCCTTTTTTCCAGTAAAATCTTCCTGATTTCTGTCTCAATTTCATAACAAGTGAATTGATGTGAGATTTAAATGTGAACTGTTGATCCACTCAGATATTAAGATATGTATATGGAGTGACTATCAACATATTATGATCTTCCTGAGTTGTTGTTGAGCAAGATTTCTGGACCAGGTAAAAAGCATGTATTTATTTAATTATTTGATTTATTTTCAGTTCAAAATTAATTTCAGATTGAAGAGGTTATGAAGTTTGGCCAATTGCGCAGTATCATCAAGAACTGTCATCAGCATTAAAGAGTGATGAAGCATGTAATGTCATTGTTACGTATTGTGAAGGAAACCCTCCCTGTTAAATATGGAGAGCGAAAAATTTCTCATACTCGCACACTGTTGCCTGTTTGACGAGTTGTCATGACCACTTAAGAGACAGGTCATCAAAGCCAACATAACTCAATCTCTGAAGAATAGTATGATCAACAATGTTAAATTCTTTGGTGAGGTCAACAAACAGAGCAGCACAGAACTTTCCTTTGTCAATGGCAGACACAAGATTGTTAACTAATGTGGTAGCAGATACAGTACTATGCTTGACTCTGACACCAGACTGGTGCAGGCTTAAAATACAGTTTGTTAAAGGAATGATTTGGGCTGTGTATTGATCAATAATTTCAAGATTTTTACAAGACAATTTTTAGATTGGTCAATAGTTAAAGGAGATTGGTCGATTACTTGTTGGTATGTGTCTTAATTAAACTATTGTCGGGGATCAAGAACTATGGATTGCATCTGATTAAAAATACAGCTTTCATTCAATCTTTAATTTCAGATGGGTCAAGAGAGCACTTTTATAAACTTCTTAAATACAGAAGCAGTGCAAGTTGTCTGAAAAGATACATTTTGTAATCGACTGTTAATTTTTTTTAGTCCTCAAGAAATATTCAGCATTGCAGAGTTTTAGACATTTCAAATTTTTCTGAAAGAATCTTAATGGACTTGTGAATTCTTTTTGGACTCAGTGAGTGAGAGGGAAAAAAAAAACTTTACCTTTGTCAATATGCAGACGGAAAGGAGTGAGAGATTGAAAAGGGAGATGCAGAAAGATTGCCACAGTCCATTACAGCCGTGTCCTGCCCTGCAGCCTGTCCTGATTATCAGCTGCTTATCTCAGCTTAGTCCAAATGATTCCACAAGCTGAGTAAATAAAGACGCATCTCTCCAGGAGGGTGCTGGCTCTGCAGTTCTGGCTGTGAACACTGGGGGCTGCTGTTTAAGTTAGTGACTTCTTAGGGAGGCATACTCTGATAACAATGTATTTACATTGCAGTATATTATGTGCATTTCCTCTTGCCCTCAGCCTGTTTGAAGTCTCTTAGCTTCCATGGAGACATTAAAATAAATGCTTTATCTCTCACTGGAAGTTGGATGCAGCAAATACCTTACCCTAGTACAATAAAAAATGCAATTTCTCTGTCATTCAGGTATCAATTATTGCTTTTTTTCTTGTTGTTTTTGGGTGCTTCTAAATGTTTTTAGAGTATTCTATTGTGTTTCAGTCCCTAGATAGAAACTGAAACACTTATTTTGTGGTTCAAGTCTAAAGAAACATCATATAATTTATCCAGCTTTAAAGGGTTATGTGTATTTGAATTTGCCCAGACAATAAAACACAACAAGCATCTGTTAGAGTTATTAAGATGTCCAATTTGACAGCTCATTACAAACTAGTCTTCAAACTCAACAGAGAGATCTTAAGACGGCGCTGACAGCCACTACAAGCCTACAACAGCATTAAAACTAAAAATAATCTGAGAATAAAATTGATTAAAATCATGTCAAAAGGGAGAGACTTTCAACCCAAGAAGAACAACACCCTCTGAAGGGATGTTTTTGTTCAAATGACAAAGCCTTCAAGCAGCCCTCAAGCAACATTCAAGTGAGTATGATGGAAGCAAACAAGGCGATGAAGTTTTGTTACAGCTTCAAAGCCCACATGACAAAGCAGGTCGAGGTGCAGGAAAGGATGAACAAAACATTGGACTTTTAAGACAACCACAACATATTTTTACAGCATTGCCCTGACTGTTTGCTAACCTCAGCCACCTCAATTAGTCATCTCAAGTGGAATTGCAATGTTTCTTTAAAACTAACACACACTTCTGCCAGCTCCTAACCAAACATTAACTATAGATTTGAATTTGAGCATTGGATTTGGGTGGCATTAATAATAGAAGCTGTTTTGACCCAGCTTGTGGGAAATAGAAAACAACATAAAACTAGATGTAGCTGGTTATTTATAACAAAAGGAGCAAAATTGACTCTGATATTAAGACATGCAAAACCTCTGAAGAGGACCTGTTGGTGGTGTTCAGATCAAACAAGAAATGTAACAAAAAGCAATTTTAACCCAAGTTCAAAAACAGCCTACTGTCTGTGAGAAGTGTAAAAAAAGAGATTGTGAAAAGAGCTGAATAAACTAGGCCATCCAACACCAAATAACAAATGAACCCTTACAACTAAGAGTGAGTGGAATATTGAAAATGTGAGCATTTCTTGATGAACTGATTTTTGGCACAGCCAGAACAAGTTTCTGAGAATAAGTCTTAAGTTATTCAATTATTTCTATCCAGCGTGATAAAGCAATTTAGAGGCACAAGCAGGGAACTCCCTGACAAAGCTGATGAGCTTTGTCTGGGACAGACTCACAGGGACAGGGGTAAAATGATGAGCTGCCAGAGATCTTCAGATATGGATCACAGCAGGTACTCTCCTCTGGCCAGTGGCTGCACACCAATCCAGCTTCTCTGTCTGGCAGCACAGGAATGAATGAATCCAGCACAGTAGGCGCACACATACCTTCACCACACACACACACAGAATACTCCAAAGTGAGATTAGTCACACAAGGTAAGCAGGTGTGTGACGGTGGCTGTAACAGTTGTCCTGCGGTTGAGGGTGTCAAATCAGTAAATGCAGTATGTGTTTTCAGAGTGGAGTAAAAATAGAGCGTATATTGATGTGACGCCCTCAGCTGCAGAACCACAGTTATCAAGTAAACACCGAGACTTATGTTTTTCCCTTTTTAATCTACAGGACTTCTGACAGAAAAGCTTATATTTAAGTCTCTAATACCATGAACACTAAAGAAACTAATTCAACAGACATGATAATTCTATGAGTTGGTCCTCCCTTTACAAAGTTGTCACTTTATCCAGTACCACTTTTTATGTCTGTCTACACAATGTTTTGCCCAAATGTTCAACTTAACCCATAATGACGTGAAGTTTGACCAAGGTTTGTTTTGCATCAGCTGCGGAAGAACTATCCCTGACAAAAAATCATCATCAAAAAGCTGCTGTTGTGCTCAACTTGTCCAAATATCTGCTCCCAACGAGTGGATGGACATCTAGAGCTAACAATGTATGAGTGAGGTGAATTCTGGGCTTTATAAACCCTTACATTTTCAATGATTTGATTGAGACACTGTGAAAAGAAGATATTTGAGTTCCTGATGAAGAGCCGTGGTACAGGCTGATTACATAGAAATTATATAATCTAACCAGTCATACATATTTAAGCAAATAGCAATTGTGCTTTGGTTGTGGATGCAAAAGGCTGAACCACTGGCACTAAATCTGTTTTACTAACATGAGGAATACTTTGAAGGCAGACCATGTATTTTATTGTATATTTACGTTGTTGTTTTGCTACTTTAGCTTAAGTAGGAGCTATAAAGATTTCCCCGAAGCATAGAAAATGTGAATTTATTATCAGTAAACAGTCCAAATAGCAGTCACACTCTGGGAGAGTGTACATTCATTTGAATGAATATGATTTGGTTCGGAAATATTCCTTATGTCTTTTCCCGGGCTAAGAGTAATACTGTACCTCAAAACAATTGTCATGGGATGAAAAAAAGTATTACAGTAATGAGGAGTGACAGGGAGAAAAGAAGTAGAGGCAGAGAGGAAAATGGGGATGAAAAACAGGTAATGGAACCAAGAGCAGTGAAAAAAAGAGGCTGACGATAGAGCTTTGGTGAGCTGTAGGAAATTGAAATGCAGATGGCTCGGTATTCTGTTAAGCTCCCATACCTCTTTCCCTATTCCCAAAGCCCCGTCTCTAATTTCACTCTCTTCACACCTCTCTGTACATTTCTTTTTCATTTACTTATTTTTTTTCATCCCGAATCTCCTCTTTTATCTATCCCTTCAGCTCCTTTTTATAGTCTATCTTGTGAACAGTTCCACGATCCCCCGTCTTTATCTGCCTCGCTCATTCCTCCTGGTTCTTGTCTATCTCTCAAATCCAAACAACATGTGGCAACGAGTTCTCTCCTTGGCAATGAGCTGTGTACCCTGAGGATGACAGATCTCTGTTTTTGAATCTTATTACTCCTCCTGCCTCTGGTTATGACACTCTGGTGCACTGTACATTAAAAAAAAAATCGTAACATCGATTGCTGCTCTGCATCCGCTTTGCCAAAGACACACAAAAGTCTAAAGATACTTTTATTACCATCACTTCTATTGTGCTGCTGGAAAAACTAAAAATTGCTCAACTTTTTGACTCACTTAAACTCTAAAATGAAGAATTGTCTATATATGTTTGAGAGAACAGCAAATAATACTCATGGCCTCTGTGCATCAGTCAAGTGAGGCTTCCAAAGGTGACGTGAACCTGCTTGAAAATGTCTTTTCAAGGGTTTATGACTAGTGACATGGTATTTAAACTCAAAGGAAAATTACCCTGATGCATAAACAGCAAACCCTGTACTATTCCGATGCATCTCTAGCAGATATTTAACAACAAGGTGTTCTGCAGTTTCAAGGAAGATATGTTTAGACTTCTATGTTGCAAGTAAAACACTCAACTGAAGCTCAGGATGTTCATGTGAAGAGACTTTTATACTTCAAGCTTCTCCCAACAGGTTTGGTGCTGGGACTTACGGTGAGGTGATAGACTGGAGCTCTCAGTATTTCAGTCTGGGCTAGCAGACAGAGCCAATGTCTGTTAACGCTTGTGTGTGCAAATTTGCTGGATTCGGCTTCTACCTCTTGAGGGTCTGTTAGATTTCATGGCTATGCTGCCGTTAGATCTTTCAAGTTTGCATACATGTATAAAAAGAGAATATCTTGTTGCTATGTATATAGGTGCAATCCCAGTTTTTTTTGCAGTAATACAGAAATATACTTTTATGAATATGTTGTACATTTTCTTTTGTGTCACTAGTTTCATACACCTATTGCTGTAAAAGGCTCTTGTGTCTGTGGCTCAAGTTACTATCATGTAGATCTGCGCAGATTCATTGAATAATGTTCAGCCCATATTTTTCTTAATGGTTTAAGTTTCTCAAATTTTCTATTTCCAAAAACCAGCTCTTCATGAGATCTTGATAAGTCTTGCTGAAATTATGAGGTCATTGCATGGGGATCTACTTAATTCATGACATATTTGAGGGGTGAGCTTAAACAACAAGGTCAGCCCATAGCTCTTGGGCCTCCTGAGGGCCAATCAGAGTGAAAGGGGTTTGTGAAGCAAGAAAACCTTGGAGAGACATCAGGTGGATCAATGTAACTTAGATACAAGCTGAAATGCAGGTTTCCTAAAACATAAATGGAAGAAGGTTAGCTTTTTTTAAGGCTTTTAATCATGTGGAGGTATGATCCCATAAGCCTCAAAAAAAGACCCGTAGCCCCTCTTTAATGCTTTCCTTTTCATGGACTTGTGACAATTTAACCTCAACATCGAAATTAGTCGATTATTGGAAGCCGCCAGAATGACTTGTCACTTTTTGCTTTGCTTCATTTAAAAGCAGCTGGATTTGTTGTCCCTGCACTCTGCAGTTGGGAGACTCAACTGATTAGCGAATCCTTTGAGGACAGGACATGGCCGAGCTCTGTGCAAGGTTATACTGATCATTCTGCACTGAAGGTTATTGCTTTTCCTCTCTGCAATGTTACAAAAATGTTCAGTGCTTATTTGACAGCATATTGTGTTCTTCTCAGATTGATAAACAGATGACAAAATGGTTAAACCACAACTTGTTATTCGAGGATCGGGTGGGAGAACCAAAATTCTAATTTATGTCACTTATTTTGCTCATGTGTCTGACTCATAGGTGGTTAGAGAATCAAGATGTTTCTCAGCTGGAGACTTAAGACAACATTTTACAAAGCCAAGATTATTCATGCAACAACAAATGCCCTTGTGGCTTTGCTAATGATGACTCCTTGTGGCGTCTAATTTGTGTTTGAGGGTATTGCTGTCTAACAGATTTCCTGCTTGTCAATAATCTTGTATATGCTCCTGTGTGTCTGTAGTTTTAGTGATTGTCCCTCCACTTGTGTGCTGTGTTTTCTTCTTTGTCTTCACAGAGACAGACAGAGGGATCCCTTATTCCCTCCTCATGCATGACGGCCAGCTTTTTATCTGCCGCCCCTGTGGAGAGAGAGAAGTAGACAGTAAGGCTGACAGAAAAAGAAAAAGTTCTATATAACGTGTGGATGGTAAACAGGCAAGAGAACAAAAAGAGAGGAAATGAAAACACAGGGCTAAAAATCTGAATTATGTGAGATGAAAAGATAAAAGAAATGGCAACATTTCGTTTGGAGAACATTTTGTCCTTAAAGTTAAAAAGAAACCTCCCAAAGAGACTTATATCTCAGTTTCTTTCATTTAAATTCCAAATCCATCATTGGGATTTTGTCAGCAGATCCAGCGTTATCAAAGAGAAAATCTCAGCTACTAATTGGACATTTATTCAAACTACCTTTTGAAGAATGACACACTTTGCTTTGAATAATTCGAAATTTGAAGAATCAACCAATTGAAACTGAGATTAAGGTAACTATTTTCTTCAAAATAACTTGAAGACTCCATCACGCCACAGTGGTTTGTTGAGCTGAAGAAATTGGTGGTATTGGTGTTCTGTTTTCTCCTGGTCTCTAAAGAGTAGCAAGCAATTGGTTACAAGGACAGAACAAATGGAGCAAGACGCTGCAACAGTACTTCAAACACAAGTAAAACTACATGAAAAAAGTTGAAACTAATGTTCAGTGAAGGACACAATAAAAAGCTTCGGGAGGACACTGCTTTCATTGCTTTGTAAAAACGTTGGTATAAACTCAGCTACGACAACCATTGGTGCCGAGCAACTACATTTGTATCTTCCTGTTTGTCAAATGGAGTTGAGACTGTCAGAACCTGCAATCTGTAGTTATAGCCAAAAGTAACATATTTCGTTACTGATTGTATGACTTTTCTTTACTCACCAAGTTGGTAATTGTCTTTTGATAGGAGAGGGAGAAGATGCTTGACCTGTGTGCTGCTAGTCTAGACAAAGTTTTTAAATCTAGTCTAAGTTGATCTAATTTGAAAGAGACCTAGAGAAGGGGTACACCTGACATCTGACAATGATCCTATCATCTTTCCTCTCCACAAAGCTAAGTCATGGGTATATTGCCAGCTGCTAAACGTAAACTTGTACTGCTCCTTCGTTCAGGCCAGCCAGGGTTACTAGTTATGTATGACAACAAAGGTAAAAACAAGCCCATCTACCAAGTAAACTATTTAGACTGGCAACTATGATTCAAGCTACCTTGCTACTTGGCAGACATACATTATGACAATCTGCGATTGTTGTTTTTTAAATCATTAATAAGAGCATTAAGGGAGTAACAAGTTACAAGTTACTTTTTTGGGTCAATAACTTAAATATTATAACTGGATTGTAAGAGTAACACATTACTGCCCAACGCTGGTCTTGGTTGGTGTTAAGTTGTGCCTGGTTTAGCAAGAACAAATTTTCATCAAAAGCCCTTTTTTGGATTAAGATAACTGAAAAACTTGAAAAAAGATACTTATAATGGAAAAAAAATGTTGGTTGTAAGCGGCAGTGGTGGATGGCATGGATTTACTTGAACACTTAACTCGAATTATCGTGGAGTATTGTACTTTTTGGCTTTATACATTGTCTGATGTTTATTTGAGCTCTATCTGAACATTTAAGCAATACATTCCTGTAACAGGCTAAATTGTTTGCGCGGAAAATTGTACTTGTGGCTCAGTTGTTGAAGATAAGTTGGACATTTTAACAAAGTCTTACAATTTTCATGCATTTGTCTTATTGCCACTGATGGTTTTCTAATGCATGCAAGTGACAAAGGCTGGAAAACCAAACTAAATGTTTGATTGGAAAATTGAATTAGTGGAAAGACAGAAACCATCTTGTCTTCAAGTGAGAAGGAATGCAAAAATGAGTCAAATTTTGGAAAATCTCACGAGCATATTCAAGTAGAAGACTGAATCTGAGAAAGCTACCAAAATTAACAGTAGTTTGGGTAAATTCTTAATCCGAGGAGGTCCCTGTGGTAATACCTCCCCCCTGAGACCTGTGAAGATAAATAAGCATCGAGCTCCAAAGAATCATAAATTGCAACTCCTCAGCCTCTCAAACCTCACATATATCACTCCCCTCCTACACTCCTGCCAGGCTGTTTGTTTGCCACAGCTCTGTCTGAATACATTAATACTGGTACTTGTGTGAAGTGCTGCTGTGGGAGCATGACCTGATACCTCTAGGTCACGATTCTAGGTCACGATTTAGCTTTTTCTTCACTCCAGTCACTGATCTGCATTCTAACAGCGGTGGGGCTTTCAGCTCTCTTTGCTCATCATTCGACAGAACTTGCCTCTTGCTGCTCCTAAATGCCAGAATGACCTTAAGTCACTCATGTATCTGTAAAAATAAAACCTCTCCCTTGGTGATGAATAAGCTATGAAAATAAAGCTTTACATGCCCAGGACTCAAGGTTATTCTTGATTCAAGGGGTCATAGGTCCACCTCTTGCTTACAAAAGTTTTCAACTGGAAAAAATCGAGGGATTGTATCTAAATGTTTATGCTGCATCCGTCTCAAATTATTGAATACATGTGACCAGCTCTGCAATTATTTTCTCATGAAACCCTGTACAAATCAATCTTTCGTGTTGGAATCTAAAACCCTGAGGTTCCACATTTCTAAGAAGACAGCCTTGGTGTATTTAACGGGAGCTTCAGCCTTGAGCAAGTCACTTTTCTTCACTGAATCATACACTCTCTTATCCTGAACTTGCTGTGATTCTTTCTGCATCATTGATTTGGTTGCTCTGACTCTTTTCTGCTCTGCCCCCTGACACGATCTTGCTGGGCTCAGTGGGACACTGTCAGGATACCCCAGCTGTGACCATTAAATCTCTATAACTGGTCTTGGTTCCTATACTGAAGTATTTCAGGCATGCTCTGTACTGTACTTTTCACAACTGGAGAACACTGATCCATGAGTTAGGGAATCAAGACAGGTTTCTTTTCAGTCAGTATGATACACTTCTTGACATTATTTTGTGTGGAGTCTGAATCCAAGCAAGGTTGTCAACACAGAAGGTTTTAATTTTCACTGGTTGCAAAATTTGTCTGATTTTGGCAGTGCACCAGAAAATGGTACTCTTCACCAGTTTTGTTTTCACTTAAGGTAAACCCCAATGGGTCTCAACAAGTTTAAAGTCTAAAACATTACACCTTTTGTGTGTTTTATATGAACCATGGACCGGTTTGGGTGTACACAATAAATATATCTTGATGTGGTGTGGCTGCCTTGAGATTAAAACTTGATTACCACCCAACTACAACTTCATAAGTGTCAAGGAAATTCAACGAGGAAATTAATCTACATCAGTTTGATGCTTTTTTATGGTTTGCCAAAATGATGGTCCGAACTTGTTTTGCTAATTTACAAAAGTTTTGTTTCAGAAAATGTAGAATTCCAACTACATCTGAAGAGAAGGAGTAATAATAATAATAATAATAATAATAATAATAATAATAATAATAATAATAATAACAAAATAGATTATATTTTCAAAGTGACTTTCTGAGTCAAAAATGCTGCACAGAGGATAGAGACATACAAAAAAAGTAAATAAGAAAGATAAGACATTTAAAAGCAGTGGTACACTTGAAGCAGTTCTTGAGGGGTGGGATTTAGTGAGTGTTTTGAAAGTTGACAGATTGGTGCAGTTTTGCATGTTTAGTGGAAAGGTGTTCCAGTGAATGGGAGCAGCATCACAGGGACACCTGTTACCCCAGGTTCACTGCTTTGTGTCAGGTGGAAAGGAGAGGAGGTGGGTGTGAATGTTCATGTGTAGTCATAATCCATGAGTTTGTCTGTAAACGGCTCGAAATGTTCTGCTTTAAAATCAGTCAAAGAGCATAGGAAAATCGTCAGGAGACTTGCTGAAATGATGTGGTCATAGCACATAGATGTTTGCAGTGGTTCATAACATGTTGGAGGGGCAGACATCAAACACAAAGCTCCGCTCATAGCTCCGCTCTCAACAGGCCTCCAAAGGGCTGGCCAATCAGAGTGAGAGGAGTTTGTGAAGCAGGAAGTATTACAGAGACAAGAGCTAAAATGAACTGGTTTACACAGAGGCTGAATTAATTATCTCGATAGAGATACGTTTTAGGGTTCTTCACGTAGAGTGTCTGAAACTGTTCCTCTGTTGAGATGTAACCTGATTGGGTTTTATCTGAAAATTTAAAAAGTAAGGCTGAGCACATTAAGTTTTGGTACGACTGAATTGCGATCAATAGGCAAAGAAAGTAGCTCCTCCTCATTGCTTGAGTGGCTTTTCATTGAAATAAAGTTGGGTCCTTAAACATATAATTCACTGTGTAAATGGTTAGAAATAAACGTAAAGTTTTTAGTTGAATTTAGCTTATTTAAATTTTCAATCTTGACACCCTAATTTATTTGTATTTCCAAAATCAGACTTCATAGGCCACCTCTGGTTCTCTTTTCCCAAGTGACAAGGATCAAGGTGACAAAGGTGTAACTGAACATAAGGTTATTAATATAGCTCATTTATGTGTTTGTGTGGAAGATGGTGCTTTCTCCAGCAAAGGCAGCCTGAATCATACTTTCATGATCAAGAAAGAGCATAATTTCATTATTTTGTGCATTCATTTTCAGTGCAAGCTGAGCCATTTGGATGGTTTATTCCATTTCAGAAATGCAGGTTTATTCATGTTCCAGTTAGCATTTTTTTAAACCGTTAGCAGCCTGTCCTTCACATACTTCCCTTCTCTTTGTCTCACAGGAGCTTTTAGTGCTCTTTTGGAGTTTGTGAATAGCCAACACATAGCCCAGTACGTGTGATTATTGTTGAAGAGCATGCATTGGGAACACTTGATAGAGACAGACAGAGACTGAGAGAGAGGGAAAGGGAAAAAAAGAGAAGCGGTTGATTTTGGGAGAGAGACCGAGGAAAGGCGAGCTGGCGTTTGGCTAAGCGGTGGAGAGATATTCTCTGCAGTGTGTTCCATCTCTATCCATTGAGGCCAGCTCTTTATCTGTTGCCTCTGTGGGCAGACGCAGGCAGAAACAGAAATGCCGGTATGAGGGAGATGGAGGCAGGCAGTGTGCTTCCTAAGCAACTTAAATAGGGGGAAAAGGAGTAAGTCAAGAGAGAATAAAATAAAACTCCACGTAAAAGAAAAAAAGATTTAGACCTTGCCACACAAAGAAAGAAGTTGCCAATGGACACATGGACAGTAAACTACCAGTCATGTCCACGTAGTGTTAGATAAACTGAGTAACTCAGGAGCTAGTACTTCCATCTTTAACAAAATTTTAAAAAAAGATATCACAAACCATAAGGGTCTTGCCTGATTTAGCTCCCTCTGTTTTTGCTACAGCCATTTTGTGTGATTCTTTTATAAAGATAACCTGAATTGTCCATGTATTAATAAAGGCAGTTGGCATAACAACAATACAAGAATCTTAGAAAGGATATTATCCTTTTCTATATTTAAACATGTTTAGAGAGTCACAAAAATGGATCTCTAAACTTAACATGTGCAGACCATTTTGATCCATAAGCTTTCTGAATCTCTGTGAATTGCTAAAAACAGTCTCTTCTAGAGAAACCAAGAAAAAAAAAAAGAAAGAAAAGATGGGGGGTGTTTGGTCCTTACAAGACTTTCTGAAATGATGAGGTCATTGCCTAAAGATTTTTAAACTCGTTCATGACATATTTGAGGGGTGGGTCTCAAACAACAAGGCTGGCCCATAGTTCTGTCTGCATGAGGATGAAACCTTTTGTGTGAGAATAATTAAGGACTTTGGGTGCTGAAAATTATGTTTGAGATAATGTTAATTAAGATTAGGCACTATGAAGTTAAAGGTTGATTGTTTGACTGCAGGGCACTGAAGGAGCAGTACAAAGTACTCTCGCTTTCAGGTCAAGAAGAAAACATTTCCCGTGAGTGCCTTTTTGTACCTTTTATTTCCCTGTGATAATACACTGTAATGTAACAAACCCTAAAATTGTGAATTTCATGAAAAAAAAACAAAAAAAAAACTTATATTTCAGTTTTTTCTTCATTATGCATGTATATCATGCCCAAGCTGCTGTCTTCCACTGCAACTGATTGTTTTCCACCTTTTTGTACTCTATGGCTTAATTTTCATCAATATCACTATACTAATTTTTCCTAGCAACTTATTAAAGTTCTCAATTCAGCTCTTGGGAAGAGTTTTTGGACTCTTACGCCATGCAATTGAGTTATTGCATCCCCACCGCTGTTGCATGGCAACCCTGCATTGTCTGCAGCCAGGATCAGTTGATTCCTAGTTGGTTAGTGGTGGATTTATTGATGGTAGATATTTCTACATTTTTGATTGGGATGCCAGTAAAATTAGTAAACTTATTTGGTGATATGTACTGGTTTCAGTGACCCTGATGCAATGTGTCCCCGGTTCTGGCAGTATTTGATTCCCCTACTCTCTTAATACTTGTGATCCCTCACTCCCGCTAAAGCTTAATAAAGGCATAAAGCCTAAAATTAATTTAAAAAGAAATATAATGAACTTCTTATGGAAATTGCCAGAACTTAACTTAGTCTTCCAGAGTCTTCCCTAGTTAGGGCTGCATTTAGCACAGATCTATTATTCAATGGTTTACTGTTGAGAAATGACAAACAATTAGTATGGATTGTTGCAATGAAGTGATGAACCAGAATCAGGTACTTTACATTTTTTGAGTAAAATCAAGGTAGATCCCAGCCCTGGACCATTTCTCCTGTCACATACAGCTCATGACTGTATGTGCTAATCTTGTTGGTTGTGACTCGAGAGGTGTGATGTGAATGAGGTCAAAGTTGATATAATCGATTGAAAGCAATTTGTGTGGCACATCACACTACCATGTAGTTGTACGGCTCTGCTGTCCTCATGGGAGAAGATTAGCAGAGCCAGTGCAAAGCAGTTTTACTGCTGATCACTTGTAAGGAGCCTAACTGTGTTCAGGAAAACAGTTATGTACTTGGGCCTCTGCTTAGTAGATAATTACTTAGACCTCTGTAGTCTGATGCCTGAGTAAGTCTAAAGAGGATAGAGTCACACACAAACTGGCTCAGTCAAACACACACATTCAAACACACTGGCGTATACACTTCTATGAACACAAGACTTCAGAACCAGCGTTGTCATTACGATGGCAGATCTGTTGACATGCTTGGTGTTCTGTGCGTGTATTGCTGTGTGCATTCACTGACACCAACACACACACGAGCACACACACACAAGCACACACTCAGTGCCAGTGTCCTCGCGCCTTGTAGACTGTGACAGAATCTATTCGCCCACCTGCTCCTCTTCATTATCCAGAATGCAGTGCTGTAGATGTAGGGCAGAATATCTGGCTGGTCTTGTTCCTCTCCTGTCTCCTTTCTCTCTCATCCTTTTCTTTCTCCTCTCTCTGTTTCTTTCTCCTCTTTTTGTTATGTTCCTGTCTGTTTTCCCTCCTGTTCTCCTTGCCTTCTTATTCCTTGCTACCTGATTTCCTGTTTTTCTGCTTTAACAATACCTTTTCATCTAGTTTCTCCTCCTTTTTCCAGTTATGCTCCCCTCTTGTCTGTGCTCCTCTTCACACCTTTATTTTCTCCTCTTTTCCCTTTGTTTCCACACCTCTCATCTCCAGTCCCCTTCTTGTATCTGCTTCCCTCCCCTGTTTATTCTCCCCTTACCTGTCCCCCCTTCTTGTTTCCTTTCCACTCTTCTCTCTCGTTCCTCAGCATGCTCACCACGTATTCAATTACTCTGGACTTGATTACATGCTTAAAATGCGACATTGAAGGGCGAGTGGCTACTTATTCTGCAAAGGAAATCTATCGGTGTCCTGCTTACAATGCTGTAAGGTTTCTCCCAGCTTTGCTTTTTTTCATGTTTTCTGGAGCTGCTGTCCTCCTCTGTTCCTTGGCAGGTGTTATGTGAGGAGGGGGTGTTCCTCATATGCAGTAGTCTCTGCGACATCTCTTCTTTGAGCACAAAGATGCAAACCCTTGAGGGACTTTTTTCTAGGGTTAGTAACTGCACTTTCTTAAAATATGTGCACGCATACATGAAAAGGACAAATACACTTCGAACCAGACATTGCATATGTGTGTGTGTGTAAAAATATTCCAACATGAATGGCTAAAAATCTGACTGTTTAGCTGTTCCTTCCCTTTGAAATCAGTCATAAACCTGTATTTAGAGTTTTATGTGTCTGGCTCCAGGTGTAAATTATGCCATGGGTTAGAGGTAGTCAATCACCGGAGTCACACACACAATGTCCTTAGCAGCAATCTAATCAGATTTTAAAGTGAAAACATGCATGTGGGCGTGCCATTGACTGCATAATGAAACCCTTTAAAATTCAAAATAGTTTTCACAATATTCCTCTCAGGGTCAAATCAAATTATTTTGCAATGTAACCAGATTTTCTTGTCTGTACTACTTGAAGTAATTTACTTCTTGATGAAAATAATGTGAAAACATAGTGATTTAGGCCTATAGCAGTAGGAAAGGCAAAATCTTCCTTCCAAAGAACAACAGGATGAAGTAACCCAATCCAAAACGTATGTGATTGCTCACAGCAGATATTTATCTGTTTATAAATGTGGGTCACTTTGTTGTGTTTTAAGATGTGTCTAAAATATTTTTATGTTACATGAAGTAAAAATAAGGTGACACTATCGATCCTCAGGGGGGAATACAGCAAGTGCAGCATTAAAGATCTTCACTCAAAGTACAACGTGGAAATATAGGGCACAATAAAATTCAATGACGAATGAACTGAAATGTAAACAAAATTAAGCTGATAAAAAAACATAAATATAAAGTTCAGATGAACGGACTAGAAACATTTACAAACTAGTATGACTAACGTTTAAAAGATCAGTTTTCTATGTAATGCAGAAGTTCGATCACTATCACTTTGATTGTCACAGATTAAGTGACCTGCTGAGTGTATGAGGTGCATTAGATGCAGCTTCAGGCATAAAAAAGGGGGGTTTGCTCAACATAACAGCAGTGGGCACAAAGGGGTGGCCAGAGCACCCAGTTTTGCCACAGCTCATGGCTGATGGGCAACACAACATTTTATCCAGTTTGTACAGGCTTTTATATTCTTTACTCAACTCAACATGGGCTAATAAGGTCCATAGCCAACGGCAAAACAACAAAACCTCTGGTAACCTGGCTTTGTTTTCCCCTTGCATTAGCATCTCATTCTAGGCTCACACACTGTCACCCCGAGCAGTAACCTCTGGTCTAAAAATATGAAGTGCTAAAACCTTATTCCTCCAAGAGTTATCTTGAAGCTGGCTGTAAAACACTGTAAGCCTCACACACCAAGCCAAAAGCTGTATTTTACCGCAAACATATTTCAAGCTAAGTCCCAAGCACTCTTTGGTTTTTCATGCTCCGTTTCAAACTTTTTTTTCTTAATAATTGCGGTGTTATGTTCATTTTGTGTAGGCTACATGAGATAGGATACGGGTCACAGATGATCACTTGCATGAAATTAGCTCTGAAGTTTGTCATCATCTTATCTGAATTAGAAATAGTTTATTGATCCCCTGAGGGAAGCTTGTGATGCTCTGGGATGGAGAAGCTGTGAGGAAAACAAAATCAGAATTTTGAAAATAAAATCATTTGCATGTTATACTGAAATTTTGTGTAGGTGGTTCACTGCTCCTGTCCTACACTGTTAAAATTGCTACCCCACCCATGCAAGTAGAGGTCAAACACATACTGCATAAATAAGCTGGAAGTAGTAAACAGACTGGAAAAACTAAAATTCTGTTGAGTCCCAACAGCCTGTTTTCACTCCCAATCCAACAAAAACAACAGCTTGGTCAGTGACCCATAGCTTCCAGCATGGGTCACTCCTTATTCCCATGCCTATTTGTGTGCCTCTGGGTTAATGTTTTGACATAGCGAAGTCAAGTGATGAAGTTTAAAAAAGCACAACAGTGCACAGGGCACTGAAAGACCAACATTCAAATTATAGTTCATAAAAAGCAGACCTATCTATACCACTTTGTATAATACATACACACATTTATGAAATATGTAACATTTATTATGACCAGATGTTTTATATGTATTTTTGCCAAAATTAATATCAATTATTGAAGTAAAAACTCATGACTCCAAGTGCGGAGACAATCAGACTCTCCACAAAAATCCAACTTGCAACCAGTTGTTTATGATGCTCTCATGTGTAAGGTTAATCTAGTGAGAGGATGACACCCTCCCTTTTTTTTTATCTTCCTCTTTATTTTTTAGCTTTTCTGTAATCAACTCCAAACAGAGGTTGGCTCAAGGTGGCACCTTCAGCCACTCCAACCATATGAGGACACGTCCTTGGCTTTAACCGAGCAGGGCTCAGTGTGCTCCTTTATTCATCCCTCCTACTTCTGTGATGGAGTGCTTTGACATGAATTATTCCCATTTTCATTTCTTGACATTGAGACCATCCCTTGTGGACCTTCAGGAGGGACTTTTAGTGAAACTGCTGTAGCACAGGGATGGCACTGTATCATCAATAATGTTGAGAATTATTCAAAGTTAAAGTCAAATACATCCAGCATGAAACTCACATATCTCCAGTTTCCTCTCCAGAAATTGGGGAGGTTTTGGAGAAACAAGGTTTGTTTTGTTTTGTTTTTTTATAAGTACTGATGATAAGATTTTCTTTTGAAGAAACACATCATTTTATTTCATTTTTTTCTTGCCATACAAGCCACTGTTACTTCTGAGATTCTAAAATTAGACCACAGTGATTATCTGTATTTTTTCCAACTTTAAATCTCCAATTAGACAGTTGTACTGGAAATGCTCTATGTGTCACATCATGTTATAAAAGTAAAATTATTGATTTGAAGTTTAACTTACACTGTAATTCTTGCATTGTGTTATGTATACAAACAAATTATGGCACTAATATGCTCTTCAGACTTTAGTGAGTAACATGAGAGTCATCAAACATGTTCCCCCAGGAGGACAATCAGGATGGAGGAGACTTAATTGTTTATCCTCACGCTTTAAAACATCCAAATGGAAAGAACACACATGGGCAGCTGCTGTTTGACTGAAGAGAGGACGATTTGATTGTAGATGAAATCTACAGCAGATCAGGAGTATGTTATTATTGTAAAAAAGTTGTAATACAATACAAGAAATATGATGTGGAGCCCTGTGGGTTACAGTAAATTATTTTGGTACTTCATTGCACAATTGTTTACACACACTAATCAGCCACTATATTAGATACGCTGTTCTACTGCTCAATAATGCAGTTATCTAATCACCCAATCACATGGCAACTTAATGCATTTGGGCATGTAGACATGGTAGACATGGCCGCTCCCCCATTCTGCACCAGCCCAATGCACAGTTTTTTGCTGTAGTTGTATATGTGCCAGAACGATGACAATATCAGGTTGATACCCTGTAAATTGATACAACAAAATATCAGTGTGATTTGACAGGTGAGGTAATTGTGCTTTGATACAATTGTGGCTTCAAATAGCCTTTGGATCTAATTGAAGAAAAGTAAGAACAGAAAAAGTGGGTACGAAGCCAAGTAGATGAAGCCTCACTACTGCCACTTAAAAACAGCCAATGAGTTACTAAACGTAATTTTTCTCTGAAATTTTGCATTTTCATATGAAACAGACAAATACTCCCCCAACCAGTGCTCTGCTTTTGTAAAATTCAAATTATTTGACGCAGCAGGGAGAGGACAGGTGATGAGTAACTGACCCACGAGGATGAAGGGTCCTTAATGAGCAGAGGTGGAGGCAGGGAGGTGTGTCGGCGGCTGACACTCACTCACGCACACACTTGCATAGAGCTACACAGTGTAAATGCAGGGAAATAGCTGCACACATGGCTGGCCTACATGTTGCTAAGCTGCCAGCTAGCTCACGTCTGGGAGGAGCACTGCTAACAAAGCCTGAGTCACACTGTGCAATGAGCCTAAAGCCCACTCAAACATGCAAGTCATCATCACACCTCAGCACACGCATACTCACACTCACTTACACACACAAAGGACACATCTTTCAGGAATATTAGGGTGGATCAGCAGGCTGAAGTAGATAGCAGGTACTCACAAAGTCAGGGGATGATGGGATGAATCGGGGCTCTTAGCCATTCTTGCATGTCATCCCTGAACTCTGTCTCATGCTTGATCTATCATTCCTTGCTTGGCACTCTGCAAAGCGTCTAAAGTGCTATCAGAGGAATAGAAAAACACTTTTCAATTTCACATTTGAGCTAGTTCAATAAGAAAATATTCGGTGTCCTGAAATCTTTTATGATTCTCGTCATGATCTAATTTGACAATAATACTCCTGAAATGTTCCCATCTCTTTGTATTTGCAAAGTGATTTATGTATCTGTTTTACTATGTTGACATTACTGTTACATTTATACACAGCTGAGCTTTATACAGTATCAGTGCTCAAAAGAACAAGTAGTCAAGAGAACTGCTCTACTCTGCTTGAGGGAGAGCATCCTCAGATAAAGAGACTTAGTTAAAGACAGAACCATCGTCTACTTGTGCTCACTCATCCTTTCATCCTGACTCTTATTTTTCAAGAGCCCATTGTTCTTATCACGGACTTGCACACTGTGTAGACATTGTGCATGTGTGTGTTTGTGTGAGTGTGGCTGTATATTTAATGGGGCAATAACTGCCTGCTGACTGCTTTAACCAAAGCTTCCACACAGAACGGTGAACATCTGCAGGCCCTCAAACACTCATGCTTCCTGCAGAGTGATTGATTGGAGTGTCAGGGATTTGAGTGAATTCACATCTTTATATCCGGGCGCTGAGTGAGTTAGAAAGTTATTATAGTTTAATGCCATTTGTGACTTTCCCCCTTCTTTTCCCCTCTGTTAAGTCCATATGGTATTTTTGTGATCAAAGAAACTGTGTACTCATGTGAACTATTTCTAGCTGTACCACATTGATTTCAAATCCTTTAGTAGTCTTAAGCTTGTATGTGAAAAGTTATTCAACAAGGTAGACACTCTGGTCAAAATAACTTTTCAACTGTTGACCCGTTTTTGAAAAAATGGTTCTTTTGTGATTGTTTTTGTAGAGCAATGACACGTTTGCACTATTTTTGCTTTATTTTCTCAGGAACTGTTTAAGGAGACAGTTTTAAGTTTTCAACAAAAAAATGTGACACTGATTCTGTCATCATGTGACCAGGTCTTGACATTGAAGGTGTAGTTTGAAAATTGCCTAAAAATCCTTCAAAGCAAAATCCCACCATTACAAACATTTAAGACGACAACAAAAATATATTTTTATACAACTTGGATTCAAGGGTTATGTCTTTTTTTAATCCTGCAATACATCTGAAATCAGGTGAAGTTTCTGTGTTTAAATGCATATTTATATTTCAGTAACAACAAAACCAATTACTAAGTTACTGTGCCGATTGTGACTTCAGACTAAAGGTTCCAACATATGTCTGTGTTGCCCATTTTTGACACAAATTCCTATGCATGAAATCTGACATATCCATTTCCAAATGTTAATATCTGGACTTTAAGCTCTGTGGTTGGTCCACCCAATAGGGATGCTATTTCCTGCATAAACATTGTCAGAATGTAGCGTACTGGTTGTTTATTTCTCCTGTGTCTGGGTTTTTGAAGAGTATTGTGGCACTTTGACGCAAAAGAATACAGTGCTCACAGCTGCATTGGTCATTTCAAAAGTACAAACCAAGTTTAAGCCCAGCAGTCACTCACAACTTCTGAACAAGAGGGAGTGATACAGTGAGCATCTAGGACAAAGCAGTACACAGAAGTAAGCTGGGTTGTTCAAAAACTGCGACAAAATTATGATGTAAATAGCGCATTAGCGTGTCATTCAACAACTGCCATACAGCCATGACAGTTACAAAATGTAATGAAATGTCTTTAGATGGAAAGCTGTGATACTGTTGCGTTAAGTGAAAAAGAAAGGATAAAGCTATTTCTGTCACCAGACTTGTCGTCCATCAGATATACTGCAGTTTATCTGTAATATCAATCAAGAGACAAGATTCTATGATAATATGATAATATATAATTAAATTGATCTTAGTTTAACAATTCAAATTTACAAGGCACTGCCAACATCATTATCGTGAATTTTAGAGTAACAAAACAATATCCTTGATTTTTTTTTTTTTTTCTTTGGATCATTATTTTCAATGACAATTATTTTGTCCTCCAAAACCACTGGGTCTTGGACTTGACATGTGCTTGACAATTGCTTTAATGATGACAACTGCTTGAGTGATTTGACAGTCTTAGGAAATATATATATTCCCATTTTTTTCTTTAGTTTTGACAAAGTCTGTGATGATCAAAGACAATACCAAGCCGAAGTCCTACATGATTTATAAGAAGGAAAAGACCTTTGTAATATATAATTGAGTGTGTGTGTGTCTCTTTGCATGTGCACGTCAATTCGTGCACGTATGTGAAAGGCTTTGCTGTATGAAGACACTTTAGACATGATGGGGAAAAGACAACACCCCAGGGATGAGACACGCTGATAAACGCACATAGTGGGGATATGTGTGAATATATGATAAAAGCAGTAAAGCCTTTGGGGAAATAACATATTTTTGTGCAGCATTTATTGAAGGGCATCATAGAATAATACATTTGAGTTACAAGGTTTTGCTCATCGTTGGGTTTTTGTATCGTGTGTCACTATGTAAAAGACATTTTGAAAATACTTCTGTGGCCCCAGTGTTTATTTGGCATTATACTGAAATTAATCATAGATGTGTCCACTTACACACATGCACACATTCATAAAACAAACAGGGATCATGCTTTTATTGTTCTTTGATTGCAAATACTGACAGCACTCTCAGTTGGTTGAATAAACCCATGGGAGCCCATGCAACAACTTTGTAACCCTCCACAAAAACACAATAATAATAATAATAATAATAATAATAATAATAATAATAATAATAATGTGGCATTCTGTTATGGGCTGTTGTCTCATTGGATAAACAGGGCTTCAGGAACGGAATAAAACATGATGCAGCTCTTTGGCATAAGTTCATTGACATTCAATTCAGAGTTTTCTTTCCTCAGAAAACATAATTTTTTATACCGCTGAACATATAAACAGTCTGCCATTTCACACCAGTGATCCCAGCCCTTTGCTGTTGTTAACTAAGCAGCTTTTTTTGTTTGTTGGTTCTTGAGGTGCTTCAAAGGTTTCAGACCAGGTGTCAGGCATTTCTGTATGTTACTTTTCTGTGCTCACTGATTCTGTTTTGAGCAAACTGGGAATCTGGATATCAAACAGAAATGCAATGTCTTGCTCCCTGCGTTTCTGTTTGACCAAAAGTAGATTTGAATGAGATGGTGATCCACACAGTTGTTCCTGTTTGCTTTCTTCTTTGAAGAGTCTCACAGGTGAAATGAAAAGACACTCGGAGTTGTGTGTTTCAATCAGAACCTGAGTGTAATGACTTGAGAAGACAACTTAGAACAAAGATTTGTACTCCGTCAGTCTTCTTAACTCCAACAGAAGGGTACAGGGCGGTTGCAGCATTACCAAAAATTTCATGTCTTTACAAATGACAAATGGAGAGGACTTATTTGTTTGAAGTCAGTCGTGAATTTTGCTAAATGTTTCTTTCTTCACCGTTAAAACTGTCCCATGGGTAACTCTTGAGCGTGTCAACTGTCAGACAGAACAAAAACCCCTATACCCTCAAAGCTCTCTTCTGATTCGTGCAATCTCTATTTTGTTCACATTCTAACAAAATATGTGTGGAA
Organism: Thalassoma bifasciatum; assembly: GCA_008086565.1. Classification (NCBI taxonomy): domain Eukaryota; kingdom Metazoa; phylum Chordata; class Actinopteri; order Labriformes; family Labridae; genus Thalassoma; species Thalassoma bifasciatum. The sequence goes on along the minus strand of RPOG01000408.1, from coordinate 326,646 downwards.
TAAAAAGAGAAAGGTTGTATCCTTGTTGAACCAAGGAGTACATACAGAATTGGTGAAGCTAACTTGATTCTTTGCTTGTTGTTTTACAATCTTAGTGAAATGACATGACTTCAAGAAGCTGGTAGTGATCCCAGAGGCTGCTACACAAATTGGCCATCAATACTAACTAATCCCATTTATATGCACTCATACACCGCTGGCTACACCACTTGGGAACCATTTGGGGTTAAGTGTCTTGCCCAAGGACACTTTAGCATATGGACCTGTATCTGAAGCTAGGATTGTGCTTGAAGCAGCAGGATATCCTGTGGGTATTTGAGCCTTCCGTTACAAATGGGATTTTGATCACTGTCAGCATAGTTTGAAGACAAGATATTGAGGGGATGCAACTCCTGAGGCCAACAGGGTGGTTGGGATCTGGGTTGTGGACCAAAGAAGAAAACCTTTGTGTGGGTCATGTCTAGATATTTCCTCTCAAGAGTACTTACCAAGTTAAGCAAAGCCTCAGCAGGAGGAGAGCTTACATCCCAATGGCTTGGATGTTCTGGATCAATGGCATCATCCAAAGAAAAGTCAGGGATTTTGAGATCAAAGCAGATCTTTTCCCCAGTGCGCCCAAAGCTGGTTCATCAGTGGGAGGCAAACCAGATGTGCTTCATGTAACAAGTGCCAGCAGATACAATGAAGTGGGACCTTACAAGCCATAACCCTAAGAGGCTGGATCATGAAAGAAGCCACTTCAGACTCTAAGGACATAAAGCAATTCTTTTTTTAAGGCCAGATTTTTATTTTGTGCTTCAAAATCTTGGTGGCTTTCCAGCACTGGAACCTCACAAGACAAGAGGATGAGACACATGAGTACAGTGTTGTCATCCAGAGAGTAAAACCCTTTTCTTCTGAGTTCCTGCTTTCACTGAAGAGGCCTCTATGAGCAGAAACTTCGACTGTAAGAGGGCTTGAAATATGAATTGGCAGAAGGTTGGGAGGCTTGGGATCATATTTGTCATTTTCCTTCAAATGAGATTACTTCTTTTTATGTGTTTTCCTCTGTGTCCAACATAGCATCAGAAGGCAGATGGATCTCTGCTGATTATTTGGAGGATACCTCATTTTATCACCAAGAGCAGAGAGCATGTAAGAAACAGGACTGTTGCTTAAAAGCCCTCGTACATCTCCACAGGTAGTAACCACCAGACCCTTCCTCTGGACTATGTTGGTATGGATTTAACTGACAGCCCCACAACCCTGTTAATTTTGTTAGACCCCATTTGGGCAGGAAGTATGGTTGACGTGTTATTGCACTCACTGGTGCTTACAAGATATTACATCATGTGCTCTCGCTGCGGCTCCACCAATTTTATACCCATCATGTTTTTATCAGCCAGTCATTAAAAACCCCTCTGTGAGAGTAGTGGGACTTTAAATAGAAATGCTACTTTATGAGAAAAGATGGATACTTGTGTGAAACAAGTACCTTTTCTTTTGGGTGCTCATTTGCTGTCCCTGCTACTGAAATATTTTTGAACACATTCATTGCAGTAAACACTGGTGGCTGCAGCGCTCTGGACTAAAGGGCTTGACAACTTTCACTACAAAGTTGCATCATTTATGTTTGGCTTTACTCTAAAACATGTGATACATGTTGATTACTCAGGAGCTGTGCTTCATTTCTTCTAAGCTGGATCAACCAAACATGTGCCCTTGTTGTATTTTTGGGGATGATTGTTAAGAAAATTAGTTTATGGGTATGCTAAGGACAAATAAATATGAGCTTAGAATTAACAGCAACAAAAATAGAATTAAAAGAGGTAAAGATAGGGAAGGCAGAAAGGATATAAAAGCACTGAAGCAACGAAAACATACAAAACACAAAAGAAAAGAGGTAAAGTGTTGAAAAATGGAGTGCAAATAATTAACAAAAAAGCTTTTGTATTAAAGTGTGCCTTAAGTTGAGATGTAAAATGAAGAACTGTCTCTGCATATGTGATTTTTCCTGGGAAAGCTTTAGCAGCCGGCAGAGCACCGCCAGAGGAATTCAAACTGCATCCTGGCTTCTAGGGGGATAAAAGCCTAGAAATAGATTAAGGCGTAAGCCCATGTAGTGAAATTGATTTTAAAAATCTTAAAATCATTGAAAAAATATAACAGGGTAACCATTATAAAAATGGGGGAGCTGTTTCAAGTTAAGAGCCAAGCTGACATTTTCAGTTCTGCCAAGTGACAACTGCTGTTGGGAATAATGGCGTTAAAATATTATTGTTGTCCACATATGGGTAATCTAATTAATAACTGTTTCTATTGTTGCAATGCCATTAAACCATTACTCTCAGTGAAATGTGGTGCGTCATTGTGCAGTATCTAACAACTGCTAACAGTTGATGATGTAATTGGGCATGCGTAGAGACAGTGTGTTTGTGCGACAGTACCAAATGTTTTCCCTTAAGTAAAAACCAACTGAAGCAATGAGTAGTGATCTTTGTTCTTAGAGAAAGTGGAATTACTGTAGCATAGTGCCAATCATTCATATACATTCATGTACCAGTAACACAGTCACACAAGAACCACAAATCCTTGACAGAGATACAGGAACAACATAATAATAACTGAATGAGTAAAAATAAAATAAAAGATGTTTAAGTTTAATGGACTTCTTTCTCCTAACTTTGCTTCTTTTTGACCAAAAAGATAAAGAAGAAACAATGAACTTTTAACACTGATTAACATGTTTGTACAAAGAGATCGATCTATGAGTCTTATGATGTTCAAAGCTTCGCTGACTCCTCATAGCACAGCCTCTGTAAATATCTGATTCTGTAAACCCAAAGAGAACTTTTCCAATATGTTCCGTTTTATTTTATTCCGTGCAGATCCAACCAGACAAAGAGATATGAGATGAAAGTTTTTCATAAAACAGATATTTTCTTTTATGCACTTAAATCTGACTTTGTGTGTCATGGTTTCTATCTGCTTCAGACAATCTTATCATCACTGCTCCATTATTACCTACTCACCCTTCCTGGAAACAGAGGTCCTATGTCACGTCGTCTCTGACCTAAGAAAACCTTTATGCTTCAAACTATTTGGTACATCACTCAAATTTTAGTCTCTGATTGGTTCATCTTGACGCTTTCATTTGCCCACATTAATCTCATACTCTATGCAAATCGTTCCCTTTGAAGCTGACCATGAAGTTCACTTTTTAACCTTAGAACTTTATTGAGTGGCGTGGTTCTCAGTTCTCAGCTATGAGGACATTTGTCCTGTCTTTTAGAAGTGAGGGTGAAAGATGTCACAAATCTCTACCATCACATGATTTTGAGCCTTCTTCTCTGAAAAAGACTCTCAAAATACTCCCAGTAATTGAAGGGTTGACAAAGGTCCCCTTTCAATGAAATCTTCATAGATGGCAATCATTTGGAGAGGATGAAAGTGACAGTAAATACACTCTTGGCACAGTGGCACTGACATCAGGCTTTGAAATGGAGAGTTTCAGATCTTTGTGATTTTCTTTGTCTTTTTTTCTCCAAAAAGATCACTGGTGTAGACATATGAACATTTTGGGGGCAACACAATTGTACAACAGTTAAACATATGGTGTTATACAGTAGATTCATGCATGAGTAATACATCTTGCAATAAACTTTACCACAAAATTCCTCTTAATTTCCAGATTCAGGTGCATCTTGTAGTAACAGGCCATCAGAAAGACACACGGGCAGATAGAGTTAAACAGTCATCCGCTTCATTTACTACTTTTCTCTATGAAACACACAGGCGGAGTGCTGGCTGTCACTGGGCACATGGTAGGGTACACCCTGGACAGGTTGCCAACCTATAAGACGATCATGTAGAGACAAACAACCAGTAATGCACACACTTATACTGGCAGACAACTTAAGGCAACAAACCAACCTGGTGAGCATGTTTTTGGACTATGGGAGGAAGCCTGTGTACCCAAAACAAGCATAATGTGTTACACACTAATATTTAGGGTGATAAAATGGTCCGCATGGCCCATATTAAGCCAACATTTGAGATAAAGAGTCAAAATTTACTCATCTCATAAATTTGACTTCTATCTCAAAATTTTGACTTGATACAGGCTGAAAAAAAATCTTGATAAAGCCAGTTTTTCGTCTTTATATTTCGAAGTTGCAGGAATGGGCTTCCACTTACATTGTTTTGTTTACATAACAGAATATTTTCACTTTGAATAGAAAAGGAGTGTTTAGATAAACATAGGGATTATGAGTTTACCTTGTTGTCTTTGAGTATATTTGTGCATTTTTGCAGTATATCCAAGAAGCTGTGTAGGGGGATCCTCTTTTTGGGTTTTTAGCACATGGTCACCTTAGCTAATTTGCAACTTTTCACTCCAATTTTAAGTACAAATATTCCCAAAAAATTGACCTTTTTATGTATGTGGAAGTATTTTTGTGTAAGTGTATGTATTAATAGACAACATATTCTAGTTATTTACAAACAATAAATTTAGAAATTACCAGTTGGTTGTACAGAAATACAGAACTGTTAAAACAAATGGATGTTTTATTTTTTATCATTGTTGAGACAGTGTGTGCAAATAGTTCTTTTACTCTAATGGTTTGGAAAACACTGCACCAACTGTTATGTGGATAAGGATAAGGCTTGTGAAGCAAAAGAATCAATGTAAGTTACACATAAAGAGCAATTATAGGTACAAAAATAAAACACTTGAAACTTCAGCTGTAACAAAGAAGAATGGACTTTCCATGAAAAAAAGGAAAGTGTGTCTCCACTGCTCCACTCCTGTTCATCTTGTTTATTGTTTCAACATTAGCTGAAGTAGTGACAGAAACATAAGGTATTCTGCCTTTTTCTCTCTAGCACTTCGGCCTTGTGAGGTTCACTGGTCCACTCCATCAAGGTAATGTGATTAGTTTACTAGGCCTGGGACCTAGACAGGTTTCCTCTTGCTGCAAGCGGTGTGTATTTGTGGTAGTCTGTGTGTGCACTTGTGTTTGTGTGTTTTCAAGCCCTGTGTAGACACCGTGATGGATGATGAAGATGAACAAATCAATACAAAAGGGCCTGTCATTGAGGCTACATCCCAATTTACCTCAGCATGTCTGTGCTGTCAGTCAGTGGGTTGAGACAGAGGAAAAGAGAGAAAGAGAGGGTATGATGATAAGGCCTTGGGGAGGTGAAGAAGGCTGGATAGGGAATAGAGAAGTGAGAGCACAAATGGAGAGAAGGAGAAAGAGGAGGAGAGGGTCTGATGGGCAGGATGAGATCGATAGGGAGACAATATGCAGGATGGGATTAGAAGAAAGAAGTCAAATGATGATAAAGATCCAGTGACAGACTTGGATAGTTCTCCAGTTGTGGTATCAATCAGACGTGTCACTCAGCTTGAAAAGGTTGCATGCTACAGTTGGATACCTTGAGTAATTCAGTCACACACATGCACGTGGACATATAAAAGAGAAAAGTGTGTGCACGCTTGCAGCAAGGAAACATTCATACATTCTGTCAATCTCAAAGGGTAGCTCTTGTCTCTGGCTGGTGATAAGAATACTAACCCTCAACGCTTCATAATGGATTAGAGGCGCCTTGATTGTAAGTCAATTTTCTCTGAGCTGTAAGCCTTAATGTCTGTTTCCAGCACCACTGCTTTGCTTTTAATGGTTCCTGCTTGCTTTTTGAATTAAAGGATGGAATATCTAAAGGGAAATAACTTCAATGGACACATCACCATGCAGTCTCCTGTTGCAGCAGTGTCTATGTGTATACATGTGCACTTATGTGTCTTTGTGTGCATTAAGCCTTGGAACAGAGTGAGCAAAACATTAGGCTGTATAAAGCTTCGGTAATGTAAGTATTTTCCACAATCCAGGCACTTCATAGCTCTCGCTTCTGTCTATTCAACCGTCATGGCTGACAGGCTGACAAATTACGTTTTGCATTTTTCCACAGTTCAAACTTTGCATAAATGTCTCAAGGCTGAAGTTATGAAAGATTATGACTGTGTGGCTGCTGTGCTCTGACAGATGTGATCAGTGAAGGCTTGCATAAAGTCAATTTCTCCTCTTACAATGTGTTGACTTTGGACCCTGGACTGGGCACACAAAGAAATAGTCAGGTTTCATGTCATGTCAACTGGGTTGTATTCCATCCCTTTCCCCACCATATACAGACTCTGTTTCTCCTAGGACTTGGTAATTTATCCCATGTGAGATGCACTTTGATTCTTTCTTCTTCCATCCACTAAGTAGGCTTCATTCCAACCTATACTTGTGGTATTAAATGCAAATAATAGTACATCAATTTTGCGTAAGCTTAACTTGTAGCGTATATGAGAGGTGTATGGTTTTTATTAGGCAGACCTCGCAGCTATTTGCATCACTGTACCTTAGCAGTTTTGCAAACTCCAGATAGAGGTAAAATAGTGTGAAAAATAACTGAAATGTTGCACAAGGAGACAGTCAAGAACCTCTTCTTCTTCTTTTCTTGTTCTTTTTTTTTTTTTTTTTTTTTTTTTTTAAACCAAAAAAAAAGGAACACAACCTGGTTAGGAGATTCTGCATTCACATGCAAACACTCTCTTTTTGTTAAAGAAGGGCATTACTCTTTTCCATTTTCTCACAACAATTTTACCCTGTGGTGCATAGTGGTCACGACAGTGGACACCGATTTAAAACTTTTTTACTCCTGAATTCAGTGGTTCATGTGGTGGAAATTCACAATAACCTGTGTCAGGATATTTTTGTTCTTCTTAGGGCCTTTCAGTTCTTTTTCCAAATATATATATTTTTCACAAAAGTTATAGACAAACATTTGAGGGTAAAACAGTGTAATAACTATGAATTATTCAGTGTTTAAATGGATGAAAGAGAGTAAAAATGTTTCGCAAAGCATTGTTTTGTGTTGAATGCTGAGTTACAAATATTTGAAGAAAAAAAATGGAAAACTTTTTTTCATGCCTTAAGACAAATAAAAACACTCACAAGAAAAATCCTGACAATGACTTTCATAATTCATGCATCCGAGGGTTAAAGCAACAACGCTATCTCTATACTAAAGTAGTACAGTTTTTAACAAATGCAGATCAATTTGATTCAGAACTTCCTTATAACACACGACTCATGACACATTGAAGGGGCGGGCCCCAGACACCAAGGTTTACCCACAGCGCCTCCAAAGGACTATCTAACTGAGAGGAGGGAGATCTGTGAAGTAGGACACCATTAAGGACGGACGGTAAAATAAAGCATTTCGGACAGGCTAAAACAAGGTTTTCTAAAACAGTAGTTCCAGCCTTTTTTTCTTTGGAGCTCCCCCTTTGTATAGTCAAAGATTAATGAACATGAATTTCTCCTTGGCTTACACTGTATTGGAATACTTCCTTTTTCTTTGTTCCTTTCTTTTTATAAATTACACACCAAGATCAAAAAAATGCAGGGGCATTTAAAGATTTTTCTTGTTACCTTTTCATAACATGAAAAAAAAATACTGTTAATTTCATGTTCTATATAGTGCCAAATTACAGCAGAAGCAATTGAAGGTTTTCTTTTAAATCAGACCTATATCTATTATTTGACAGACTAAATAGCCTTATGTTATTCGTTTACTTTTTCCCTTGGCTGGATTTGTTCTTATTGCATTGTGTCTGATGTCAGCATTGATAGGACAATGCTTTTTTTTGCTGCTGTTGTTTTCTGCAGCGAAATATAAGTAGATATGATTGATTGGTGTCAGTGACCATCACCAATCAAATCAAATCAAACTTTATTTATATCCCAATGTGAGCTGAGAGGGAGGGCTGTGCTACACCACAGTGCAAAAGAAGGGGAATTAGTCACAAAAAAAGACGAGACAAACAGGGAAGAGGACAAATGGGCAGTACTTCAAGATAGAAAAAAGAGATGCTGTGCCGCTCTAAATACCATTCAGAAAGACAGGGCTATAGGAAACCCAGGATCACCAGAGATGGTACAGAGTGGGCCCACAGAGATTGGAAAAGGAGGGAGAATGAGTCAGACAACATGAAACAATGTGTGTTGGGTGTGGGAAGTTACTCAGCATTTTCTGACAGGACAAATCATCTACCTACAGTAAGTCTTGACAGAAGAGTGAGAACCTATAGACATGCATGTGGGATGATCACCAGGGCCTCTAGGAGTTGACCATACCCTGCAGGATCAAGAGGCCCAAGGACCCCTCAAAGCAACCAGGGAAACTAGGACCCGTGTCAATGGCCCCAGAGGCCACTGGACCCAGCAACAGCCCTAGTGCCTTGAGGGGGCAGCAACACCACAGAATATCAATAAGTTTAAATATCAATATCAATAATAAGCATTTTGAGTCCCGAAAAGAAACTGTATTAAATAAATATGTATGAAAGTTGTGTGAACATTCAGTTAAAGCATGATCTGCAATTGAAACAAATCAGGAGAAAAAGAAAAGGGTTGCCTTTTCTATAGTGCTGTGACTTACATACTTGTTCCTTCTTCTTTTTTTCAAACAAATTTGTTCTAATAGCTTTGGCTGAAAGTGTATGCAATTACATGTTTTGTACCTAAAATCTCTCATCATACAATTTGCAGTGATGATCTGAGCTAGAGACCACAGGGAGTCATGTGCACTTGACGTACTTCTTCTCCTGAATCTTACTGAGGCTTTAAAATCCCCTCCCATGTGTTATTATGACATACACTTGAGCCCTTTCTTGCTGTGCAGTCATTGATTTATCCCCTTGCACTCAACTTCTTCCTACCTGCAAGCAAGATGAACATCATTACTGCCTTATTTTCCCTGTAGAGCCTGGTTCAAAATGCAGGTAGACAAGCTGCTCACAGCATGCTGTGATCATAATCCATGGAAAAATCCTTTTACTATGGAATTATACTCTTCCCACATATATGAAAGATACACCGCTCATGCTTAACACATTCCACCTGGCAGGCTTTGTGTCAAAAAATCAAAATGTGTAATAGCACATTATTGCTGGAATCAGTCATCCTAGTTGCTGAGCATATTGTTTAGAGGACATACCATGAAAGTTATGTCTATCAACGCCTGAGCTTTTACCTTGCTTTGCTCGTAACACCAGCTGTTGGATCTAATTAAGGGGCCATTTACACCCCTTTACTAACCGTATTTAAACACAACTTACAGAGTCACAAATTTCTGACATGGGCATGTCCTTGTTTGTTCTGCCATTTCAAACACAGGCACGTCCTTGTCTGTTCTGCCATATGTCACAGCGCTGTCTCCTGTAAATGTCTGAGGACAAGCTGTTCTTTATGAGGCCATACCCCTTCTAACCCTGACTGACCTCGGATACTGCTGTCTTTTAATCACAGGAAATCCACCTTTTATGGCATTATCACTTTCCTATCACCATGCTTGTATTGTGCTTTTTCTTTTTTTCTGTTTTCACTGAGATTTAAGTGAGTTTTGTTGTGGATGTGTGCACTGGTTTCCTTGACTTTGTGAGTGTGACAGTGCGGCAAGCAGGAGAATAAAAGCTCTTGTGCTTCTAAAGCCAGTCAAAGACAGCCCAAACAGCTCATCTGGTTGTCCTGGTGGGGAAAATTGTTAGGCACACCTTTATTTCATTTGAGTCAAGATCAACTCCAAAGTCTGGGAACTCTTCCTCTAACCATATGAGTATGTTTTGGTCCCATTTATATATGGTCAATAAAACTTACATATAAAATGGTATGTCAAAGAGGCCACGAGCTGCTGCGTGACTGAAGCACTCACTGATCACCAACACCACCCCGGTCTCATGCAAAACGTGCCAAACCTATGTTGGTCCACAGTGCAAATTGTGAAATGCATATGTTTCCTCTTGCCTATTCTTTTGAATGGGCAAACCTTTGGTCAGGTGACTGCCTAGCCTTTTCCAGGCAGACCTGGAAGACATCTCCTCTATTTTAGGTAGAAAAAGCAGTATTTTAAGATGGTTTGAGGCTAAAGTGACTTTTTAATAACATTTCTTGTGAAAAATGTACATTGTATCTTCACAATGTGCGTTCAGTTGATGTTTACAACAGTTAGTTTGGTTATTTCCACAAAGAGTCTTCTAGGTCTCACAGGACAAATGTATGAATATCATGTTCCTACCGTTGCTATGGTGATCAAGGACGAAATGTAATGAGTTTTGCACAAAATCCTTATATCAAGAGATTGGCGCCTGAGACAGAAACAAAAAGCTACCCGAACACTCATGTAACAACAGCTACTATAATAGCCTAATAGCTGTTATGTTATTTCTTTTTAAAATATTTTTTCTTATGTTTTTTTATGTGAGTTCGGCTCAGCCCTTTACCTAGTCGTACGTCGTCTGTATGTTCTTGTACAGCCTCAGGGTTGACATGTATTTATCTGGCAGATAGACGGATAGCTCCTGTCTGTAGCCTGAGTCCGTGAGGTCTATGTTACCTGTCTGAACTTTCACCCACCTCTATGCTCTAACAACATCCACTTACTCAGATAGTACATCTCTCTGAAGCCTGACGACAGCTGTGGGCTGAGACAGCTGTTGATGGTTGATGGCCAGTCATATACAGTTGTTTTCATAAAGTCAACCTCTGCATAGGTATAGCCAATAACTGTTCAAAACTGCAATATTGGGTCACTCTGTGTAAGAGACCAGCACTGTGAACTTTACCTGTGACTTGAATGGACGCTGGACAGAGAAAAAGTTTCTCTTCATGTCATTCTTGGGAGGTGGTTGACTATAAAAGTTTCCCTTTATTGGTTTTACAAAGGTGATATTTAGGTCTATGCAACTTTCACATTGGCTCATTTTTTAAGTGTATTTTGCTATCTAGATTGTCATCAATGTAGAGGAGCAAACAGTAGAGAAATGAGTGTCATGGTACAACAAGTCTAATTCTTTTATTAACTGTGGCAACTAGAATCTACTTTTTTAATATTCAAAACTTGTAAGAATGGAACTGAATGTTTGATTTTTGTAGTGAAAGCACTTGCTCTGTTGTGACTGACAAGTATCCTTTCAGCGCTGCAGTTCCTGAACCCTGAAATGCTGTTCAGTGCCAAGGACAAAAAGGAATTAAAGTGCTGTTACAGAATAAATGCTCACCGTGCTGATCGAGAGTTCAAGACCTACCACCGTGTTATGTTTATTCTGGTGGTCTTTTTGTCTTTAATTTTGTTGACTGGCCTAACTCATGCACATTTTACAACTAAACTCTTCACTTTGTATCCCCACAAAATCCCCCGAGTAATTTCTTAATGATAAATCTGCTTAAATCAATTTTGCCTGGGTGTGAAGCCTCTCTATTCACTGCCAGCTCTGGGACAGTTCTAAATAAAAAGTAACTAAACTATATGACTGCAGTTTCCCTTTTTACGGATTTTGTTGCCCTTGAGGTCTGAAGGTAAACTTAGACTAGGGTCAACGAAAAAAATCAGTCTCACACTACCCTCTGCTAGCTCTCCTGTATGGTACTTAAATGTGACACCCCTGGGGTGCAGTCGACCCAGCAGTTTCACTGCATGCATTAAGGCCAGGGGCCTCTTTGCAGCAATCTTTTCCAGTAAAGGCAAAGATACAGAAAAATACAACTTGAAATAAAAAAAAGTAATAATGAAAAATAATGGAGCCCACAAAGCCTGGACATTTACCCCTCAGTTTAGATTTAGGCCTAAATTGGCTCATGGAGATGAGTTAATGAAGGTCCATTAATAGAGTCCATACAGGGTCCACATGGGTTAATTGTCACCCACCTACAGCTTATTGAGCACCAATTGTTGCAGGTTCGATAGTTTTTCTGTTTAAAACCAATTTTTAAAAAAATACTTAAAAGCTCAACCAAAGCCCAAAAAACCTTGAGTGTAAGTTTAAGTCTCAACCCTACCTGAGCATGTTTGTAAATGTCCTTTTTGTAAAAGTGTAATAATTCACTTGCATACATTCCAACCCTCCATCTATCAGTTACACAAATTTACATGTGGGTACTAATTAAAGCCTTTGTTTTAAAGTGTCAAGCTGCAGATGTGAGACCCACAGACACACATGCAGCTTGACACTACTCAAGAACAGCGAGGTAAAAGAGATGTAGCTGACACAGATTGCATATTATTAAGCGTGTATTTGTTTGAACATAATTATAGCCACATGCAGTGAGCAGAATAATTACATTAAGGAACGTTCGCAGGTAAAGCTGTATGTGTTATGCTTATCAAGAGCTGACAGTTGTGGAGTACATGATGCAATATGTAATTTTCCAGTTACCCAAAGCCTCATATCCATCTGCCAGCCTAATGACAGTGTCTTAATGGTGCAGTTTAGATTGAGCAATCCTTCTGTAGCTGTTTCTTTGGTGTATGCCTAAGAGCAAGTATGCACACCTTGGAGAGGGAGTTTGAATTAAATTTGTATAAGCTGTACTAAGCTTTAGTTTAAAATGTAAATGATCCTGTTTTACAGAGTAGGGCACGCCGCTTGATGTTCCTCCATGACAAAAGGACTGATGAAATTGTCTTTCACAAAACATCATGTGTTCTGTTATTCTTGGTCAAGAAAGGAACGTCAAGCAATTCCAGCCACCCTCCTTCACAAGTCTTCAACATACTGCATATGACATTTAAAATGATAATGAGTTGATGAAACCACAGCTTAAAGAGTGTAATGACCATTGACAACATTTTTGGGACAGGCAACATGTGATCAATAAGGGATATTGAATGCTTCATATTTGTTTTCATTCAGTGGCAATGTAAATGGTGTATCATTGTGTTACGAAAATTGAACTATTTTCAACTGGGACGAATGCTGCTGAAAATGCAGAACCTTTATCATTTCTTGTAGAAACTGTGATTTTTTTCTGTCATGGACACAAGCCCCGTCCTCTTTCCCTGTCCTGGCACCCTCCGGAAAAAAAGCCACAGAAGTGCTCCTTTGACAGGGTCTGTAGGACATAAAAGAATTAGAAAATGCTCCCCCTGCCACCCTTCTGTGGAGTGAAATGCTCTCTCAAGTGCCCTTGTGTAGTTCAAATTGGAAGAACTGTCCTCTTGCTAATTTAACCAGATTAATGTTTGCTGCCACAGAAATTTGGTAAATCAGGATTTGTGCTTCATACAATATTTTTTTAATCTATTCAATATTATTTATTCAATCTTAATTCAGGCTGTGATCAAACATTTTTCATTGAACATTGTGAGTGAAAAAGGAGTTAAAAGGGTAGTGTAGAAAAAAAAAGACTAAATATGAGATTCATGCAAGAAAGAGTGTGTCGTTTTTTTCTTTTTTTCAAGCATTTGTTTTCAGTATTTTTTCTTTTTTCTTCAAAAAACATTATTGAATTATACCTGAACAAATATTTGCGAAAAAGAAGTGAATTGAGTGTAGGTTATTCACAATTTCTGGAGAAGTATCCCTGTGTAAATTGTGCATCACTATCTAAAAATGATCCCTCCACTTGTATCAAGAGTCTGTAAATCTCCCCAATAACTGGGCCATTTTGAGCCTCTTACTTCCAGGTTGTTTTCCCACATTTTTAAGTCCTTATTCATTAGACTTGAATCAGCTGTCATACAACCATCATTTGATTTGGAAATACAAGAAAGAAAAAAATAAGTTTTCGACTTGTGCACCTGTGCATATAGCAGGAGCCCTTTTTTGTCTCACAACCCTGCCTCCCTAAAGATCTGAGCCCACCACTGGCTTTACAAATTGTTTGCAGCTTTTGATGATAAATTCTGGTCTTATTTTTAGATAAGACTAAAGTGGCGGACACAGCCTTTATTTTCAAGGTGTGGACTTGGTTGTAGCAGGTGACAGTAGTCAGTCATCTGTGTCATGTTTCTGCTTAGGCGGAAGCTTTTGATACAGCTGATGGCTTCGTTTGCAGTAAAGGCTTTAAAATGAGAGGGGATTCCTGTTTTTTTTTTTTTTTCTTTTTTTCAGGATCTGTCATTTCTTTCCACAGGGCTTCCCATCAATCACATTATGATGTGTATATACTCAGCCAGAAATTAAACTGGAATCAGTATCAGGGAACCAGGCACTTTTAACCATTTTTAAAGACAACTTATCTGGAGAAATGTTGCAGTTGTTGTTTATGAATTGATGAATGCTTTAAGCATTTTTTTTAGAGTATTATGTCTCTGCGCTGTTTTTATTTCATCATTATTCATCATCTCAGATTATGGCTTGGTTTAATACCAACCACACCCTGAAAATTCACAACATTTTTCAATATTAAAAATTGTCACAACCACAACCTTGATGCAATTACGATGTTTTAATGTTAACTACTGAGCTAATGACTGTTAGTCAGCACAACAAAAATCTCATATAAGGGGAAATGGTGCATCATATCTACATTATTTATGTAATCTTCTTTAGAGTTCATTTACAACTGTGAAAGCTATTATAGCCGCTAACATGCAGAAGAACATGTGAGGAAATAGACACATGAACCTACAGACTATGGATAGACTGAATCAATTGTTTCATGGAATGATTGTAATCACAGCTGCAGGGAAAATGTAACAGATGAACTAAAAAGTAATTAATTCCCTGCTTTTCTCACTGTTCGTATCGCTCTCCATCTCTATCTCCCCATCTCTCCTCAGGTAGCCCTCCTCATCACTTTCATTACTTTCAGCTGATCATATTTTCTCATTCTGCCACCTCTTTGCCCAAAGGCCCTTCCTACAGTACTCGAGTCTGAGCTCATAACTGCTCTAATTGAAACCGTCATTGCTTTAATTGCTTTAATTAATCACCTTTCCTGTGGTAAGGCCTTTGTGGGATTTGTAATAGGTGCTGACATTGGCTGCTCATTGAGGGCAGCAGGGGAGCGAGGGACTAATATCTTTATGTTTGCAAGAGAAAGCAAGATTAATAAAAAAAGCTGGATACCATGAGTTTGATTTACAGCAAGAGTGCAAAGACGCCTGTTTGATTCCAGTGATTTACAGCATCCCGAACCAGCTGTTACTCATGCATGCACACTTTTCAATGTTGTGAAAAATCACTCTTTTTTAATAATGTGTTGGTATAATGAGATTTTGTGGTGCCAAGTTCATGATCTGAAGCCATTGTTTGGCCTTGCTTTGAAATTAACTTTACCAAAGGCAATATTTGGGTTTGTTTATAATGGAAGCAATGATTCATGGAAGAGTTAGCATTTATCAATGAAGCTTTCATGAAGGGCACAGTTGAACACATAAATATGAAAAATAACTGTAATTGGGGGCCCAAAGAGTACGAGCTCTTATGTAAAAAGGCTTGAACCACTTTGTTCGGATTAAGAAAATCAAACTCTCTTTTGCTTTTTTATGTTGCCAAGAATGTGCAGTTGTGCAGAAACCTGAACACAACACATAAATATTAAAGTGGCTTGCCTGAAATAATACTACATGTACCCATTCAGAACTTTTCCTCCCTCAGACACAACATTCCTCTCCTTTAGTAAGTTGGCATCTAGAGTTACCGTGTACTACGGTCTCACATACTCATGAACGATTTCAAACCTCTCAGCAGATCCTCTTCTCCTCTGTGAAAAGTGATATATTAATATATTATTATAACATTTTACTTACAATGTAATAATGAGTGCCCATTCACAAAATATCTGCAGAGAAACATTGGATTCAACTACCTCAAGTTAGAGCTCGCAATATCCTCCTCTGGAGTCCTCCCTTGGCTCACTGATCCCACCTCCAGAAAGAGCGAGATGCATTAAAACCGAGTGGAAATGGAAAGCCAGTAGACTCCAAAACCAAAATCTTTTGATGAAAGACTTCATAAAAATTTACAACACAGCAGCTAATGATGCACAAGCAGATACTTTCTTTTGGCTACCAGTCAGATCAAAAAAAATTCCCCCAAACTTTTTTTTTTTTTCAAACACAAATACCACAAGTGATCTCTGAGAACAAACACATTTTGATCTTCACTAAAATATATAAGGGAATCATGTCCTAGACCCATAATGTCCATCAACCTAACAGACTCAATAACCAAACTGAGACCCAGCAACTTTTTAGATCGTAGACCAAATGTAAAACTTATCTTCCTATCAAAGATAAAAGTTTCACTCCAGAATACAGTTTTGGGTCAAACACCATTTTCCATTTACATGCTCCATCTTGACAATATTATTCCCAGATACACAACTGTCTTTATGTCGATGACACACAGCTTTACCTCCCCGTTAAAGCCGGTGATCATTTAAACCTCACAAACCTTCACTAGTACTCTGTGTAAGCGTTTAAGCTGGACTAGTGGTTTTGAGCTGCAAGTGAAAAAAGTTGCCCAGTCTAGTTTTAAACAGCTCAGAAATATTGTGAAAGTAAAGTCCATGATTTTGACCAAAGATTTAAGAAAGAAAGAAAAAAAAGCACTCATGCTGCTATTTCCTCTAATCTTGACCACCACAATTCAACTGTGAACTCAACACTCAAAAAAAAAAGAAAGCACCAAAAATAAATAAATAAATAAAATAAAATAGATAAAACCGTGCCAACATTACCTTAGCATCTTTAAACTGGCTATCTGATGTTTTTTCTTAGATTCTTTTAATCATATCTAAAGCCCAACATGGTCGTGCCCCTGCATACATTCCCGAGCTTTTATTCCTTTATGAGCCAGGATGCTCATTTAATCTCACCAACTGTACCATGTAACACAAAAGTAGGGTCATAAGTCATGTTAACACGGGTGATACATAGTGACTTATTGATGAGAAATGATTAATCTTGCTCTGCTGAAGAGTTCAAGCGTGATTTCTGAAAGTAGTTGATGTGCCATGGAAAGAAAAAAAAACAAGAGTCTGACCTCCAAAGATATAAAAGTGCAAAAAGAATCAGCCAGTGATGACAGTAATATCAGCATATGGGGGTCACAATATGACCCACTCTCTTGCTTTGTTCCCTGTGTTATAGTAAAACTGTTTTCCTTCTTCATTAAAATGTGTTATGTTGTTTTGTCTTCTCTCTAGTGTTGATATGCCTCCTCTTTGTGATTCCTGACCATGTGGTCAACTTCCCTCGCTCTAAGTATTGATCTCTCATAGAAAAACATCAACAGAGTAACACTCAGCTCTGTCTGTTGTAGGAAAAGAAATGAGCAAAGCCTGATGATCATCATTAGCAACTACAATGCTGTCCCTGGAAAAAGAAGATTGACTTATTATTGTATAGTCTTCTGCCACGGTTCCTTTGCAGGACTGTAGCTTTGTTGGTGAAGTATTAGACTTGAGCCACATTCACCTTGACATCCTAGGTAGCCTTGCAGTTAATTGTGTTCACATTTGTGGAGACACCTTTGAGAACTTTGGATCGATTCTTCTGTTTTCATGTCTATAGTTGTGTTGTTTGCTGCTGTCCTACTGTATCTGGGAGGCTTACAGATCTCTGTTAGGCTAAAAATCTTTAAAAGCTAAAGCCCAGGGTTTCAGAAAAGGAAATAGCTTGGCTTAAAAAGACAGGAAGAGAGAGAAAACAAATGTACTTAATGGTCCTAAATTAGATCCTATCTCAACACGTGTATTCTGGGAATAGTGATGAGATCTGGCTAAAGTCTCACAAATTTAAAGCTTTTTTCGTGGCCAGCTTGCACCCGTAAACATTATCTTTATTGCAGCTTTCTGAAAATGGACTTTGTTTTCTTCTTTATGATGCACTTGTGTATTGTTGATTTATTTATGGTGAACTGTCTTTTGTAGTTTTTACAGAAATGGGTTGTTGGTGGGAATGCTGTAGAGATTAATGGTCATTAAGGGATGAGCTAAAGGGAATTAAACAAAGATAAAAAATACCTAATGGAAATGGTTTCAGCTCTTGATTTGTGACGAGGATCATAGGGTGAATGAAGGAATTTGAATAGACTTTGACTTCTCATTTGCTGTATGGCACCAAATCTCTGCTTTTTACTGTGAGGTAGCCACTTTTGTAGCCTCTTTACCCTGTCAGCAGGTCCAGTGAGAGCTCACAACACCAGAGAACAGCTTACTAAACAACAGATTTAACAACTAAAACTCCAGGCAGCAATCTCTTTTCGGTTGCCGTTTGTGTGGGGTTTTTTTGTTTTTTTTTTCTTAAGAGGTACTTTTCACTGGAGCTTCTGAGGGTGTATTACAAAAACTGAGCAAGGTTTAAGGAATGTGACAACTATTTGATGAAGCAAAGCAATTGCATGCTTTTGGAATTATGTGGTAAAATATGGATATAGTTTCCATGAGGTCACCAATCTGTATCTGAAGGAAAGCTTAGAAGCCTGTGGTCATCAGATGCCATATTGGAAGTGCTGAGCTCAACCTATGCTGTGCCCCAAATCACATACTTCTGCACTCACACTTACTGGTTTTGAATACATATTTCCTCATGGCCAGTGATTGCTGGTTGGTTGGGATCTGTATGTGCTCTGTAAATGACAACCCTTTATAAGTCAGTCCTTGATCTAAGCCTCCTCAAAGAAAAAAAAAAAAAAAAAAAAGGATATACCCCTGCAGAAAAAATGAGTTCAATACTTCTTTCAACAACTAAATGGTATTTTGATTCCAAGTTGCGAGAATTAATAAAAAATAAGTACATGATTAATTAAAGTGGCCAAGTTCAAATTCTGCTCTCTATTATAGTTAAGAGATACATGATGTCACACCCAACAGGTCAGACCCAGATAAGGTCAAATGTTGCTTTAAATCTAGTCTCCCCGTTATATGAATGTAGAGCATTATCATTAATATTCCAGAAGTAACTGGCTTATATTTACTGGCAGCAGAATTACATCAGGACTGGAAGACTGCCACAGACACATACACAGAAACAACACCATAAGCCAGGCCAAGGCATCAGCAGAGGCTGTTTAAAGTATGGCCTTAGGCAGAAAGGTCCGCAGCACGGGGCTGAAGTCAGTCCAGCAGGCGATAAATCTAATACAGCAGAGCTGGAGTATAAATTTACTCAGTGCAGGGGGTCTGCATCAATGTTTTTTGGATGAGTGCAAGATGACACTTCATGTATGAAAACATGAGAAGCTATTATTAAAGTGGGTGTGACCATGCATTTAAATGCATCATTATGAAGTGAACTACTTGCAGTTTCTTTCTTTCAGAGTGCATGACTCACCCACTTGGTTTTTGTCCAATCCTTCCTTGTCTGATGATAGTAGGGCTGTCATTAAATCATTGTCTTTTTCCCCCTCAGACATTGAAAACACTCAGCAATACAATACACAAAGTTTTGGCTTGTTGTTTAGTCGCTCTAAACAGAGAAACACTTAACACTGCTGAACTGCAGTAACAAGATGTTATTGTTCAGTCCTCTTTGAGAAAAAACAAGCTGTCAGTCATTATGACAGTTATTATGTTGGAATAAATGACTGTCTGCTCTGATCAACCCCTTTTTTTAATAACACTGTATAAATATAAAAGGAAACAAACAAAAAAGCAAGATTGCTTTGCTGATCAGCAGAAAAAGGCATCCAGAAACACAATGATTCAAACCTAATCATGTTGTGTAAAAGTTCTATTCAAGTATGTAAAACAGTCACTAATTTAAGAAAATAATGCGGCAGAAGTTGTTTCCTCAAAATGTTTATCTAATTAGATTTTCTATTCAACTAAAATTTTCTTTCAACAAGATCTATTCTACTATTTCATACAAACAGTGTTTATCGTTCAAAAAGTGCTATATTGAGTACATATGGAGCCGTGCCTTTGATAATTTAATAAAATACTCAAATGATTAATGCCAACAGTTTAAACCAAACTACATCTTAGATAAACAAGATTCAAACCCAGCTGCTGCAGAGTTTGAGCCAGTCTGTCAGATAAATCTAAACAGAGTCCCTTTGTCACACACCGTCTTCACCTTTGCACAGCTGGTCTAATCGAAGGGAGGTTCCCTCTGCATAAAGGGCAAGATGGGCCGCAGCACAGAGGTGAGATAAACGAGGTGTGTATTTCAACGTTTTCACCCGCCACGTCAAGATGGGTGCCATCCATCACCCTACCACAATGACACTTTAAATTGGTTACGTCAAATTAACCTGATGTATCATGGCACCATGCTGGGCTTTTTAAATTGGTTTTGTGGCCTGCTATGAGCAATAGGTAGACATTCATCTAGAATGGCTTTTACTCGTCCCCAGGTAGGTTCTGTTAGTTTGTTCATCACTTTGGTCTTGAATAAAAGATCTTTACAGTTTATATGCGTGTGTTCATATTTGAGCCCATGGAAGAGCTCATGTTTGTGGTATGAATTGAAACATTTCAAAAACCACTTTGAATATTTTAAAGGTGCGGTCTGTCTCCCTAATGCCCAGCCTTATTGATGTAGGTCCAGCTTTGGCACGTCTGTGTGAAGCACAGATTTTCCTGGTTGAAAGGTTAAGAAAGTCAATCTCATAACTTGCTCTATCTTGTTCCTCCTGAGGTGTTCTTGTTTTTAGAAAACCAAATTTGCATTACACAAGCTACGTGGGGCTCTGCTTTCAAGAAGACTGATTGTAAATGCTGTGATGGGATGTCAACTCACACTGTTTGGATGAATCATTGAAGACATTCAACCAAAGCCCATGAATTATGTGCTCATACTGGAGATGAGACAAAATGTCAATACAGCAATATATCACCCTTACCGGAGAATTACTATTATCAATAGGGGGCTGCATCATTACTATATGACTCATTGATGTAGTACTGATCACACAAATAAGAGCAGTTAATTGGAAAAAAAGTTGACAACACCAAAGTAACACATGAATACAGCAGTTAACATATGCATTTTCATATCTTGAAAACAAATAGAAGAGACAAGATCAGCCCTTCCAGCTCTTTATGCTGAGATGAGAGGAAAGGTTGAGCATGCACCTCAGTCAGCAGAGATAGCTGCATTCACCTGTAAGGACTGGATGGATTTTTTATCATGACTTTATCTCCAAGACGGTTACCATCTAACCATCCATTTGTTTTATTGTCAACAAATAAAAGGTGCTTCTCAACCTGCAACAAACAAGCATGATCCATGAAATGTTTGACTTCAGCTCATTCTAGAGAAGTTTTCACATAACTACAGATAAGATCTTGACCAAGACTCAGCTGTACTTTTTGAAACCCTGATGAACATGACAGGTGCTGTGATAGAAGTGTTACAGGGCTCTGTTCTCAAAACTCAAAAGTGCAGTGGTGATGGATTTTATTTGAAGCTGGCCTCCCAACTATTCAGATGAAAAAAGTAACAACAGTTATTTCAAAAAGGTGTCCAACAAGGGTAGAGTTTCACAGCCACTCATGAAGAAAAAAATCACAGCAATGAGAAACAAGGTTATCTGGTTATGTTCAGTGCAATCAAATAAAGACTGACAACATGCCAAAGCAGCCCTCCTACAACTCCTTTGGCTCCTTTCTGTATATTGCTGATATATACAGTGGTTTGCATGTTGTGTTGGTTTTCATAACATTTCGATCAAGTATTAAAATGTGTACTAAATTTTAAAAACAACTTTAGTAAGATTTCAAACTGCCTCTACAGCCATTTTACAGTTCGACTACAACCATGCACAGTGTTCAGTTCCAGTTCAACTGGACCAATGTGCAGTGAAAAAATACACAAATATGGCTTTTCTGGCATTAAATTAGCACTTCAAAGTCTGCATTTAATCAGAAATCCTTTTATATTATTATTATGTGACTGTTTCACAACACATTATTGTCACCATTGTTGCTAAATGAAGGCATTGCAATTTTCACTCACAGCTAGAAGTGCACAGAGTATTGACAGTTTCCAATAATCTATCTTTGAAACTCTTCCAAACACCAGCTGAAGTCGATCAAAAGTTATTCAACAGTAGGTTAATTACTTACTTCCTAAAAGGTTAACCAAAACGGAAATACGAGCAAAGGTTTACTGTGTGGTAAAGCTACTTTGTGGCATTGTATTCAATAGACTCATTATTTTAAAGCTGATGAAGTATGTTAATGTGTAATTTAACCTTTCACAGCCCACAGGGCACTTGCATGAGGTTTTAAAAACTGTCTATAGGCATAATTAAGGAAAATCTACCCAAGTTACAGAATAAAGTTTTCTCTCTGAGACCACACTGCCACGATTTGACTTCAATCAGATGCGGGACTGAGTATCTGGGTCAGAATGTGCCTCAATTTGACAAAATATGCCTGTGCCAGAGCATATTCTGTATTAAATTCTCTAAAATCTACTGTTGGTACAGTGCAAAGTCCCCGAACTTCACAATACCGCAACAAAAGTACAAAATTGTGTGAAATTGCTGTTTTGACAGCCATTATTAATTTGGGTAGTTTTCTTGTTTTCCCTTGGGCATCATAATGTAATTCAAGAAGTCTGTAGATCACTCTTGTTTTGCAACCCAAAGAGTGATCTGGTTTGATGGTCTCTCTTTTGTGAGGTCATCCAGCTCAGTTAGCCAATGAAAACATAACAGTAAATGTTATATCCAGTGTCTTCCTGTGACAATGCAACTCACTGCTTCCTGACTGTTGCAACTATACCTTAAAAATGTTGGTAGGTAGTTAAGTTTTGTGTGTAGATTGTCTCATGAAAGAACATCTTGTAACATCATGTGAAGTCTGTTTGTGTGCTGGTCTGATCCCAGAGATGGGCTTTTATAGAATACAGCGAGGCAGGAGCTGTGTATAATGTTACTCTGGTTATTTCTATCAACTTACTTTGAAATTGCTCAACTTTCCCACTAAATCCTGAATACAACGTGACTGAGAGGATGCACAAGAACACAGGGTAACATTGGTAGTGTGCATGTACAGACTATATGAACTCTGTTTAGAGATATCACAGCTCATTGATTCCCATCCACACCTCTGTTCATGCGGAAACTGCGACTTTGTAGCATTTCAACACATTGCAGCAGTTTTTGGCAGTTGGAGCAGCGTGTTGCTTCTTTGACAACCCCTTGAACTTATGAAAAGGAGAACACATTGAAATAAGATTGTTTAGCCGTAGAAGGTGGTGGAAAAGTGTTTTATAGCAGTCCAGTCAATCAGTCCAATCAACATCATGTCAGGATCTCCTTCACACCTCCAAATGCTTTATTCTTCACTGTTAATTCAACTAAATGTCACTGCCTTTTCAAACTGGAGGAAGAAAAGCAAATTTAACAAAAGCACACCAGGGCAAAGTAAAGTTGAGGTGTGTACAAGCAGACAGTTGGATGGCAAATCTGCAAAGGCATCTCATGCCCAACTTCCAGCACAATAATCATCATTATGCTAGAAATAACTCCCATCAGCTCTTTGTTGGATTCTTCCCCCTCATTTTCTGTATTTATTACTCAGCTGCTATACAAAAGCCAATGTCTGCACAATAAGTGCTCCTTTTGCATTCATCTCTTCAGTATCATCAAAAAATGTCAGACCTGTTCTTCCCCTGGTTACAACTTTACAAAGATAGACATCATTTACAGCATTTCAAAGAAAACTGCAATATGGTTTTGAAAACAGGTAAAGACAGATGAATCATCAAAATAAAGCAGTGGGGTCAAGATGTCTGAATTTATCATTTCTATGCACCGGGAAAATGTTCCCATGTAAGGAAACTCTTTGTCCCACATAAGTTCTTTATTCTCAAGACTCTTTGTCAGCCAATTGAAATTCTGACCTCATTTTTGAAATTCAGTGCAATGCACCTGCTGACTGTCTTGACCTTCCAGATCAAGAAGTGACAGGAAAAAGTTTCAATGGCATGATCATTGCTGAATAAGTAACAATTTTTGATGCAAAGTGAACCACAAGTTGCACCTCAACAGTTGTACCAGATGCATTAAGGGGGGGGGGTGCAGTTTGTCCACCCTGGCGTTGGTGAGGTAATCAAGTGTGTGCTCCTAATTTGAAACAGATGGAGAAAGCCCCAGTATTATAGCCCTCTTAAACTAATGACCTAAGCCATACTGTCGGGTTTTTAGGAAACAGAATAAACTGAACCAAATAGAGTACACTGCTGATTTGGGCAATTAGAATATTTGAGTGAAAACAGTATTCGCTTTTCAATTAGAATTAGGATGTTGACCTTTTTGCAAGAGGTAAGGTGCATCCTGAGCTCCAGGTTCCTGTGCCAACTTATTCCCAACAGAGGGCTCAAACAAGACATTCCCCACCTGTATCTTTCTTATGTTTCTTGTTTCTCAAAAGTTCTGTCTCTGGGCCTCTTTTTGCCCCAGCTCTTTGTATTCTCTCTCATCCTTGGTCACTTTTGTGTTTTCAAGGAGTTACTTCTGTAGACTCAGTTTCTGTTCTGCTATTGTTCCAAAAGTTGTGCAGCTTCTTTTTTTCTGTCTTGTCTTTTCCCTGTCCCTTTGTTAGTCATTCATGGATTTAATGGTTGTTTCTTTGGTAAAACTTCTAGAGCTTCTTAATCTGCATCAGTCCCCCTTGAAAAATACTTGTCTTCCTAGATGTGACAATCGAAATGTGCTTGCATTCCCATTTTAGCCTCTTTGCTTAAAAATATCATACCAGAGGAATATTCAACTTTTCACCAGCCAATGTGGCCTAAAGATATGGACTGGTAGTCGAGTTAAGTCAATGTGTGGATTGGTGTTAGTATCCACTGAAACAATACCTCTGTTCAGCGGGAACAATCAGCTGGTACATTTACAGATGTCTTTGTACATTTTTTTTTCATAGGTTATTTGCCATGCTAGAAAAACATCGCTTTAATAGCTTGCTAATTTTCACTTAACATACATATGTGATGAGCCTTCTTCAGTCATAACACAGCAGCACTAGAAAGTCATTCTTGTGATTGACAGTATCTTCTCAAGAGTCTATCACAACTCTTTATAAAATACTGATGGTAAATTAAATCCACAGAGACGCACCTATTTTTGGATCCTTCCTTGTCTTAGTAACTGTCAAGTAGCTGGATAGATTGTGTTGTACACATAATAAATATAGAAATAAAACAGGAATTTTCATCATCTACAATGAGTTGTTGTTCTGTAGAGAATGTAGGAAGAGCATAAAGCAGAGTAAAGTAAAGATGGAGGTAGAGATTTCTTTTTGTTTTGGCCAAGAATCTGTGACCTACAATCCTACTGTCCGGTGGGATTACACACTTTCAAGAGGTCCTTTGATCTTCAAAGAGGTGATGAGACCAACTACAGGATAGGGTAACTTCCTGATGGAGCCCAGACCCAGGTGATGCTGGAGAAGGCAGGATATTTTCTGACACCAGTGTTGATATTTTTTTTCTCTTCTTTCAAGCAAGTGAATTAGAGGGAATCAACAGACAAAACTTTTTCTGTTGCATTTGACATGAATGTCTTTCTATTTTGCTTGACCCACTTCACTCGGTCCAGTTGTTTTTGGCAAACCAGCAACTGACTGGAAGATCTCCAATTTTGTGTCTTTGGACATGTAACACTAGCAGAGTCTTCAACCCACATAACAGTGGTTCAAAAAACCTCAACATCTCCTTTAAGAGCACTGGAAGTCTAGCAGCTGGCCCCTGACAAGCTTGGAGAAGTGAACAGCAGCAAAGGAATCTAACATGAACTCTCAGAAAACTTTCCTCATTAATGGAGTCTTAAAAAAGGAAAAGATCAACTTTGTCTGCTTCAACTGTCAATCTGTGGTTTACACAGGGAACAGAAAGTAAGGGACAAAAAGACAGAAATACAGAGACAGAATGAGGTTAACCATACAAAGCATACTCTAACACAAAGGGCTAGGTTACACAAGGGGCTAGACTTGAAGTATCAAAATGCTAATGCCGTAAATGGACAGTCCTGGTTGTCATTTGAACACAAGCTGAGTAAGGGCGCAGCTCATGGTTGGAGGTTTGACGATTGGGAGAGAAAGAAGACAAGGGGAATAGGGTGATAATGCACACAGTGGTAGCTGACCTTTTTCTGTAAGTGGAGCAGTCTATCAGTTGAAATTTCTGCCCATTTGAGTCCAAAATCTTGGTGCTGTTCTCTAGAATAATCGTGCAGAGGTAAGGAGAGTCTGAGTGTCTTGGTGTATGTGCGTCAACAGATTGGGAACTTGCAACTGGCTGCTGATTTGTGAGTATGACGCCAAGGCCTGCATGAGTGCACGCGTTATCATCTGCCTCCAGCACAGACCGGTCTTCCTCCATCATGTGAAGTACCTGCTGGAGACCTTTAAATGTGGCACATAGCGTCTGTCATGCTTTGAATCTCGGTCGCAAGAGAGGCGCCCTCAGCTGATACGGTCCTGACGTCTGCTCATCATTGAACTCGTCAGTATTTGAGTGCAGCATCTCACATGTCTCTGACATTTGCTGACATGATTTGTCAGAAAAAAGTAGCATCATTCTCTTCACAGGCTGACAGTTTTCTGAAAAACCTTGTTTTGAAGGTGCCTCCTTTTTGTTGTGATAACAATAACATGACCTGCTTTTTCATCTACTGTGAAAAATGGCAGGGCTGAAAACACTGGATATGTAATTATTTCATTTGATAAGTGCTTGTTCTGCTTGAAAATGTTATTAAACCTTCTTTCGCTTGTATTCTGAGTTTCTCTGTTTGCTCTGTTTGGGCTGTAAAAGAAAAGGCCCCAGCTGTTTTATCATGCTGCAGCCTTGTCTCCAACAAATCACATTTGTGTGTTTCTAAATTGTTTTTTAATTATATTGAGCTGACAACATAATCATTGCCTGGGTTATGTTCACAGGAAACTTTTTATTTTGGAGTTTATGAAAAGTACGATAATATGTGCCAGGTTACTGAAAAGATGCCATGGATGAAGGGGAGACATTCTTTGCAGGAAAAAAAACTTGAGGACTTTGACTGTTTCATAAGCCGTTGAGGAGTGTACCACTGACGCATCATCATGACCTATAAATGCAAAATTCAGCAGAGAGTTTGACTCATTCTATATTAATGCTGCAGTTATTTATAATGCTTAGACTTCATACTGTGCAGTGGTGAACACTATTAATACTGTAAGCAGGAACCTTTTTTTAGCATTTCTTTGGGTGATGCCCCTATGCTTTTGCATAGTCACTCTGTGTACTCTGGTGCCCACCCACAGTCCAAAAGCATGCTTGCTCTTAAATTGGTCATAATTTTAAAAGCTGTGTCTCTTGTACACGCAGCATCAATAGCATATCATTGTTGTAATCGTGAGATTGTTTTGCCCTTTACTCAGAGAGGGTTAGGAAAGTGCATAGAGAGAAGGAGAAAAAAGGTAAAGAGCAGGGAGTTATGTGCAGGGCTCAGGTTGAATTCTAATTCAGGCTATCTGCTTGAGGACTACAGTCTCTGTATATGGGGGATGTGGACAGTATAATAATAGACATAACCCCTGCAACATCACCTGTCTGTTCCTAAGGCTAAGTTTTGAAGCATTTTTTCATTAAGTGCCATATTGGAAAAGTTGAACTCAACCCAACTCCTGTTGATCAAGTGTGAGGTAAAAAGATACATAATGAGCCTACAGGGAACTAGTTGGTGTGACCTCTTGTCAGTCGAGTTATCTGTGCAAAACAAAAAAATTCTAACAACTATTTGGATTTAGCACCCACCATAGCAACTGGCTACATCAAAGAAACCAACATTCTGACTATGGTGTAATTCTCATGCTGCTACACTGAAATGCTGTATTTGACATTGTTTATTATATAATTAATTAATTTATTATTAATATATTATTGTGGTGATCCACACACATCCACAGGGGTCTACTCATGGTCTGTTGTTGCTTTTCCATATTCATGCTTCCCCTGGAACATATAATTCAAAAATACAAAATTGATTGTCACTATTTTGTTTATTTTATCCTTTTAATTCATATTGTAGCCCTCTTTTTATTCAGGTATTTATTTTCTTAGGCTATGTAGCTTTACGTTTTTATTTTGTATCTCCAGTGGTTCTGTGTTTTTATTCTATATCTCCACTAGTTTAATGTTTTCATTTTAGATCTCGAACAGTTTTATGCTTTTATTACATATACCCAGTGTTTTTTCAGTGGGGGCCGCTCTGTGCTGGAGGCTGTAATTGGCTGTGCCTAGGGTGTCTCTATCTCATGGTAAACATCAGCTTGGCCAGGTGGGGGGTCTGTGGCTGTGCTTTGCTGCTGTAGCCTAGTCACAGGTTGGTGGGGGCTGCTTTTAAACATGCAAAGCACCTAATGCTACATTTTTAATGTATGAAAAAGTTTTCTAAATAAAATGTGATTTGCAACACTCAACTCATCTCACTAACCCAAGGGTTGGCAACCTTTGACACTCAAAGAGCCATTTTGACCCAATTTCTACGGAAAAGGAAACACCAGGAGTCGCAAATACTTTTTTGATTCATCATAATGTTAAGCCCTGCCATTTTCCCAAGCCATGGGGAGCCGCAGCATAAGGGCAAAAGAGCCGCGGGTTGCTGACCCCTGCACTAACCAGTAGCCACAATGACTGACTCTTTTATGTTGAGGTTGCTGCTTTGGACAAACTACAACTTATGATCAATCAGAATCCAGTATGTACCAGGCAACCCACTTTGTTTCGCATTCTGTTGTACTCAGATTTACCTGATTACAGGTTTTCTTGGGTCCTGTGACAATTTCATTTTTTTTCTCACATATTTTGGAACTCTTTGCACATTTCCCCAGTTTAGAGAAATTACCATGGTAGTATTAATTTATTTTTGTCATTATTTATTTATTTATTTATTTATTGGGGGGGGGGGGGTAATGTGACAATGGATCAAGATCTCCGTCGTCTCAAATCTTGTTTATTTTCCTGTTCAACAATAATCCAAAAACTTTACTTGTTTTCTGTTAGGCTCTGCATCCTTTCCCCTTCTAGTTTCATGGACTTCCTCAAATGTCAATGTTTTGTCCATGGTTCCCTCAGTGGACTGGTAATTTCTCCAGACAATTGGTTTTCAGTGCATAAGTACCTGCCGCAATTCACCTCATCAAGACAAAAACGTAAGTTCAGTATTTGGTTAGGCAAATAGTGGGACGCTCTTTTCAAATTTAACTCTGGCCTTTTAGCAAAGATAGTTCATTTTTTAGCTGAGAAAAGAAGGTGAAGTCATTCAAAAAAAGTAAGTTCGATAAATTAATGAAGGCTTGGTCTGCATTCATAAAAGGTTCTTGTGCCCACCTGCTGCTCAAGTGTAGCTCTTGTCAATGACCCAAGGTTGCAGATCCGGAACATTAAAAAAGTTGCAAATATTAGGGCTTGTGAAAAGAAAAGGATATCAGGTGTGATTCTGTGATGGCATTGGATTGAAAGAAACAAAATCTTTTCATCCAAATCTTTTTCCTCCAATCATAGCTAATAGCTCAGCATCATGTTTCTACATGGGAGAAACTTAAAAGCCATACACCTGACTTCATGCAGGTAAAAGAAGTACCCTGAAAATATTATACCATATTTTTGTAGCCACTTGGGATAGCTTCTCCAACTCGCTATCACCGACTAACCTAAGCCACTTGTGCACAGGACACTATAATTGGCTGGGGTCATCATGCCTACTCCTCATCCAGCAATGTATCGCATCAAGGTCAACATACAGGCAGAAGAAGGGGTTGAGGCAGAACCAGACACTGACACATGTATAGGTGATGATTGAGCAGGATTATTATTACGATTGTTTCAACTGTTGCAAGTGTACACCAAAATATTTCATTCATTCATAACTGGAGCCTCATGTAACAATACTCTTTCATAAATCACTGCCAACAAGTAGCATTTAATATTTCATGTATGGTTCAGCTGCCAACTTTCACTGAATTCACCTTTAGACATCTTTATACAAAAGTGTATTTATCATAACCTCTCCACTGGTGCTAAATGGATGGTGAATTAAAGAAATTAATAAATAAATAAAAGGGCTTCTAGCAAAACATTAAATGAATTTGGCCTTGGTTCAACTCATTAAGAGAAATTAAGTTTCCATTAAAGAGGTCTTGTTTGAAGTGAAATGACTAAAGTCTGTCAATACAAAGTGATGTTTCTCTGCAATGTTTGGAATTGTTTTTCTTTATTTCGAAACCTTGAGGGCAGAGCATGATGTATACACAGCTTTCAATCAATAGCTTGTGCTCCTTTAGCCAAGTGCTTGCTCTACTTGTTGGCTGCTGCCCACCACTGACACTGAACAAGTGCCTGAGAAGATTTAGAATAAACTGTACTTTAGTTAATGCATTAAATGCAAAGACTGACCTGCTGTAACCTGACAGTTTATCTCTGTTATTTACTCTTCTCTTTGATATTGAAATCATAGTTCATGACTCAAGTACATTTACATCATGCTGTTTGTATTTCGTTTCAATGCAGCTTAAAAGCTGTTTGCAAAACATTTTCAATAAGACTTTCACTATGATCTCATGTATTGTTTTTTCCACAGTACTTAACTCCAATGTTTAGTCAGATCAGAATTAATCTTTCATTACTTGGGAATACAACTGCCGGACAAAAGGGCAGCAACGCACTCTGCAGTAGTTTCCCTTTATTCACAATCTAATAAATAATACTTGTGAATATTTCCATTTCATTTTATCTTAACACTAAACAATATTGGCATTAACTGACTGAAATGTGTTTTTAGAGCTGTGATACATGTTGCAACACACTTGTTTTTTACCTTCATCAATTAGGATTTTAATCATACTCACACTTTTTTTCATCATTTCGGTCTTTATATATTAACATGTTTCACATAATGTGTTTCAGGTCATATGGCTGACATGACACTTTCTTGTGATGCAACTATTGCACATTTCATGGTATAGAAAAGTCATTCTGAAGCCTTTACCTAAACTGGGAGCACATAAGAGCTTGTTGACAGAGCATCTCAATCATTTTTTGGAAGAAAAGGAGGCATCTATCACTTTTCTGAGTAGTGTAGTTGTGTTTGTGATTAAAAACGCAGCTTTTTATGGAGATGTAGAGACCAATACGCAATTATAAATGATAAATGTCTTCAGTGGGATTTGCCTGTATTAAATCTTAAAAGCACAATCATGATGTACAAGCCAATATTTAATGCAGAATAACTGATGGGTAGTGGAAGGAGAACAGACAGGTTTTCCTTTTTTAATATAAAACTGAAATACTGTGGCAGACTGCAGCTTGAGACAGAAAAGTGTCTTTTAATCTTCACCTAAACCAGCCTGCTGTATATCTGTTTGTAAAAGCATTCAACAATCTGAGGCAAACACAAATGTGCAAAGACAGCCACACTCTTTGCCCCCTGCTCTTTTTCATTCACACCGAGCATGCTGAAATCAGTACAGAGATCTGACATTTAACACTCTGAGTATACATGCCTCTGCGCTGTAGATGAGCTGCACTCAGATTCCCTGCTGATTGAACTGATCCCTGAATAGATAGTCAGTATAAAGTTGCTTACTGACAGATGTGTTGTCCTGGCAACTGCAGCTTCAAAAGCAGTCAAAGCCATGTGGAATATTTGTTTTCTGATACTTCTTGCTTAAGCTCAAATGTCAAAGTTCGTGTAATTAAAGCTCCTGTGAGGATTTTTAATGTGGTTTTGAAATGTCTGAAATAAATACAGGTGCATCCCATGGACCTACAAAAGCTAGCCAGACCATCACGGAGAAGATAGCTCATTTTTGTATAGTCACTTTACACTCCTGTCACCCCTGCTGTGTGGTAGGTGGAAAATGAGGTAATAAAACACATGCTGCCAGAACAACCTTTTTACACGTCAAAAGATACATTGACTGCCATTAATCTGATGTAGAAACTCATAGATTTGAGTGCAGGAATCAATGCAAAGGATGGTTGATGTGTGATCTATCAAGCGTGCACTTTGATAAATGTGGAATCTGACAGCAATTGTCATCTACATTTCCTCGCTACAACTGTTCACATTTTAGGTCACCTTATACAAAAAGTATATGACATGGATGGAGGGAGACTGCAGAAAATAAACAACTTATAGGCTGAAAAGTGAGCCGAACAGAGTTTAAAAATAACAAAGCAGAGACGGACCAGATGCAGATCTGGTGGAGGTCCAGCATAAGAGACACGATAACAAGATGAAGACATGAATTAAACGCTGCTGGAGTTATGAATGGCAAATTCAGTGATTTAAAAACTTATGCTATTGATGCTGTTTTCAATAAAAGGCAAGAAGAAAAGCTGAAAAAACGGGCTGAGAACAGGTTGAACCTCCATGCCACAAGAAAAAAAATTAGGTGTTTTAAGTTGGCTGTTGCCTGAACCATACGGCCAAATCCACAGACAGCCTGAACAGCAATCTCATAGTCCAGACGTTAAACCCATTACAAATCTGGGACACTCCACTCACAGACTAATCTGAACAAGACGGATCAAAGTAATATACAGCCTTATATTCTGCTACTTTCAAAGGTCGACATTTCCACAGACAAAAAAAATAAATAAAAAGCAAAAACAAATCCTTTGTTTCATTTAAGGCTTGCACAAATTGCTATTGAGTATTTTCTCTATGATCATGTGCCCCTCACTTTGTTGAGTTACAAAAGTTTGGAAGTTGTTTTGCTTACTACAATGTTATTGTTTAATCTGGGTCCTCAAAAGTTAATGGCAGGGGGGCTACAGAAATTTACTGCTCAGTATTTTTCAGATCTATTTCAGGTCTGATCATGAGCAACATAATACACAGAGATTCCCATTTTCTAATTTATGGTTCAGAAATAAGATATTTCATGCAAATTTTCACCAGGAAAGCTCATATTTTAGATGACACCAACACCAGATGCAAATCTGTTGTTGGACTTGCACCGTCATCATGGTTGCATATATTTTTTACTGTTGAATATTTTAAAAAGTAAGGCCAACACCCCTTGCCAATCTTAGATAATTATTGTCATGTAACAAGCTACAGTTTGTATTTACTTGTCTTTGTGGGTGACTTGAAACATAGAGCCCACACAGAGTTGAATTTATAGGGATGAAACAATTTCTAAATATTACTAATTATCCAGGATTAAATCCAGCCACTGTAGTCGTTTTGTGATGAAAGCAAAGATGTTAAATTGTCTTCAATGCACTGCGGAGACTGTATCAGCGGGAATTTTGCCCTGCTGGAATAACAGACTGTTATACAGCAGAACAGACAGCCTGAACAAAGACTCCATGTTTCATGCAGAGTGTGAATTGAGCACCCAACAGGAAAGCCTTGAATCTCAAGAATCACCTTGTTTCTGAATAGCAGGGGTAATCTTATTAAAGAGGGTCACATGAAGGTGAAGCAACAGTAGGGAAGCCTACCGGGAAGAAGGGGGACAAAAGAACAGTTTAGAAGAAGAGTGGAGAGAGAGTCAGAGCCGTATCCTATCACTCTTTTAACATCTGTCCGCTCACTCCCAAAACCAGGCAGGCAGCTGTGGCTCATCTGCTGATTAGAGCTGTTATAAATCACTCATTGCTTGGTGTGTTGAAGTGTGAGTGTAAGCATTCGATGCATGCGTGCTGTTAGAGTAATAATAGGAACTTTTGTTGCCACTAGCAATACCACAAACAGCCGGGGGCCACACTGGTCAGGCTGGTTAACCTTGATGACATATTAGAGATGCACTGGTCACAAACCGTAGTTCCAGTGTTTAGCCTGCAGCCATTTTTACAGCTCGCTATGACTGTTTCTGTTTATGTTATCACACTTTTTCAATACTCAAAACAATGTGCTGACCAAATACCTGACAAAATATGTCCCAGCTTGGGTGATAAGGATGGTATATGGTAGGATGGTTCTGCTGACACAGTGACAAACAAATTGCATTCCCCCCAATTCTTCACAAGTTAGCTATCCGAGTGGCTCTGTAGAGGAAAGCATCTTATGGTCTCTTTACAGTACTACAGTAAAAAATGAATCAATTAATGAATAATTCCATTACACCATTTATTTTTGTACGAGCATTCAGAGTGAAGCAGAGCTATTAAATCTTTAAATTAGCATTTTTAGACACAATTGTCATCCTTGACTGTCAGTCTCAATACCACTTTTTGAAAGGTTTGTAGTAACAAAGATGTCAGGCATTTTCACAGCCCCTCCACCATCTGCTCAAATGGCAGTGCATACATATCATCATGCTAACAAAGACCTGCTGTAGAACAAGCCTGACAGATTACGTACCTCACACTAAGACATCTGGATTCATCTGATCAAAACTTGACACATCACTTTCATCATTAGACTTAAATGTTTTGTTTATTTTCCCAGTGCAGAAAATCATTTCTCATTTGCTTGGACTCTAATCCGACATTAATTCTGCACTGTTTTTCTCATTCGGTATTCATTAAAGTAACATGGAGGTTTGACACTTTTCTGCTTGATTAAATAAGTACATAAATGCATCCTTTTACTGCCAATTGTAGTATTTTCAGTCAAGCCAAAATAATTGAGCCACATTCCTACATCTGAGAGTGTACATTATAATCCGTTCAATGTCTAACACTGAACCTGCAAAGGTTAACTTGTTTACATTGGAGTCCTGTACTGCAAATAACACTATGATGATCAGCTGAATTGAAATGCAGATCCAGCTTGTGTGCTGTTTCTCCCAGCAGTCAAATACCAAAGGGTCTGGGATGATTGACATCCATTGCAGCTGTTATACTTCGTAACTTTGTTTGTCACCAAATATTTAAAAACAATCATCCATTTGAATATGTTTTTCATTTTTTTTTACCTTTGATCTTATGCTACAGTATGTATGGTATGTGAATGAGATGTGTCTTTTTCTAGTTTCACACGTCGTAATTTCCTCATTATATGTCATTTCTGAAGCGACATAAATTAAAATTCCAGTCAGCGTCTGTAAAGACTTTATTATGCCTTTTTTGTTTGTAT
Source organism: Thalassoma bifasciatum (assembly GCA_008086565.1). Classification (NCBI taxonomy): domain Eukaryota; kingdom Metazoa; phylum Chordata; class Actinopteri; order Labriformes; family Labridae; genus Thalassoma; species Thalassoma bifasciatum. The sequence goes on along the minus strand of RPOG01000408.1, from coordinate 291,860 downwards.
GTTATGCTGTATTAATGCTAACATAAACTCTCAACTTATAAACTGCTACAAATTCACTAAGTATCTAAATGGCTCCATCACAAAATGCTGCCTTGAAGTTAATATGAAGATAGAGCTATTTTACCAGAAGCTGCATTAGTGGAAGATTACAAATGCCCCCCCAGTCAGCCTTAAACAAATGCGTAATGGCTGGCTTGATGTGTGTCATAATTTAAGCTTAAATGTCTAGATTTCACACTATGGAGTTGAGTTCAGAGGGGCTTATAACAGTGGAGCATAAATGAAGTATAAATGATACAAATAGTGTGCTCAGCAGCTGGAAGAAAACCAAGAGCTTTCTCCCCAGGAGTAGATATAGATAATGAACTAGTCCACTTATCTTGTTTAACACACCGTATGCATCTGTGAACTGTGTTAGCTTTGCAAATGACAAAGATATAAAAATGTTTACAATCTCTCAGATGTGTAGTGTGGTGCACATGACATATTAAAGACAGCTAACCTGCGTGTGTGCAAGATTGAGCAATTTTCTCCTTGACAAACCAATTTCTGTTCTGTTCAAAGTATGAGATTTTCTTATCAATTATTTTTCCTCAACCTGATTAATTTTGTCATAAGGCGAGCGTGTGTCTGCTTACATGTCTGAAAGTGTTTTTGCAATGGTTTGTGCACGCAGACACATGTAGTGTGTGTGCTGCTTTGCAAGTGAGTGCCTGTCTCCAGTTTCTTTCTTTGTCTGCGAAAGATATCGCCGAAGGAGACAAACAAACACATCTCACACTGTGCCCACATGGTAACCAGGGAACAGAACAAAAAGGAGATAGAGGGAGAGACAGGAAGCCCTAGGAGAGAGGGATGCAAACAGATGCTCAGGGATGAAGAGAGAGAGAGGGAGTGAGGATGGGAAACAAGGCCACATATGCTTGTCAGGATGGATTTCGACACATCCAATGAATGGCTCCAAGCTCCCTTGTTCGACCCTGTAATATCCTCTCACACATTTACAACAGAGAGCCCAACCTTGTGATTCAGTGGTGGCTTTTTCTCACTACATATACAAATAAAAAACAGAACCTCTGTTGAACGATATAATAATTATCAACTTTCTTTATTTTCATTAAAAAGTTGAGAAAACTAATAACAAAAAGTGGATGAGCATCAACCAAACCCTGTGAAATATCCAAATGACCCAAATATGAGGACATATGCTCGCTGTACAACTATGAAAATGCCTTGTGGTATCAAAACTTCAGAAACTAATCTCAATATGTTGCAGTTTAATGCATCTTTGGGGCATTCAAGTGAAGAGTATATTAAAGATAAACTGATGTATATAAACCCTCTGATATGTGAGTTGATGTGAATTGCTTAATGCAGCTTAGACGACTGGTGTTATACAGGCTAAAGGGTTAAATTTTCCTCAAAAGATGAACAACTATGTGGATAAGTTTTACAAGTTATAACCATGTGTACCAGCCTGAGATTTAATCAAAGTACCAAAAAACATGGCTTCAGTGGGATGAGAAAGTTCACTCGCCCTGTTAGTGAGATGAATTGAAAAGCCATAATTGATTTTGGGAGAGTGTGTGCTCCTGACAGCCATCTGTTCTCAAAAGGAAACCAGTCTGTTTCTTTGCCTCTGTGCTGCAGCTGTGCTGTTCACTCTCGAGGCCTTGCATGTGTCTTCGTGGGTGTGTGTGTGCATGTCTGTGTCTGCAAAGCCATGAAAAGTTGTGTCCCAACATCTATGCATGATGTTTAATTTGTTGTCACAAAGGCCTTTTAATCCCTTTCATTCTGTAATCCTTTTGATTCTGGTGCCTAAGCGGCACCATTTAGGAAAAATTGGCTTTGTCCCCAACAAATACTATTAACTAGCATTGGTTCATGGCCACTTCTCTTTTGAAAGCTCCCAATCGCTAACTGTCCAATACACACATACAACGCAATGCGGCCAATGCTGTGAGGACTCTCAATTAAGTGAAGTGGGTGAAATAACAAAGGACCATGTCAAAACCAGCTCCAGCAGTGGATGAAAACCATGCCATATGCAGGATTTCATTAGGATACTGAGGATGCTGATGCAAATGGCACCACTCAAAATGTGTGAAGTCAGACAGCCAGAAAGGGGAACATTAAGTTGACGTCAGCTTTAAAACAATGTTACTACACCAAATAGCCAACACCTGATGGAGCAGTCATTTAAGGATGAAATGCAATACAAATTTAAGCTATGGGATCATCCACCATCAGCTGCCATGACAAAATGACCTGTGTTACCCATTCACCCAGTGCCGGTGATCAAATAAAACTCACCTAAAACTGCTCTCTGACACTACTGCTTTTGGGTCCAACCTGTTCTGTTGGTTTTACAAACCATCACAAATTTGGCCATTTTCATGCCAAGCTCACTCATACTAAGTGTCATTCTTGTCCTTTGCTCATGCTTTGGTTTAAAATCTTTGCAGGCATTGTGTATGGGTGAAAATGTTGTATTTGGTTGCAAAATATATTTTTGTGTGCTTGCTTCACACCCAACTACATAGTGACCCCTCTGCCCTTTTTGTTTGCACCTTCATAATGTTTCACACAATATCCAAAGACTTCCCGAAGTCAAGATTGCTCATGATCATTAAAAATGATGGAGTTTTTGTTTGTTTGTTTTCAGCATTCTGCTACTTCCATCTTCCAAGATCAAACTCAAACTATAAAACTGACTCCAGATGAATTCACTTTAATAATAAAAATTAAAAAAAACAACAATAAAATGAACTCCCTTTCCATGTAGCATTTTGGGAATTCAGCAAGTGTTCATTCTTAAAACTGATAGTTTGATCCATAAAGTCCAGAAAGTCTCTAGGACACATTTTCAAACAAGATGAATGCAACATAAAAAGCAAATTTCATAGCTCACTCTTGCTGCAATGCACCTTGGGATATGTCACTGTGGTGCACAGATGGGCTCACTCACCTGTATCAGTTGGTTTAAATCCAAGACATGTCCCTAAATGTGGCAAAAGACACACACACATAACTACACACATCATCAGTATCAACATGGCCACTAGCGGCCCCATCAACAACACTGCCGCTGCTCAGGTTAGCACTGACACATATAGCTGCCTTTGAATGCCAATAAAGAGGTAAAAAAAAATAGGTGCAGGGTGACTCAGACTTTGGTATACCCCAATAGACACACACACAGCAAAACACATGCCCCAATCCAGGCTCCAGCTCACGTCTGCAGCTGACAAAATGTCCCACTCAATCATGTTCTCTTTTTTCTCGCCTTCATTGTCACCCAACTCTGCTACACCATCGCTGCAGATACAACACACACATACACACACACTTTCCTCACTTCTCTCCCTCTTTCTAATTCTACTCTTATCAGAAAACAAACAATCCATAAATCCAAATATGACCATTTTGTTCCATACGCCCATCTCGTAATTCATACATCTTTGACTGAGCTGCAAATTGGTCTATAGTGACCACTGAAATTGCTCTTTTGTGTATGTGCCTTGAAGGGAAGTGCAGGTGTTGTAATTGTTTGCCTCTTATCACGACTGTGAGAGTTGTGCAAAGTGTCAACAATGTTCAGGAATTGAAGAGGAATGCAAACAGCAAATGAGTTGCTAAAGCACAAAAAGCTTTCTCTAGATGTAATTTGATGATCGGAGCGGGGCCATTGTTTTTCTTCTCCATTTAGGTGAAAAATGCCTCAAATTTAATGAAATTTCCTTTCATTACCTTTCACCATCTCGCTTTTATCAAGTCACTCTCAATTTTTTTAAGTTTGCTCTTTGGGCAAGTGTGGCCCATATTTGCACACAAACAGACTCAGATCTGGAGAGGAGGGGGGAGCTTTATATGAGTATCAAAGAGCCAGCATCTAAAAAGGCCATTTATTACTGCTGTCATTGGATTGCTGGGGGAACAGTCAAGAGCTCGCCATGGCAGGCTGTTTAAAAAATACAGTTGTGCCCAAAAGTTTACACCCCCCAGCAGAATTTCTGATTCTTTGGCAGAAAATATAAATGATAACAAAAAATCCTTTCTATCACTCGTGGTTAGTGGTTTGGTGAAGACATTTATTGAAAAAGAAAATAGTTTACTCTTTTTAAATCATAATGACAACAGAAACTTCAAAACTGACCCTGTTAAAGAGTTTACACAACTCTGGTGGATTTGGCCTGATAAGTGCACAAAAGTTAACACAGATGTGTTTGAATGTCTACTAAAGGTAACCATCCCCACCTGTGATCTATGTGCTTATAATCAGTATGTGTGTATAAAAAAAATGAACAGGGTCATTTTTGAAGATTCTGCTGTCATTATGATTTAAATAGAGTAAACACAGTTGTTTGTTAACAAATGTCTTCACCCAACCACTAACCATGGGTGACAGAAAGGTTTTTGTGTTACCATTCATATTTTCTGAGAAAAGGCCAAAAAATCAGAAATTCTACTGGAGGGGGTGTAAACTTTTAGGCACAACTGTTGATTATAGAAGCTGACAGGAAAACTTTAAATCTAACTGGTTCACTCTCAGGTTGAGGCCTGAGTTGGTTTGTTCAAAATCTGTTTCTTTTGTGTGGAGAAAAAAGTCCCAAATGTCTGGCATATGTTCCCATGCTTGCTTGTTGTGTGGGAGGAAGAACTTCATGCTGCCTTAAGCTTTGTTAAACTTCAGTTGGAAATTAAGTATTTATGTGCAACTCTCTGCTTGAAAAGGGCCACCTGATTTGTTAAGCAGCAACTCTTACACTGCATAAGTAAGAAAACAAACACTGAGGCATCAACCCAGTATGCAGTAATGTTAGAGTAAATGTGCTTATTTAAAGTCCTCTGACAGAGTGTAATGTTGTGTTAGCGTCCAAGCAATTAGCACAGCTATAAAGGGAAAGGTCACTGTTTTGATGGATGCATTTAATCTGCATGGAGAGGCATGTTCTCAGATCTTAAGCAGCTCTGATTATGTCAAGAGTTATATCCATCTATTTATGCTGAAGGATACCATCAAGCAACCAAAATATCAATAAAAAAAGGTCGGTGCTCACACGGTGGGCCAGTTTCTCCAATAAAGTTTTCAAATACAGATGTCCTTTTATACCTTCATAGTAAAATGGGATTATTCTTACCATGAGAAGGAATCTGTTCTTTCACTGCACACTAATGTCATTATCCAGGCCAGACTCAGCTCACCAAAAGATGTCTCGAACAAAGACAAGCAGTCTTGAGATAGATCAGTATTTTCAATCCATTTGGTTTCGCAGCAAAGGCATGCTTTACGAAAACACAAAGCCTACCAATCCAGTGCGAATAAGGAAGTGCAGATTGACTGTTCAAATTTGGAGACCTAAAACTCATATCTGGAGGTCTGGTTCACACTGTATTAGGATCTAAACCAGGTGTAAATCCAATCTCAAACTGTGTTGGCATCTCTACCAAAAGCATCATTCTGCTTTAACTGCATGATTCTGATTTTCACTGAGGGACAGAAAATAGCTTTCAGTGAGGATGAGTAAAGTGCAGAAAATACAGATGAGGATCATAACACATCTTATCTACATAAGTCTTACCACAGAAAAAGCTTGAAAATTGTAGTAATCCTTCTATCTTGTTACCTCCAAAATTAACTTAAAATCTTGAGTTTTTCTTTATCAATATGGGTCTTTGCTTAATTAAAATCCTCTTTGCCAGATCAACTTCTTGGCACTTGGGCTGGGGAATTTAATTGCCTGTTATTCTGGGGCTATTTAAGAACTAAATCATAATCCATTTTTAAAGTAATACTTGAGCCATTAAACACAAGTATGTATGAGTTAAAAGGCTCCAAACCCCTGACATGAGAGTAAGGTCATCCAACTGCGATAATCTGCCAGCACTTAACAGGAAGTATATTACAGAAGTTATCATGTTATTTGTGTTGAGTTTGGTGCCTTTGTCGTACAGTAGTCAGAAGGACAAAGAGTTTCATCACTAAAGTAATTCCTACCATTTTTCTGCGGTTACACCAAGAGCAAAAGTGTTGCAAGCTATGTACTGCTATCCTTGCATCAGGTGTATTTCAAAAGGTCTCATCTATGGAAACATTTTACTGCAATGAAGTGACATTTCAGTCAGCCCCAAAGCAAAATCATCAACCCCGAGTAATCCAGAATGAGAACAGAAAATTCAAAGCCTGCTCATTTTTATTGCAGTGCATGGCTGTTGAACAAGCCTGACTTGAAATCAGATCTTAACTTCCCATGTTTTCCCACCGCTGCTGTAACTTACACATGTAGTTGGCAGTGTACCTTTGTTTCCACTGGGACTGAAAGCATTACCATGGATGGATGGACATTAGAAGCTTCAGGAGGAATTTCTGAGAAATTGTCAGAAATTTTTCATCATGTAAAAACATAAGTATGGGATCCAAACTTCATTTTTTGCCTTAAACTCTCACTCCCTGGACCACCTCTCTGCATCAGCTTCCTCCTTTATCACTGGCATCAAAAAGCATGTTTGTAAGGGGTGAAGATATTTTCTGTTTGTTTCCTGCCTGCATTATGATATCATACTTTTTAAAAAGACAAAGGAGAGACAGGCAACGTAAAGGAGAACCTAACAAAATGATGCCATTTTGAAATATGTGTGTCACCTTCGTACAGGAATTAAATTAGTTCAAGACCTAGATTTGATCTGGGTGGAGTAATGTCCCCATCATGTAAGTAAATTGAACAATTCAATTTGACTGAAAGAGGGGGTCTTGTCAGTTTTTCAAGACTTTATACTACCCCTCTGGCACCCTATAATAGCTTTTCTCACACTTGTGTTTTAAGACATCCTCATTTCAAACTCTATCCCTTTTAATTAGTTTGCGGTCTCTTTAAAGCTCCCCACTCCACAAACCCCCTTCCTTCTAATTGGCCAGTCCTCTTGTTATGGGCAGACCTTGGAGTTTGAGACCCCTGCCTCTCTGCCATGAGCCACAAAAGAGATCCTTATGCGATAACCTCAGTATCTCAGAAAGTAATACCAAGTTCATGTGATATTTCTAGACTAACTGCTTTGAGCAGTTAACAGAGAGATTCAGGGATTTCTACAACAAAGGTATGAATATGTAGCCATTTGAAAATCAACATATATTAATGTGAACATCCAGCATGACAAACTGTGAGTAGTTTGCTCTCAAAATACCTTTTTTGTGCTGGGGAAGTCCTCTTCCATCTTGTTCAATCAATGCAGAGTTTACTTTTGAGGCCACTGTGGTCAGCTGTTTACTATGAACAGAGTATGTTTGCTTATGATGGTTGCAAGTGACACACAAATAAACAGCTGGTCCTGCCACAGATGTTTCAGCATACTAAAATGAAACTTGTTAGGGACATACTGAGGAAATTTTTTGAGATCGAAATCTGCCAATGGGATAAGATAAAAGATTCTTGTTTTAAGAAATCTTTCTCATTTCAAGAAACTTCCAGGGCGAATTCGTCTTATCCCATTGGCAGATTTTTTTGACTTGTTACAAGCAATTTACACCTCATTTTTGTCTTTAAAAAACTTGAAATAAGACACTTTTATGACCTGGTCTGGTGAATGTGGCTCAAATTAAGAACAATAAGACAATTTTTACTACAAATAAGACATAATGACTTGCTTAGATTTCCGTTTTTGCAGTGTATTTTTTTATAGGCTCATAATTGTCGTATCTGATTGATGTATCTTTTCCTTGACTTTCGTCCACCAGTTCAAACCTTGCTCTCCTGTAACCTTTTCACCCACAGCATGTGAAATCCTTTTTTTCTGTAGCATTTGTGACAATTGTAAGCTGTTAGCAATGCCTGTGAATAGCATGATACTGCTCTATCCACAAAGACACATTGTATATTCATTCACCATCACAAAGGATAGGAGGACAGGGTCATCTCATTTTTCAGAGAATACTGGTCCTAACACTGGTTAGCAACAATCTTCTATGAGCTAAAATCTTGTGTGTAAACAATGCAACCATGGTTACATGCAGGATCTCAGGACACAGAAAGGAACAAAAGAAAAAAAAAATGTTTTTACAGCAACCAGTTTGGTGACAATGACCAACACATGAGCCGTAAAAAGCAGTGAGAGGCTCCAAATACAAAGATAACCAGAGAAATAAGGAAAAAAGGAGAAAAATGAAAGAGCTGCTGCAAGAAGCTTGAGCTTAGCAACTTATAGTGGAGCATCCTTGACAGTAAAGCACAGCTCACCTATAGCTTCTCACAAAATTGGCATGCATATGAAGTATCGTCAGGCATGTACACACATACTCAAGTCAACAAACTATTTTAGAGCCTGTGTCCTTTAATCCACAAAATCTATTTTATGTTCTGTTTTATCTGTCAGCGTACTTCTGATGACCAGTCATCTGTCCATTTTATGGGATTCTGCCTGATCATAACTCATCCTCATTACCTTTGGAATGCTCCGGGCTCTACCTTCCTGTGTGCGATTTAAAGGTTTCTGTAAGCGAAGTCTCAAAGACTCAGAGTGATTCAACTATATCACAGCTCCTTCAGCGAGAATGGAGGACATTTTTGAAAAAGAAAAAGTCTTATTCGGATGGAAAATATCGCTCAGGGAGTAGTATCAAGCAGGATCCTTGATACTGGACACATTTTGCATTTATAGGTGGTGTGAAGATGAGGGACAGGAGCTCTGAGTGCAGACACAGTGTCATTACCACTTGTTCACCTTGCAGTTGTGCGTATTCTGCTATAAATCCAGAGCCTGCTCTTACCTTGGCCAGGTGCAACTAACAGCTCTCTCTACAGCAGCGTGTGGGAACCGTTCATCTAATGAAATGTTTGGGGCAGCTGAGTCTGAAGGTCTAGACAGGCCTGTAGCGACTCACCTTGAGTTATTCTGTGGCACAACAGTTGTGTTGGTAGACATGATGCTTATATATTCAAATTCAAAAGTATTAAATATCATTCCTTTAACTAGAAAAAAAAAAACAATCCCATCCCTTCATCCATTCGTTACAGTAGAAAAAAAACCGTTTCCTTTTTACAACATGTCACCAAATCCAGATCTATCTTTTGATTCGATCACCCATATTTCTTCGTTTTCTTCATTTCTTTAGTTCCCCAGTTTTGTATGCATCACTGTCACAGCAGTGGTCACATTAGTCGCACTCGTCACAATGGTAGCAGTAGTCTCACTTATTGCACCAGGCAGTCACACTGGTCGCACTAGCCAAAGCTTTAGCACTAGTCACAATAGTAAAACTAGTAAAACTAGTACAAGTCTTGGACTTATCTTGGAAAAAGGGTGTTGTCTTATATCCGGGGTTGGTAACACTTTAGATTAGGGAACACATATTCATTAATTTGTAGTCAATAAGTAATAATTAGGAGTTAATATATATAAAAGTCTGAATTCATGATGCAATAGAGGTAGAAAAAGGGGTAAATGTGTGCTTAATAAATACTAATTAGCTACTTATATGCATGTTCATAAGCACCTAGTTAATGGTGAATATGTGTTCCCTTATCTAAAGTGTTACCCCGGGGTCTTCTAATATTTGCATTAATACGGTACTTGTGTAGTATTTATGTTTGAGGGTGCTAGATTTTGTGCATAAGCCTGTAATTTTCTTGTGTTGTTATCTTGTTTGAGTGGCATATATATATGCAGATGTCTTTTGTATGTGATTGTGTGGTGCACCAGTGGTAATGAAGTGTGAGTATGAGGTCTATATGTGGTAGCATGATGAACATTTGGTAATGTGCTATCCACTAGGTCATGACACAGTGTGGGGGATTTATGAACACATGTTGCATGTGTGGTAGTGGAGTGTACATGTGATAAGTGGAAGTTTGATGATCTTTGTCCATGTGGTGTAAAACTAGAGAAATGTACGCGGGGTAATGAAGTGTGCATGAGGAAGAGTGAGGGTGGTATGCAAACTGTATGTATGTTACTGCTGAATAAATGAGGCAGGGGAGTGAACTGGTTGAGAGTGTTTTAAGCACCAAGCTCTCAGACTTTTTGTTGCATAGTGCAGCTTAGTGACTATTTGCTGCCAGGTATGGATTTTGAAATAGCTGTCCAGGCACTGCTTCTCTGGACTGAGGGGTCCTGTCGATACAGACCTCATAGCAACATTGTCAAAGTGGAATAATAATAATTCCACTGCAAAACTAGTAGAAGGGAAGAATCATGTGTTCATTGTCTTATTTTTACAATCATATAAAATCGGAAATCTTAAAAAGAAAATTAATAACAATGAAAAACTGTGTTAAGTTAAATGACCTGTGCCTTTACTCCCCCACCAACCTCATCTCATTAAAAGTTGTTTTTAATTTTCATTAGATTAAATAAAGTCTCTGAGTTCAAACTAACATGTTCTGAAAGGCAAGAGCTGGCTTTTTTGTCCTGCTAATTTTAAATTGTGATTGTTTCATCAACTGATTAAGTATTCTCTCAGTACATTTCAAAAAAGAAAGAACTGAAGCCATATATCATTAAATTCTCACTTGAGAAACAATTTAGATCTAATTTTAATCCGCAAACTTTTCTTGCTTATTTATTTTTATCTTTCCAAAGCTACCGTGCCACTTACCTCAAATCTTTTATTTTCACTTTAATTTGAAAGTAATTAAAAAGCAAGCAAAATATTTAATGAATTTACTCCCATTTCCCCCCTGAGAAAAACAACTCTAAACTGTTCTTGCATATAACAGTTATGAAAGACTTTATTTTTAGTATAAACACACTTCAAATAAAATAATAAAAGTGTTTTGTCTGGAAGACAGTGAGATTTTCAACTTTAAGGATAACAGTAGAGTGTTCCATGTCCCCTGGCCACCAATTCAAAGAGACGCTCCAACTGGCATCAATATATGATCCATCCTCCCTCGGAGGATTTTGGCATCCTCTCGGGTGGACTAACGATCTGTTTGTCAGGAATAAACTGGTCTGAATGCTCATGGCATTTTTCATCTCCTATCACAGTTACTTTAGGTTCTAAGTGTTTCCATGCCTTCAGTATTTTGTCACTCCCATAGTTGGTTTGGGTATTGACTTCACAAACAGATCTAAAACAAACTCAAAATAAAAGCTGTCAAGATAGAACATGTCACTTCTCACTTAAAAGGGAAATGTTGGAAATGACATAGAGGTGATGATAGATGGAAAACTGAGAGTTTGTGACAGCAATACCCACCGGAAGGGAACACAAAAGATGACCTGATGAAATGCTGGAAATTCTCAAAGTAAAGGTTAATGCACATGTCTGGATTCATGTGTTTTTCTCATTTGTTGGTTGCTCAAAAGTTTTGTTATTTTCCTTTGAAAGTGTAGATTTAGATCATTTCAGCTCAAATTTATTTTTCTTTCTGTCTTTCTTTGATTTTGGATTCTGTTACACAAATTACACTATTGGGATATTGATTCCTTGATTGATTCCTCCCTCCAAATGTAAGATATTCTGAGCTTTCATCTTCACTGGAGCCTCCTTGCTGGTAACTTCTCCCATTCAGACAGAGCACAGGTGATCTTGCATGCTGATGTTGGGCAGCAACGCCTGACAGTCGGCATTCCTGTTCATCCAATACAGCAGACATTGGATGAGGTTAAGGTCATGACTCAGCCTATCATTCCATCCTACTCCCTGCTGTGCAGAGCTCAGCATTTCAATGAGGGGAGTGATGAGGCCAAAGCCGGGGTGCCACACATCAATTCTGATCACTGTCTGCATTTACATAACACTTTTTTTTCTTCAGCAGACTGAACTGCAGTTCTAGGAAACTGTTTCATGAGGTATTACTTCTTTTTATTGGAAGGTTCAAATGTATCACCAAAATGTAACCTTTACAAATCTGGACATGATCCCAAAAACCTCCATTTCTCTTGACGGATGATACTGGCTCACATTTGTTGGTTATAATTCTTTACCTCCTTAAAATAAAGATGCACTGAATGTAAGTTGGGATGACATAAGGTGAGACTGGACTGGCCAGCCACACACTTTTAGATGGCAACTGATTTCAAAATATTTCTTTTTGCTTCAACATCTTTTCCGTGCTTTTACATGAGCTCAGTGTCGCTGCTAGATAGGATTGCCATGTCTGACAACACATATCCTACACAGTGATTAGGAAGAACCTTTAATTGGTTTTGCACAAAAAACACCTTGAGACCCAATCCAGGTTTGATATTAACAGTTTATTATACCACTCAATGCTGGTGACAGTCGACCGTAACCATGCACACAAAAAAAAAAGTAATAATAACATTCAACTCTTGAAGTGCTGATGCATTCACCGAACCTTGTAATTTTCAAACACAAAGTGACTCATCCTTATAGTAACACATTCCCATTATCTAATATGAACAACCTCCTCAGTCTGTTACAGTATCCATGTGAAAAATCAGGAGCATTGAGAGTAAAACACATATAACATAGTTGATACAGGGACATATTTAGACACACTGACTTCTGAAGCACACTAAATGGACGCTGACATTTTTTAAAATTTAATATGACAGCTCACTTACAAGCATAGAGCTGCCACAGATCAACATCAACACCAACAAAAACAATAATAATAATAATAATAATAATAATAATAATAATAATAATAATAATAATAATAATAAAAACTCCAGGACACATAACTGCATGCAGATGTGACAACAGCCAAGAGATGAGAAAAAAATATTTGAGTGATAGTTCAACCTCTGAAATTATCAAGGCCTTCTTCTTTGCTATAACTTTTATTTCCTGTGATGCCTCTAATAAATAAGACACTTCCTTTGAGTCAGTCTTCCCAACACTCATCTCCTCCTACTTTTCTTATCAAACCCCACACTGGGACTTGAGTCTGGCCAAGGAAGGAAGGTGAAGTGTAGGGTGAAAATAAAAATAAATAACGACAAAGAGTGTTGGATAATCTAACCAGTGGGTGAAGGACACTAACTGTGGGTTGTAAAATGTATGAGACGGATCTTCTTCTTGACAGAGTAAAACATGGTCAACAATTCTCCTCTGATAACACTCATCCTGATAATAATTCTCATTTTCTCCTATTTCCATCTGTCTGTTGAGCTACCAGCAGCTATCACCATGACATGTTGACTGCTTACTTTTTTTTTTTTGTTTGTTTCGTTTTCGTCAAAAAGGCTCTTATAGATACCTGAAATCCTTGGATGAAGTCTGTCATGTGGTGTATATAAAAGCACGTTGCAAGGCATTAATTAGTCAGGTTGGCTGAATGCATAATTTAAGTTTGCTAGAGTTGTCTGCACACTTCAACCGCACACTGTGCCAAAAAAAAAAAAAAAAAAAAGACCATTATGCATAAGTGTGTTTACACATGAGCAAGCGCTCTGATTTCACAGGGGAATATCGAGGTAGCAAACTTTTTCTAAGTCTTTTGTCTGTCCCTGCAAGGGAAAATGGATATTTGAAGATCAGGGCCCAAGATTCTCATGTTACATCAGTCTAAATCAAAGAAAGTCACGAGAAAATTCAATGTACCTACTGTCATGATTGTACCACTTGGTGTCAAGCCAGCCACACTGTAAATGAGATCTTAAATTACTTGACACCCACACTCTCACACAGAGAGTTCAGCCCCGTTTTTATTATGAAAATCCTTGAATCACACACACTCAACAATCCTGCAACACTGCTTGACCATACTCTCAATGTTTGGGGAAACAATTTTACGGACATAAAATATCCCAGAAGCCCATTTGATTGACATTGCTTTAGAAGATCACTACAGAGGATAACTGAGCCCAAGCACAATAATAAAAATGCTTACTGCCTGGTTTTTGAACCAGGCTGTAAACATCAGCTGAGAGCTGTAACGACTGGTCGATGACACTAAGAATATCAAGCATTTTTAATATTCACATATCATGATTGAGATAAATGCAGTCAAGAGCAGTTCAATTATCTGATCAACTCCACATGTTCGCGGTTTATTTGGAAAGATAACTGGTAACTACGAGTTCTAAATAAGGTCACATCTTCAAATTACTGTGGGAGGTAAATTGAGCTAGGAAACTAGCTTTGATTTGGTAGTGCGTCTGTGGCCTATCTCCATCTGTATAATTTTTCTCCCTATCAGAGCTTTTGTTTCTCTCCTTGCCAGAAACTTAGTACTATGTAAATCGAAATCCAACAAGGAATCACAGAGTGCTTCAATTTTGCTAAACCAGAAATGTTGAAGTGTATTAATAATTTGCTCCTCAGGAACATTTTAAAAGATGGTGGACCCTTTTTTGTCAGTACATGAGTTGGACTTCTTGTGAATAACTGTGAAGCTCTTTAGTTCTTCATCTGATTTCATCAGATCTTATCTTATCTTAGTTGTTCTTTTTAAACTGTGAATTGACAAGCAGCATTGACTTACTATGACTGAATGCTGTGCGTCTGACTATGCCATCAATATATGATCATATTTGTGTGTGTGTGTGTGAATGAGAGAAAGAGAGTACATGTTTGGACTTATTGTGTCAAATCCTTTCTCTGATAAAGATATAATTTAAGAGCAAGTTGGCAATGGTGATAAATGACATATAACTCATAAAATTCAAGAACCCATCAAAGAAGTCCCTGGCTCCTAACCCCCAAATGTAACATGAATAATGGGACACTAAGGGTTGGTCAGGGTCTTTTGAGGGCATGATTGCGTGCACCAACACTAGCACGCACACACACACAAATTCACATTCACACACAGACACACACACATCATCTCATACATGAACGAAGCTGAGTGCAACTCAAGCAGACAGGCAGGGGACTGCTTCTGAATAGTAATTAGCACAAACCACCCAAACAGTCAAACAGGCCTCAGAGGCATTAAAGCGGAAGCAGTGCGTCCACAGAATCCTTTGAATCTTGTTCTTTGGGCTACAAAACAGAGGCAGCAGACAAACAAACAGTGGGTATCATCTGACACAACACTGCACACGTGTTAACAAGGACAGAAATGGAGCTATAGTCGGCTAGCCTGCAGCTCAGACCTGTCATAATATGATGTGGACAATTATGACTTTCCAAGTGAATATGTTTGTTTGTTTTTGTTTTTGTGCTCGCTCTCTCACACCAAGATGGTCTAAGAAAACAGGATAAAAAGGAAGGAAACTAGATCAAAGACCAAAAATACAATAAATAAAATATGGGAGAGCTATGAAAAAGGATCACAGATTATGAAAAGTGCAGTTTGATGGAACAATCATCAGTCTTAAGCTTCAGGTCATCTCCAGTTAAAAGATTCTGCAGTGAAACTATTTTTAAGAAGATCATTCATGAACCTGAACTTTGGAGGCACTGTTGCTCCAGTCACGTTTTTTGGAGTTTACATACTCCAGGTTTTTTGTATAAAATGGTATATTTTTAATGATGTGATATTATTTTGTTTATTTAGTTGCTTCCAAATTGGAAAGTGCAACATTTAGTTGCAACATATGTGCAGCAGGGGGCACCTACATCCAGCCACAGAGGATCTTTTTGGTTTTGATGTTAAAATGTTGCTATTTTGTTTAGCACATGCTTTTATTCAAAGCAACGTGAGTATGGGTTTCTGGACAGGAGGGAACACCATAAGTAGAAATAAGACATTAGAGGCTGAAACATGGTGCCAAAGGGCAGTGAAAAGAGACTATGAACACGTTTCCTCTAAATCCTGTGGATTATGAATTCAACTGGCTCTTTGACATTACCCTCTGCTCTTTAGACTGGACAGACAACTCAACGAAGAGTTCTAACAATAGGAACATATCACTATTTGTTTTTCTGTATCATAATTTTTTTATTCTTTTGTTCCATTTAATCAAGTTTGACAGCCATGCTGGATTAATGACATGGCCTTTTTTACAAACAAAAACGTCCCCAGCTATAATCTTCAAAAGTGGATCAGCAAACATGAGCTTGTAGCAGAGTGTGGGTCAGGTGGTCATTGATCGTTGACTCAATGACGTTAGCATACCAATGTTAAACAAAGCTGACTTGCCATTTTGTGATGTCCATGGAATTCTTCCACCAAAATAACATCAGCTGTTTTCAAATGTTCCCAAAAAGGTGGAAACATTTTGTATTTGTGTCCAAGGACTCTGTGTCAACTGTGTCACTCACTGAAAAATACCCTTTAAATCAGTAATTGTTTCAGGTGAGATTCTTTTTTGGTGGGAACCTTGGAGACAGTGTAGCATGCTTCAACTCCTACTACATGGAGAATATCTACATATTCTCATGTTCTCCTTTTAGACATTATGACGATCAGGCGATCAAGGTCATGTGGTGACATGTTCAAGGTCTGTAGAAAGCACAAGGGCCAAAAGTGGAGAAAATGTAAACCATGACCTGTCAACAGTGATGGATTGCACTGTTGACAGGGAATAACACAGATGTCAATTTTGACAGGGCTAACCACCACAGTTAGTGCTTTTGAGCATACTTGATTGAAACAATCTTGAATAAAGTGTAAGGACAAAAAAATAAAAAAAGAAACAAAAAACATTACATAATAAAATGTAAGTGTGATGAGATAGTTATTTCATAGATGCTTTTTATGATTGATACTTATTAGGGAATAACTGAACATACCCAAAACATTTGGTGACCATGTTGTTACAAAGAAATGACATATAAATCATGATTTGAATGATGCTATGCTTTTCTCAGCAAATCTTAAAATAGTCTGTACAAAGAATAAATCAAATAGCAAAAGACATCATAAAAAACATGAACAATACAGGTATAAGACAAATGAACATAAATAATATTAACAGTAAAATATATGTTTTTTTCATTGCTACATTTATAAATGTTCAATTACTTAGAAGGACAGAGGGGTGAAAGGATGAAGTGCATAAATGAGAAGGAAGGAGTGGAAAGAGAGATCTAAGAAGGATGAAAGGATTTTCCCATCATTTCACTATAAGTTAGATGACTTGGGATGAAAGAAGGAAGGGGGAAGGGAGTGAAAAGACTGACAGTGGTATGACGAGGGAAGACAGAAAGAAAGAAATGACAGTGGGAAGAAAGAAAACAAAAAAGAAGAATGAAAAGAGAGGAGAATTAGGAAGAGAAATGACAGGAAAAATGAGAGGCATGGGTACAATTTGAAGAAAGAACAGACAAAAGGGACTTTTTTGTTTTTGTTTTTTGTTTTTTAAAAATATCTACTTAATTGAAATTGAATTCTTCGAGTTCATGGCATCTAGCAGATGGGGGATTTATCATCAAGATAAATAAAAGTTTTTGTTGCAGGGGAATGTTTCTCTCTTCTTTCCCAATGCTTCCAGTCAACTGTGTTGCAGTGTTGTCAACTTTGTTACATGTGATTTTGGGCCATAAATACTTTGAATTTTGGCTAAACTTTTATAAAACTGATGATAAATGTGACCTAGATGTCTACTTTGATGAAATTTATTTGAGTCTTCAGTAGAACTTTATAGAGATAGCTGGAAAACATATACTACTTGAGCCCTTGGGATTTTCAGCTAGACACCAACTTTTTTTTTCAAGAAAGATGCACATTTGTCAGGTTATAAATTCAGAGTATTGTCTGAAACAGCATGAAAATAATGAATGTATCTTCCATTGAGAGTGCGACTGTGCCATTAATAGTTTTTATTTACGACCTCAGACCTTCTGATTTCAGCAAAGCCTCTGGTGTGCATGATGTCTAACTCCATGCAAGCTACAGATTACTGAAGCATTTAATTAGTAGAATCAAAAAGGCAAAAACACATGTAAGCACCAGAGGACCATTAAATGGTCAAAGTCAAGGGTTTTTGCAGAGACTTTCAGAGTAAACGCCAAAAGCGAAGACTTTAGTATAAGCAAGCAAAACAGACAACCTCATCCAATCAGGAGCAATCAGGTCTTAATTAGAGATCATTAATTAAATCTGTTTGGAAACCAACCTACAACTGAAGGAGAGGCTTAGATAGTTGACTTGAATTAAATTCTGAGTAAAGATTAATGGTTCCTGTCAAATGAAATCCCTCTGGGGAAACGTTTTCCTATGGGCCACTGGTGATTTAGGGTAAACGAAAAAGTACAGGGGAGAATGAAGTAGTAAGAAAGTGGTCCCAGTTGAAAAATGCTGAGTCAAGGACAAGTTATTTCTGACATTGTTCTCCTGTTTGACAAAGTAGATGGACTTCCTTGGATTTGTTGGCACCTTCCACAGAAATGACAGTTGCCAGAAACCACAGGGGCTCACCACATTCCTCTGTTCTCTTCTCTCTATCCCTGCCATCAGTGGCTTTCCTCTCCTCCCCCTGGTGTGTTGGCAGGCCCATGCACTGTGCCTAGTGCTCTGCGGGTATGTCCATTAAAGCTGTGGCAGGAAGGACCATTAGTGCCGCGCTTCATTTACTTCGGCCCGGCCTTTAAATCAGCTGTCAGACACCTCCAGCCGTTTATACAGAGTCGCAGTTCCAGTCATTAGACAGATCTACAGCCTGATCACTGCATGTCACTTCAACACTGCCCGAACCAGCCCCCCAATCATTTTTCACTAAGAATCTTGCATTATATCTCTTTCCAACAATTTTATTGATGAATGTATCACATCCAACTTTTCTCCCTAAACAACAGCTCTAAACACACCCTCATAGAGCAGTTCAAATAAAAGCTTTGTGAAGGTTATGCATTGGCATCCGACCAGACAAAACATGTTTCCCCTGGGGCATGTTTTCTTATTTTCTTATCCTCCATCTAGAATTGATGTGAAGACATCCGTTTTGGTTAGGTTTATGAATGACAGGTACCTGGTTGAGTTTAGGAACCACTTAGTGTTGTGAGTTTATATCATATTTCAGGGAAAGGGTAGGACTTGTGCAGCAGCCTTGGGATGTGTTATCCTATGACAAATAAGTCCTGCATAATGTCATTTCTTCAGTTATTTATGACAGTTATTATGTTCTCTCCTTACATGCACTCATTTATGAGATGTTAATCTGAGTGAGTTTCAGTGATTTAAAGTTTTAATCATTTGTTTCTAAACTTTCCTGAAAGGCTAAGTATTCAAAACAACCTAATTAACAGATTGTGTAAAATCAAAACTACAGCTTGATGTCTTTACAAGTCTGGAGATGACAACAAAAGACACATTAAGGTTTGCAATCAGAGCTCTTGGACTGTAATCAACATGCCTAAGGTAATAAATGCAGCTTGTTGTGTCTTTGTAAACAGTCTTAAAACCAGAGAGAGAGAGAGAGAGAAAGAAAGAAAGAAAGAAAGGGAGAAAGCTTTTTCAGATGTCTGGTTCTTGCACTCATTGAATGTAGCACAATTTCTGCCTTTAATAAGCACTTGTTTCATGTTTTACAAGCAAAAGCATGTCACAAATATTTTCACAGTCGAGCTAATAAGCATTAATGTTTAGAGCTTAATGCATGTAATTAAAGCTGACTTCTGCTGTATGTCTGCTGCTCCTGAACTTTGTGAGGTGACAGTGCTAACACCCTTCAGGACCATGGACAGTGATCATCTGTCAGGGTAGCTCAATGTGAACAAGGATCACATGACAGGGAGCTGTCTGCATCTGACCTTAGATCAGGCCTGGAGGAGCATCGCAGCTGTGACCACTCTGAGTTTGTCACAAGGAGTGGAGAAGCACAATCACTCGCTTGAGCATTTATTGTGAGTCTTCTATGGGACATTTGCTCTCTTTATGTCATACTGGTTGCAACATGCTGGGTCTAAAAAAGATGGTGGCTTACTGCATCGCACATGACAACTCAACCATGGGCATCTTTGTGTACTCTTCAAGACACAACAATGCCATGGAAATAATTCTGAAAAAATATATTCAAACTCACTGCTCAAAATTTTGCTGCAAGGATTAACGAAATAAGGATGTTTAAAAAAACAGTTGCAGGTAATAGCTATCAAAGGAAATATACTATAGGCACTTTATCCTATTGTGCTTACCTTGTCCTTCCTTTGTTAAAATGAATTCTTTTTAACAATACTTTAATATAGCTTTAAAATAGTTTATATATACTGCAAAAATGAAACCATACAGAAACATTTCATTTTGTCTGTATTTAAAATGAGAAATTCTCCTGAGATGAGTTAATAAACCACATTTAAATTAGTTACTGTTTTGGCACTGTCGGCAGATGCTCAGTCTTGTCAGTATTTCAACAAAGCTTGAAAACAAATCATTAAAAAGGCTGTGAGGACTTTCTTAGTGGTCTTTAAACGGTCTCATCTCAAGTGCTAGTTCCTGGTTTCCAAACTGGGACTGGATGGGTTGGATTGGACTAAATTGATTTATGGCATATTAAAGTCTCTCTAACAAAGCCAAATGTTCAAATGATGATTGACGCATTCTTTAAACCAATATTTCAAGCTCTGCTCAATTATTTACTCACATCTATAAGCTATAATTCACTAAATTAGAGAAGAACATTGTTAAAATCTTTTAGGATATTGAGTTCATCACACAATTCTCCATTTTTAGGATACACCTTTACATACAAAACAAACAAGTCTTTGACTTCAAAAATAAAACAGCACATACTTCTTATTCAAGTTGAAACATTTTGACAACTTTACCACTGTTTGTGTTCATCAAATCACCTTCTTTAGCTCCACTCTCCCCTGTTTGTCCAAGGTGTGTGGTTTGACTCATTATCTTAAAGGCTGCAGTGTCTGAGCCACTCCATCTAATCATTACAACAACAATAGAAAGTGAAATTCATTTGTAATTGGTCAGCTCATGTTACCTGTTACAGTTGGATTGCTATTAAAACTTGAGCAGAAAAATAGAGTCCTTGTTGAGTGTATGCTCAATTTGTAAAACTGCTGTTGAAACCACTATAACAATATATGAAGTGCGGGTCTGTGAGGTTATTTGCTGTCATCCTTACTTTTGTTTCCCAGTATTCATCCTCATTCAAAGAGTTTGCCCGACAACACTAAGCTACTAAACCTGTTTCTTCATACTTTGCCATAAAGCTTTGTGTTGAAATCAACTGCAAATAGGTAAATGTCCCCAGAAAAGCATAATGATCAAGATGTGCAAGCTGGATCGAGCTAATTTTCTGTGTGGAAACTAAATGAGACTCTATTTAGACTTATGAGTCATAATGATAGGTTGTCATGGTTGCCTTTCAGTATGCTGGCGCATTGTTTGCTGGTGTCACTTTGTCGGCTGGCTGAGTCA
The DNA here is from genome assembly GCA_008086565.1 of Thalassoma bifasciatum. Lineage (NCBI taxonomy): Eukaryota > Metazoa > Chordata > Actinopteri > Labriformes > Labridae > Thalassoma > Thalassoma bifasciatum. The sequence continues at coordinate 270,687 of RPOG01000408.1, read as the reverse complement.
TTTGACCTTGGAAAACTAAAACATATTAATGTGAGACACAAAGCAGGTGAGTGGGCTACATTACAGTAGCACTGTCTGTGCCTTGATAAGCCTTTATTAAAAAAGATTACCCAGAGAGCTGGTGAAAGACAAGGAAGAAGAATCGAGGGAGTGAAGGAATTGTGAGGGGGGTTGGATCTGAGGAAAGTGTGTGTGTGTGTGTGCGTGTGTATTTGTGTGGCTTTCAAGGTGGCAATTTTCCTGTCAGCAGCCAGCAGAATGATTTGATTTCTTGGTAACAATAAGGGATTCATGTATACAGATTGAGTCAGTGTTCTTGAGCGTCCGAAGGTTACAGCTGGAGTGTTTGGACAGATTTAGTGAGAATAGATGGCAGGGAGGGGCTATGAGAAGTAGGAGAGAAGGGGGGTAAATATGAGAGTGATTGTGTGTATATAGGGGAAGAGAGAGAGAAGGACTATAGCCTGTCTTCATTATCATTTCACTCAGCAGCTGATGCAGCTCCTCAACCAGGCAAACTGGCAAATAGGTGAGGGACACAAAGGTGCAGGGGAATGCAGAGAACGGGGGAAGGGGAAGAATGTAAGTGTATCAGAGAGTGGGTTGTCAAAGCAATGAACCGTTCTGACCCCAGGATTTTGAAGAGCAAGCCAAGACAGATGTCTCTGCTGAATGATGGGGCCAAATATGTCCCATTTTACCACCCAGAAGGCTGCTTGCTGGAGCTAGCATGGCTGTTTTATCTCCTCTGATTATTATACTTCAGATTATTAATCTTTCCTTAATCATCATACTGCTCTGTCCAAGCTAGTGGGTTGAATCAGGACATGGATGATTTGCCAAACTACAAAAGATGTCCTCTGCCCTTTTACACAAATGGAAACTAGGAGCCGCATAAGCTGCTGCAGATCCAAAGTTATTTACAATCATACAGTTTCCCAGCATCTCATCTGATGAATTAAGCATTCGAGTGCTCTGCAAAAACTCAATATCTTGCCAAGTACAATCTTCTAATTTCTATTCAAAATATTTCATCACACTCAACATAAGAAAGTTGCCTGAAGGGAAACAATTAAGTCAGATACTGTAACTTGTTTTTAGATGAATCATCTTGAAAATCTTGTTTAGTGAAACAGCCCTAAAAATATCTTGATATAAGTCATTTCAACATTGAGACAAGCTTTTATTTCTTGTCATTAGGTTTTGAAGCTGCTGAGTTCTTTATTAAAGATAAATCATCTTGTTTAAAGAAATAGACTCAGCTTGAGTTAAAAAGCCATTGTTTCTTTAAATCTGCAGCTCACTGTACACTTGTAAGACACAAACCTTCTCAATACAAGAAAATATGACCAAAATTAGTTTGTCCATCTAATTTCAAGGTCTTTTTTTTATCAAGTAATGCCTAAAACTGATATCTTACCAAGAGAAATTTCTCTTGTTCCATTGTTGTTGTTGTTGGTTTTTTTTCTTTGCTTGCTAAAAGCACAAATATCTTGTACTATTTATTTTCCCTTATCTTTAGAGTGGCTTTTTATTCCGGTGTATCATTATGTCACTAGCATTCACTTGATGAAAAAATATTTTTGAACATACTGAGAAAAGTCGTCTTATATTTTGTATTTGCATAAAAAAAGTGCTTGTTATTAGTGAGAATACTTTTTTCTGGGTTAATTGAAGCTAGATATTTTCACTTTTGTAGAAAGACTTTAAAATCAAAATTTTCTTGTTCTGTTGGCAGATATTTTTGCTTAGTTTCAGTAAAATACCCCCAATTATTTTTTCGTGTTTTTGAAGGCTGGCTTTTTGATAACACATCTCCCAGTTCTATTACTGGGCAAATGCCTGAGTCGTTTTGGCTGAAGAGTGCTGCTTGGATCTGTAAACATTTGAAACATTTCTAGGAAACTGTTTTTAAAGTTTATGGCAACTTATAAGTCTGGTTTTTAAATGAATGATCAAAACATTTTAATTCTAACGACATCAATCAGCGACTTTAATATTCAAATACATCAAAAAAGTATGACAATCTCCTGACCGACATGAAAACAAAAATAGAGAGAGGAGAAGTAAGGGTTGCAACTATCAGTTGGTTAGTTACACCAAGTTTTGCCTTTTTATGCTGCACATGCTTGAGCAACTGCAATACAAAAGCTACAGAAAGTACAATAATACCATCATCCCTGTTGTTTTTGTTTCTTGAACCCAACTTTGTGACTGTGTTTGAACATCAACTGTCCTTTGTGATTAGTTGATTTCAGAAGACTGGCATGGCTGGTTAGTTAGATGCTTTTCTTATTCACCACTCTGTGAGCGATTGTCTGAGCAAGAAGTTCAACATTTTTTGGCATTAATTCAAATAATTATCATCTACTACACATGACTTCATTAAAAGAAAGATTCCAGAGAAACTGAAAAAAAGGAGAACAAACAAGGCTGAAAACAGACTAAAATGGCCTCCCTTTTTATTATCAGAACACCATTGAAAGCCAGCATTATTGATGGTTTTGGGATGCCAAAGTGTCTATTGCATAGGGGGTTAAAATCCTTTAAAGCAAAACAACACCTGAACTTGTTTTTAAGCAACATTCCTTGCATAGTTCAGCAGCATAATTTCACACTTCCACTGTGCACCTATTACACCAGCATGAATTTGTGGTTGAAGAGTTAGGGCACTTCACTGGCCTGCCTGCTTCCCCAACCTCTCTTGGAAACATTTGGCACATAATGGAACAAAAAATGACAAGGGAGACCCTGAAATATTGAACAGCTGAAATCCCATGTAAGGCAAAAATCGAACTGACACAATGACTGGTTACCTCCTTTTGTCATGTTTTCAGTGTTTGCAAAAGACACGGTGATGCAACACAATTGTAAACTTGCCCCTGCGTCAGTTTTTTTTTTTGTAACTTGTTTCTAATGCATATATTAATTAGCCATAGGTATATGTATGCCATGGTATTCACACAGCTCTCTTGATAAAGAAAACAATAGAGGCATAAGTGCTTCACTGTTTTGACCTCAGCACAGACAAAACAAGTGTCACTGTAGTTTAGTTATCATATATTGTTCTACTTATGCGCTGGCCCTTAGCCTCAAACAAGCACTGTTGTAATCAACAGTTTACAGTTTACCACTGAAGTCCAGAGATGAATGTCTGCTCAGAGCAAAGCCAGCAAATGATGAGGAATGGCTATTAAATGATGGGGGAGTAATAGCAGTTTGAAAAGGTCTCCCTGTCTCCTCTGCCTCAAGTACAGCTTTTTTCAGGCCCTCTTTTGTGGACTGCACAGTTCACCTTTATAATAAATTTGAATAACAATAGTCTCTATTGTGAGCAAGCCTTATGTCTTCAGCCTCTTACTGGTAATAGATTTCTTCATTTATAAGTTTATTTTTCAACCCACTCTGAGGCTTGGGTTGATAATTACGTGTTCATTTTGCAAACACACATGCATCAGTTGGCATTATAAACCAACCACTCTTACCCTCCTATCATTCATCAAAAACACGGTGTAAAGAACTGTTCTGTATTTCACTCTTAAAAGAGAAGTCACAGGAACAGCAGCTGGGGTCAAAATGTTATAATCTCTAACCTTCATGTATTCTGCTCCTACACTCAAACATAAAAGACCAATAGGCGCCAACCTTTAAGTGGCTTCTCTTGAACTCTTGACAGTCACGGGAGTGCAATTTAAGGCAAAACAAAAAACAAAAAAACATGGCATTCACGGCTTCAAACTACAGAATGAAATAATGTTTTCTTGATTTGACATGCACTGATTTGATGCACACAGAAAAAAAATGCTTTTTTGTGTAAAGTTTTGTGGCACCAGTACAAAACATCCAAGTATTATTAATTTTTTATTTACAAAATTCCAGGCAGTGGTTTTATCATTTCCAAATGTCAAATGTCAGGGTTGAAAAGGTAATCCTTATATAATATGTTAACCTGCCTAGTAACAGATCCATTTACATGGTGTGCCATGACATGGATTAGACTAATATTTGTCATCACAGATAGTTTTTGAGTCATGAATTGATTCAACTTGACTTACACCATAAATTAAGCAGTTGCCATGATTCCATCATCATCATTATCATAATCAGGATAGTTGTGCTTTTATCGTAACTTTCGAGATGTTTCTGGATGAAGATCAGGTGTAGTGACCCCAGCCAATCACAGCCTGCCTAGTGCGCAAGTGACTTTGCCTGTTGATGCTAGCTAGTGGGAGAAGTTATCCTGAGTGGCTACGATAGCACAGAGAAATATTGATACAATATTTGCAGGATACCTCATTTACCTATAGGAAGTCAGGTGTATGGCTCTTGAGTCTCTCCCACATGGAAACACAATGTGGCAGGTACTTGGGCTGGTGAGTGTTTTCACATGGCTACTATCAGAGGCAATGGGAATGTGTTGTGACTGGCATTGAGCCATGGAAGAGGAGATCAGTTTAGATGTTGTGTTTACTAACAGTCACAAAACTTCCTGCAGATCTTACCTTGTACTTGCTAGGCTGCAAGCAGTCATCTCATAACTGTTCACTAATTCACATAAGGCCTGCTTTTGTACCTCTTCCAAAATTAAATGAAGCTAGGTTGAGTTCAGTTTTTCCAATATGGCCCATGTCTTTGATAGACTTCAAAAGTCCATACCAGAAACAAACAGGGGACATCATGGACACTAACAGTCTATCAATTTGAGCCACACTGGTGGATTCAACCAGTGAAACACAGCAATTATTTTATGAAGTAAATTGTGTGTTACCTATCGAAATGAAAATGAAATTGCTGAAATAATTCAATGAGGTGGTTTAATTTTTCATCACTACCATTTCAAGGGCAATGAAAGACGTGAAAACATAATGGACTTGAAAACTCAAGAACCAAATTTTGAAGCAAACACATGAGAAGTATTTCTTCAGCGTGAAAGACTCATCAAATAATACAGTGGAATACACATGGCAGAATGCGTAAAAGTTTGTCCTTAAAAAAGACATTCACAAATAAGGGTACGGGACAGATTTGTTTAATACTAGAAATAGGCTAAACCCATAATTTCTTTGTAAATAAAAGTTCATATAGAGGACAGGAACGTCTCGAAACACTTCCAGTTCTGTATCCACCAGGAAGGATATCCACCAGACTTGAAGGTTGACTAATTATCTTTGGGAGCCAGAAATGAAAAAATGCTGTGAGCTTCATGAGGAGGAGAATTAGTGTGTATATCACAACAAATCTGTGCTTCTTTGTTAATGAGCCTGCAAAAGTATAGCAGTGCCACAGGCAGGTAGGACTAATAAGATCTGTGTGTCCCCTCTGTTAATTAACAAAGTATAAGTCAATTTGGCCCGCACATTCACACACAAACCAGTGTCCACACTTACCACACAGGCCCACACATTCAGCAACACTCACTCTTCAGGAAATGGTGCATGCCTTTGATGTTTACTGGATAGCCACAGTTTTCTTCCTTTAGCTGTCAGCACTCAGGCTCATCCCTTTGCCTCTGTTTGAAGTTTAAACTGTCATTTGGGATGCATTTTTCTTTTTATTCTGGTAAGCCTTCCACAGTTTTTGCTTTTTATCCAGCTGTCCTACCGGGGCACATTAACAATAGTACAACATAGCTTTAAATCAAAGAAAAGACTCCTAACTTTGCTGCTATAAATCTCTAACTGCAGCCATCTGCTTTTGTATCATAGACTCCATAAAACAAGCAGGCTCACCTCTTGTTGTTAAGCGCATTTTCTCCTTGTTCCTGGCAGATAGTTTACCCCATTTATGGCATAAGGAAATCCATTTGTACAAAAGTCTTTGGGAATCTATGTTCCCAATGACTTTTTGATCTCAGTAACTTCTCAGCCGAGTTAATTTTATTAACCTAACCAGGGTAGATGCAAAGAATGTTTTTGACCAGCAAGCCAATAGATGATCTGATGCCAATCTTGTTTAGTCTTGACTCTTGCATATGTTGTACGTCCCTTTGGACAAAAGCATCTGCTAAATTAAATTGTAGAATTCTAGAAGTTTCTGCATCCAGTGGCTCAATTTGAATGTCTCACATCTTCCACAATTATTAACAAGGATACAATAACTTATTAGTCGTTCCTTTTTCTAAAAAGTGAATATAGGGACAGTATCTCCAATATCAATACCCACAATGGTATTTTTTTCCATAGAAAAGCAGGTTGTCTTAATCAATCAAGAATAACAAATTCCCACCAAAACTAATAATCCTGAAAAAAAAAAAAACTTTTTTCGATCAGAAAAATAATTGTGTGCTCTGATTTTTTTTCTGCTTTGTTGTAAAACAGTAAATTTTAATGTTCACAGATATTAACAATTATATTTCAGCATTAAATGTATGATTTTGATCATACAGCTTACACATACTGGTAGATTAACTGTGACAGAAGAATGATAATATTTAGGAAATCAGCAATATAATGATTATTTTAGGTATTGATGCCAACCAGCAAATATTGATGAAGTATTGAATACTGACACCTTGGTATCAATATATCAATATTCTAGATCAGTCTGCCCACCACTGAATTCTACTCCAGAAAGACAACAGCAGTACTTTGTTTTCATTCATGTACTTTTAAATGCTTCTACAAAATCTATGTTTCCCAGTTTTAAAGATCCATTTAATCCCAGTATACTTTTTGAAGTTCTGGTTTGGACTTTTTTCCCCAACCTTGGTCTAAAATTGATTGGCCATAAAATGAGATATGATTGTATTCATTTTGTATATCATTGTCATTTTTCCATAATCTTTTCAAACTGAAAACTTCACATATCGATAGACTATGGATTACTGGGTGAATCTACTGTTTACGGGTATGGTGTTAGTGTATCTGCAGGTGTCATTTTAAAAGTTTATGATCACATCTGACACCTAGCAGGAGTTTCAAGAAAAAAAATCTGCTGTTGCAAATATGTCCAACAATAAACACTGGAGACACTGTTCACTTATCCCATACTAACTGTGATCATTTGCTTATCAACACACACTGATTTGATGCAAACTTATTTTAAGGTGTTGATAAGGGTACCAAACCACAAAGTATGACTCATTCTGTGCTTAAGATTTTTTCCATTAATTGTAGTGCTATTTAATATTTTTTCTTACATATCTTATTGCCATCTTATCCAGTTGCCAGCAATCATTTCCTAGAGGACTGACCTACACATACTTTGAGGCAAGAGAAAGGATATCACTAAAGGGAAAAAGAGAAGAGATAATTACCAAAAAAATACTGAAACAGTAAAGAAGTGGTGAATTAGTGCAGCATACCAAGGGTATTACTCAGTAAGTCTTTATTTAAGTGCAGGCAAGCTGGAAAGAAGCACAACTCTTAGAAAACTTTTCCATCTCCCTGCAGAGATTACAATTTGTGTTGCCAGTTTTTCCTCTTTCACTGTTTTGTTTTAATTATATTTTCTTTTTCTATGAGTTGTCTGATATTAGCTTTTTTTTCTGTGTGCTGCACAAATAACTAGCTCTTGTTTGCTGTCAGGAGCTGAATTCTGTTTTTTTAACATGCACATGAGAGAATTTGTGAATTTTTCTTCCCTGGGTCTGAGCCCTGCACTGGCATGATGCCTGCCATTGTTGTACCTGAACTGCAAAGTGCTTCAATTGCGCACACTTGTTCAATCACAGCATAGGGCAAGATGTGGAAATGCCATGACTCCAAATAATGGAGTCGTGACATAAGGATCTCGTAGAAACAAGTTGGAGAAGATGACCTCAAACATTGACACTTATCCCCTGAAAGCGAGCCAATCAGAGAAAATGTGGATTTTATTTCAGCTGTAAATTTTTACAAGAATAATGGAAATTGATTCAGTTTGTATGAAAATATGTAGACAGGCTACACTAGATTTGCAACCACAAAAAAAAATATTCAGCTCAAGACTACATAAAAGAAATTGATGAGAAAGGCAAATTTTTTGTCTGTCTTTTAAAATACACTTCATGGTGCACATAAAAAAGAAACATGGTGCGATATAAAATGAAACAGGGCAGCTCAGAAGACTAAAGTAGAGGTATTTTACCTACAAAGGGAACAGTGGAACACTAACACTGAAAAGAGTTTGACTTTTGCATGATTATTCAATTTTACGACAGATTTTTAAATACTTTGAGACAAAAGGGGACCTCGCATCTGCACAGTGGTCTCTGAAAAACATATATCAAACCATTTAATTGGAGCTACCCCTGATGCTGTCTAATTAAATTCTGAGTAATACCTGGCAGGTCAACTTTGATTCTCTTGTACAATCTGGAGCCGTATTTAAAAAGTTATTATAGTATCACAACAGAAATGACAAAAAACATTGGTGTTGTGATCTTTTTTATGCAAGGAGGGAGTAATGGAGTAAATAAATATGAATTAAATAAACGAAGAGGCAGAATAAAGTAAACATCTTTGTTTCAATAAACTATGGTAATGGTGTGTTCATTTAGTTGATTTTTCTGGCTTCTCTGTATCGTGCACACACAAATTCTCAACCCCATCATCAGTGTTAAAGTCACGTTCAGGCTCAGCAAGAGTTTCAGGTAGAAAATTACCCACTGTGTTAGCCCTCAAAGGTGCCAGCAACAGAGACACATAACAGAAGCTTGTGAGGAATATGTTGAGCGTGGCCAGATGAGTTGAAAAAAGATATGGAAAGTGTTCTCAGTGTCAGTAAAATTGTCCGACAAAAAACCTCTGAGGTTATTATTTCCCTGGCACATAAGAACTGTCATTCACATGTTCTGGGAAAATACAGAACTCAAAGGCCACTGTTTTTTTCTTTTTTTTTTTTTACTTCACTGCTTGTGTGAAAAACTTTTTTCTTGGCTTTACCTGTAAATATAACCTTTGAAAAATTCCAAAGATTCAAAAGTAGTTATTTTTGACCCATAAGTGTTAAAATATGTCTGGAAACATGGTGAAATTCAAAATCCTGCCTTCCAGCCCATTCAAACCACTTTTCATTTCGAAGACCTGATTTTAGGTGTTTCATTTTTTCTCACAGAAAGAAGCAGTGGTAAACATTTCCCACATGAAAAGAAAAATAACATCACTTGAGCTTGTGGTTAGACTGTGGAGCTCTGACACTGAGGCTGAGTAGCCTCTGACTGAGGTAGATAAGTGCCAAAGCAAAAGTGTACCTGTTATGAGACTGAGGCCACACACATTTTAACTTTTTGACCATTGATATGTGTGTGAATAAATCGGACTGTAGAAAGAATTAATAAAATAGTGAAATATCTTTTCCTTTTTCATCAAATACAGTCCTCTGTTTTCCAAATGAAACATCCTCTCCATGTTTCTTTCAAAAATATTATATAACTCAATAAGGGCAGTTTACCCCTTCTCAAAATAATGTGTGTCTTGTTAAAGCTCTTCTAAGCTCCAACACTCATTTCTGATTGTTGCTCGAACATGAACAGTGCTTCATGCTACCACAGCGGCTTGGTGAGCAAGGTCAAAAAACATGGCTGTAGTATACAGCCAAGGAAACTAAACATTGTACAGCTGTGTATAATTGTTTGAGACATAACTGTGCTACTTTTTAACACAATACAGAGTGGGCCATAAGTTTCCATACATAGGAGAAAAAAATACACACACACAAATATATATATATTACACATCATGCAGTATTTTTTGCCTCCTCTGGGTCATTGGGCTCTCTAAACAGTTTGATCAGACTCATAAAGGCGTTATACATTTGGCACACAGGGCTGAAGTCAATCTGAACCAGCCCATGGAAATTCAGAGGGATGATGCTCTGGTTTGCCAAATATTTTTTGTCAACACAAATGTTTTCTTCAGAAGGGTACTATTTTGTTTTACTAAATACTTGTGTGATATACTGGTGTTATCTGCGACTTATGACATCTTTAAGGACAATCATAATATGTTTTAGTCACAATTTTCAACATCTAAAAAAATCTTTTTGTCGTCATGCCATATAAGGATATGGATGAAACATAAAGATTTTGTCCTCAATATTTCCTAGCAGTGCATAATAATAAATTTGATTTAAAAGGTCCTTTCAGGTCACCCAAGGTCACTTTACACCAAAGTAAAAGAATTAAAAATGCATAGTTTTCTCAAATATTGGTGATGGCCTGATGTATTGTGTGAATAAAACTACTGTTCCAGGGTATTTTTTCCTCTTATCATATGTAAGCATGAAATAAAAAATCTCTCTATGGCAGGCAAGATAAAAAAGGACCAGCAATAAGTCAAATAATTAACACTATACTCTTGGTCTTTTCTTGTAATGGTGGATAACCTTATTAGAGAACGAAGCCACACTGGGAAAAAAAAAAAAAAGAAACGTGCCCCTTACACACTATCAAACACAGTGATAATCCCTATTAGAACAAAGAATCCTGCAGTCCCCTTCTCCTCCTATCGATTCCCAGTCATTATACAGACTAATGGTGTTTGGGAGAGCGCGTGTGTATGCTCACACACATTTACAAAATGTGTTTGTGCATGTGCAAGTGTCCCTGCGTGCATGCTTTCTATTGCTTGTAATGGTCGAGATATTTTTAATGCCTCTTCTCTGCGGGCCAGCTGGGTGTTTGAGAGTCGATGGGAGGAGGAAGAGGAGAATATTAGCATGTGTGGAGGGAGGCCTGAGCAGACCTTTGCAGCATGCCCTCTGTTCAATCCTTATCTCCTCCGTGCAGGGTCTGCTCTGTGGAAGCGAGCCCTCCCAGCTATGGTAATGCTAATGGCAACGAGCCGGGTGGGGACGCTAATGCTCTCGTCCCAGACAGGCTGTTCTTAATGTATATTATTACTGCCTGTGTGTTCAGGGATGGAGACTCAGTGCTGGCTTAATTGATGACATGGTATTTCAGCAGGTTTTTTTTTCCATGAGATAGTTTTAACTGTTGGTGGGCCTCTGTGTAAATATGCTCCATGGACACACACATACACTTGCTGTAACCCATACTGATTGGACAACTTCATCCCTTCTCAGTGTGTAAGGCTAGATTAAACTCTTTTTTTTCCACTTTTTTTTTGTGCATCAAGGTAACACACTTATCCTGGACATAATAGTTGACAAGGTTGATTTTGGCTTAAAATCTTGGAATGCTATCACACAAAATTTTGGAAACAAATTTACTTAAAGCATAGAAGGATCGCTTCCATAATAAGTAAAAAATATGCTTTTTGATACACTTGAGATTTTTTTTTCTGTTTTCCAAAGTTAAAACTAACAGTTGATGGACGTTACGCTGTTATATTCATGTTCAATCATTTATCAGTATCTATTATTCTAAAACTTTAGTTCCTGTAAACGATTTTCATTTTCTGTGTTTGTGCTGTCAGCCCTGCTTTTTAGGCTCAGGTATCAGTAACTTGTTTTATTTTGGAGACTCATGGGTTCCAAATTTTGGTTCTCCTTATCTGTACCTGACAGCATCACAGATCTTTCAGGATTAAACCTCAATGAAAAATCAACAATCCACATGAAGATTTCTTATCTGGCAGAACCTGCACTCACACGATGTCACATGTGACACCTGGCTGCAAACTCTTTTATTTTTTCCCTCAAGACAGGGTTTTTTGAATGTCAGCCTGCCTCAAGTGGACACCAAAATAACTGTAGGTTTTGTAACTTCTTTACGCGTTGGCTTAATAACCAGGCATGAAATTTTACACCTCACATTTCTCAATTGTGTACAGTATTTCTACCCATTTCTAACTAATTTGTATCTTGAGCAAAGGCTTAATTTCATGGTATTTACATCTTGATCTTTCAGATTTATTTTTTCTGAATAATGGGGCATTTCCTTTTTTGGCCCTGGGTTGTTCGAGCATGTGTGAAACCAGCATTGTGACCCTGATGCAGAACAAAACAAAGGACTGTCTGAAGGAGGCGGTCCTCCAGTTCAGTCCTGGGGCAGTTTGTTTGCAGTGAAAACACAATCAACCCAACAGCTGGAACAAATAGCTGCTTGGCTCATCACATTTTGGTAGTAGGTGAGGCAGTTAGCATAAATTAGTGGTAGGCTAATGTTACTCACTGCCACTAACACAATATAAGAAGAGCTGCTGCTCGACAAAAGCACATCACAGAACTTGACAACATCGATGACTTGTTGTTTTGCCCCGTTCATCAAACAAACGGTATTGGTCCGGTTTCAGTTGTTCTGACAATTTTTTCCCTTCATTTTATGGTTCATCTATAACTGAGTAAAATAAAGGAATGTTTGAAGTAATCACAAAGTCAGTCGACTGACTTCTCATTAAAAGAGCTCCCCAGAAACAGGTTCTCCCCAGGTGAGACAGCAGACTGCTGTATTCCAGATTTCATTTTTGTCAGAACCTGAGTCTCATGATGCATTGCATTCTTCCTGCCACATACTTAAGGTCAGGATCTCCCTCACAACACTATGAGAAGACTTACTGACACCGTCGGACACAGACTTAAAAAACGATTACCTCTGTCTCCCACTGGAGGCTGTGTGTGTGTGTGTGTGTGTGTGTGCGTGTGTGTGTGCGTGTGTGTGTGCGTGTGTGTGTGCGTGTGCATGTGGGTGTGTGTGTGTGTGTGCGTGTACGTGCGTGTGTGTGTGTGTGTGTGTGTGTGTGTGTGTGGGTGGGGGGGTAGATGTAATTGAATGTAATTGAATTGAACTAAATGTGATTGAATGTAATTGAATGTTATGAATGTAATGGAATTGACTGTAATTGAATTGAATGTAATCAAATGTAACTAAATGTTATTGAATGTAATTGGAAGTAATTGAATTGAATGTAGTTTAATTAATGTAATTGAATTAATGTTATTTAATGTAATTCAAAAATATACTCAATAACTAAATATATTCAATTACATTCAATTTAATTCACTTACATTACATTCAATTCAGTTACATCAAATTACATTTAATTCAATACATTCAATTACATTCAAATACATTTAATTTTATTCAATTACATCCAATTACATTCAATTAAATTAGATCCAATTCAATTACTTTCAATTTCATTCAATAACATTCAATTCCATTCAATTCAATTCCATTCACTATAATTCCATTTAATTCAATTACATTCAATTACATCTCCCCCACCCCCACCACACCCCCATTACATTCAATTTTAAGTAATTGATTTGAATGTTAGCAAATGTAATTGATTGTTATTGAAAAATACAAGCATGATTTAAGGCTTGACGTTTCATGCTCAAATTATCAATGAACTTTCTGCAGTTAAACACACTTACTTTCTTCATGTTTTGTCACTACAATGAACTTGCATCCCAGAAATAAATTAATAAAAAAATTTTAAAAAAGCTAAATACGGAGTTGCCTTGAGGGTTAAGCTGCATAAACAGACAGCCTATAGAGACATACAGTAATTATACCTGACCTTTCAGCAGTCAAAATGTCAAATATTTGGAAAAAGCAGATGGTTTAAAAAGCTTGACATCCCCCTGGCAGACAGGTTGTATGGCAGATGAAGTTCAACTTCTTTTAATGACCGGAGATTTGCATGGGCCACAAAAAGTGAGAATAACTTGAGTACACAGCAAAGGGCATGTGTGTGATGAAACTCACTCGGCTTTAAGCCAGCTTTGTGAAGACCTTTGAAGGTCTACTACATCATCAATGCACCAACAAGGAGAAACTTACTTGTCATGTTTCCAACATCCAGCCAGGATCTAAACATGCTTCTCAAAACTTCAATCATACCTTCCTGCCCCACCTGTGCTGCATCCTTCTCTTTCCTCGAAAGTCGCTGCATACCGTTCAGGGTCATAGCTAATCACGTTATATCCTGTGCATCATGCTGTCAAGAGAGGTGGGGGAACATGAGATCTGGCAGACATGCTTAAACATGGGACGTGCAAAAGCAGATTAAGGCGCTGATTCAAAATTTCCTGCTGATCAAGTGGCAATTAGTTATTCGCAAGCTGTTTGCCCAATTTGTCACCAAGTACTTTGCTGTGGGAGAGCGTAGCTCAGAGACAGCTTTGTGAAGCTGTAATGTTTCAGCGAACCTAAATCACTCACGCTCCCCAAGCTACGCTGTGACTGCAGCTGGCGTGCTTTTGCCTCTCTGATGAATGTTGTGTTTTTACAAGTTTAGGTGTGGCTTTGCAAACCTTAATGAGGTGTGTTTTAACAGTGTTCTTTTTTATGCTATCATAATTCATGCTTGATAACTGGTGATTCCTAGAGAGATATACAATCCGTAAACACAGTATTAAAGTTCAAAATGGCACAAAGTTTAATATTCTTCATGGTTGAGGGGGTCCTAAGGCATAAACCAAACTTACCATGGGACTGACATTTGTGGGGATTGCATGAAGCAGTGTGCTGTCATGCACAGGCAAAAATTACATTTATACAGTGCCTTGACATTTGTCCATTATTGGATTGGCTTATGAGAATATTCCCATGGCAGGGGGTTGCTAGTCTCTGACACCACTGTTTTGGGGATCCCAGGCTGAAAAATTTGGATAACCTAGACAGTATTTTTCATGATTCAGTCCTAAGCTCAGAGCCAACAGCCAGGAACCAGAGTTTATTGCAATCTTATTTCAGTACACCTTGATAAGTAAGTGGCGATGGTAAGTGGTGAGTGGTTAAGTTTTAGCAGCATTCCTGCTAACATCACACAACATATGTATGAAAATGAACAATAAATAACTACTGTAACTCGTTATAGTTATAGTGAGGGATAACAAAGACTGCCCGATTAACAGGGAGGACATTCTGTGTCTAATCATTGGTTGTCAAAAATGAATGGCCAAGTGACATACGAAGTAAAAAGTCCCATGATGAACACAGCTTCTGCCATTTGATTTCTTGGCCTTGAAAAATCCAATCCAAGGTATTAAATAATTTGTGTGCATAGGTAAAAAAAATAGTGTGGATACAAACAGTCTTGCTTGCCAAATTTTGCATGGACTCAGAGGGTGTCACATCTAAAGTTGATGTGAAGCACCAACAAAGGAAATCTGAACCTGTTAAAAACACCACTAGAGCTAGAACACGTGTCTTCAGACCTTAGTTTCCCCTCAAGTTTATGGGGTGGCATATCAAGCTTTTAGTGGCTGCCCTTTCCCTCCAAGGCAATCCCCTGTTGGTGTCCTTCCAAGCGGGGAAAATGACTGAAGTACTCAGTCGCATCACCAGCTAAATGGCACATATATCACAGAACTCACACAAGACTGGTACAGCATATATGTTGTGCTCATTTTATGCCTATTCAGCTAAAAGAGTTCACTTTTTTTATTTCAATTAAACCAGCTCTCCTTGAGCCAGTTTTCCATTTGTAAAGCTACTATGTAATACTCTTCTGTGGGATTTGAGGAACAGGAGTGGGACTAAACAATATCAGGCAGACATGGAGACATGGATGTGTGAAATGATACTGGCAGGGATGACAGCAGGTGAGAACAGAGAAGAAGAGGGACTAGTTTATCTCTTCACCCTGCATGATAGATGCTTTCACACTCTGTCTCTGGATAATGACAAAGGGGACAGAGAGCTACAGGAGGGTTTGGTTGTTCACTTTCTGCTTGAGAGTTGCACAAAATCTATGAAGTATGAGACAATACAAGGGTTTTATCTATTGAAGCTGCCAAAGTCAAATTTTACTCATATTTGATTGCACATCTGTAGACTTTTGTGATTATTTTTAACAATGCTGCTTGACACCAGATGCCAGTGTAAATTTGAATCAACAGCAGAGTTGAAATGTTAGCTGCAATAAAAGAGAGCTCCTGTCCTAGAAAGCAACTACCCAAACTGCTAATGTGGCAGATTTGACAGTGGCCATGGGCCTGTTTTTGTCCTGCTGTAAATATTTGATTAGATTGTGCTTCAGAGAGCTTGTACGATGGAGATGGGAGGCATTCAAATGGAGAAAGACATGGTGGCAAGTTTAAAAGTTCTGAGTTGAAATGTAATAAAGTACTGACCTCCTTGATGGGTTTGGATTTTTCTCAACAATTGTACACCTAGATAACATGTTTTAGATAGAAAATGAAAATGCATTTTCTCAACTTATACACAGCAACAATTCTTAGACTTAAAGCATTTGATGACCCCACTGATACTAAAACATATATTTTGCATGAGAGTCGGCTACAACAACAACAACAACAACAACAACAAATGCATATTTTCATTCCATTATCTTTCTCATCTGTGTCTAACTGAGGTTGCTCACTAAAAGTGAAAAGAATGAGTTTCATCCTTCCATTGCCCACTCTTCAGTTTCTTTTGTTTGTAAAGCATCTGACAAACATGAAAGAGTCATCCTCTCAGTGTCAGCCAATTGTGCTGCTACTCACTACCAGCGAGCTGTCGACATTTTCACTATCGAATTGTTTATCCTAAAATCAATGGACCTCTGCCTGGACTGCAACAGTGTCTCAGGATGGATGCTTTAAATGTGGCTTCATTTACAACAACAGCAATATAAAAGTTTGTGCAAATAGTGGGAGTGGATGACCAAAATTCAACATCATGTCCTTTATGTTAAATACAGTACTTGATTCTGATTGGTCAATAACGACTGTTTGACATTGCGTAACAGCCAAGTTTTCGCAGAACATATCTTTTACTTACTACTGGTCACTGTTACTTATTTGGCAAGCAGTAATATTTCCACTAACCTCTGTCATTGTATCTATATGTTTTTGGGGATATCACATACCAGATAGACTCATGTTGCAGCCCATTTCACCTCCACCTGTAACACTGAGGAAAAAATATTAGTCTAAGTTGGCATTCTTCTGTAAATGACATATGGATATAATATTTGATTTATCTTTTGAGCCAAAAACTTTGATTGTTGGTTCACCAGTCACCGGCAAAGAAATAGTGAGAAAATTATGTGTTAGCATTTGCAAATTGTGCTCAAAAAGATGGGTAGCACTACATTATGTAACAACGCCACATTATTTAAAAACACAACATAATGTAAAAACACCACATTTTGTATTGATACTCAATTTTGTAATAACACAGCATTTTGTAATAATCTGCCACATTTTGTAAAAAAAAAAAAAAATGAGTGTAAGAAGTGCTTACATATTTTGTCCGTTATGCCAAAATGGTATTTGAGGCTTTGCCTTTCATTTTCAAGAAAACAAAATAATTTGGTGCATGATGACATAACATGTAAGAACTTATTAGTGCAGTTAAGTTTATAACATATTGTGTTGAAGAATTTTATGACACAACGTGGCAGGTTATTAAAAAATAAGGCATATTACATAACGTGGCACTACAAGATGCAAACTAGCAAGTATTTACATTGAGAATTCCCAAATATTTAAAAAACAAAAAAAAACAAAACAAAAAACAGTTTCTTCAGCAAATAGTGTCAGTCTGAGAATACAGATAAGTCCTGAATCCTTGAAAAGTTGAAGAAGAGTGTTCATTCTGCTGTAGTAAAAACACATTTTGAGCTTTGCAGATAATATTCTTCAAATTTTCATGCCAGAAAGAAAAGATTTAATATAATTAATGAAGGAACTGCCATTCTTTTTTACATCAGAAAATCTATTTTACTAACATATTGAGAGTAACTAAGGACCTTGTCTCCAGTCTGCCCTGAAAGATGAACAAAGCTGGAAGACAAGGAAAAACAGAATTTAATTCAAAGTTTTCAACATTTTGCAGAATTTTCCTTTTAATGCTGAAATTCTAAGGTATGGCCCAAAATATATTTAATGGCATGAAATCCAGCCTCAGGCCCCTGCTAATTGGTTTATTGATATAAACCAAGATTAATGGTGCCTTTTAGTGGAAAAGAGTGGAGTAGTGGTACAATCCCCTTACTTTCTTTCCGCCTGAGACTCTCTTGTCAAAAAGAAGTAATTATAAAGATTTCTTTTCATTATGGTCTGGAGAAAAATCTGTGTGTGCAGCACTCTAAATGTATTATTTAACCCCAGGCTGTCATCATTCCTTCAGTTCTTTAGTTCAACACTTCTTTAATGATCTGCATAATGTTTATTTAAAATCTTAACAAGCTACCTCTTGCTGTCTTTATGAATTATGGAAGAAGTTTGATGTTTTTAAACCTCTAAGGATGAAGGAAAGGATCAGATGATGACTCTGGACTGCTGATCACTTCGCATAATAAAACAGAATAAAACAGGGGCATATGACACTCAGATGGGTGGGGTCACTAATTTGACTTTAAATAAATGGATCATGACCCTACTTAAACTCCTAATCAACATCAACCATAAAAATGACCACTGCACTGTGTCTTTTTTCATGATATTAGATGAAAGGATTTGGATGAAGGCTGGTGTTTGTGTATTTGGACTGATGAGGAACAGGTGTGTGAAGATAAAGGGACTGGTGACAGGTGTGCATGCCAGAAAGGTCAGGTAATTTGCAAAAGATGAAACTCCCTGAGGAGAACTGGTGGACAGGTGGAGAATGACAGGGTGTGAAAACTTATCAGTGAAAGTGGAAAAAAAGAGGCTCAGAAGATGAGGCAGTCACCATGGAAGCAAGCCAGTATATATATATGTTATTCAGGTTATTTGGATGAAAAACAGCAAGGTTTCATTCTAAACATGCAATTGAACCCAGCAGTACTAAATAGACAAGAGCAAACTGGTGGCCCACATTACAATCCTTATAAAAAGAGTTGCATGGCACATATACATCAGCATTTTTTTAAAACTCCTGTTTATGCTGCCCACACCAAAACCTGAAAACCTAATTGCCTGAAGTCTCAATTATAAAAGGAAATTTTTTTGAAAACCACTAAAACAAAGTGACTTGAAACCCTTTGTAGATGTAAAGCCAAAAGCAAGATGTTAAAGCTACACAAGTACTAATGTTTTGTGAACATATAATGTAAGAATGGTTGCAGACAAAAGCAGCATACATCCAGACTGTGACCAGAAAAAAAATGTTTTGGATTTTTTTTGTTGTTGTTGAAATGATTCATTTCAGATCAAATATATATGCCCATTCTCAAGCATTTCAAAATTCAAGCAAGGCAAAGGACAGAACATGATCCTGACTTTTGCACAAGTTACAAAGAAACTTTTCATTCAACCAACTTCCCTTCATCATATTATTGTTTCCAGTCAGCCAGAACTGCACATTGTGCTGATCCGATCCAAGCTTTTGAAAGCTGCATCCTAGTTGTTCATTGTACTATAGACATTTCCATTTCAAACGCATTAGGACTCGCTCGTCATTAACATAAAGCAGGATTTGCTTGCTCATAATTGCTCACCAGCGTAGAGAAAACAGATAAAAACACCACAGAAACCAGCTAGAGAAAGACGCACAACTTTCAGACTTTTGGACAGTTTTTACTTTTTGCTTTGAGTGTTTGACAGAACAGCTCAGGTCATCACTGGTTCATGAGTTGAGAATTGTGATGCATCCATCTATCCTCACATAGCTGCACTCTGTGGATACTTCTGGATGCTACTGTCGAGCTGCCAATCTTTTACTGCTGCAGCTTAGGTTGACATGTCTGCTCAAGTGCATTGAGGCAAGTGTTTCTGGGTGTGTAGTAAAAGTAGTGCAACAGAAGCTTGTGGGGCAGACCTGTCCTGAAAGGTCCTGAGGGAAGTGTGTGTCTTTCCTTTGTGTCTGTCCTCCTTTAATGATGTTGGCTGTTTTATTTTTTTCTTATTTCCAGCAGGTGTGTCTCTGTAAAAGTGTGTCTGAAAGAGCTGGCACTGCTGCTGCTGCATGTGTTTGAGTGTGTGGGACAGTGTGTAGTGTGGTGTGTGCCACCAGTGTGCTTGATCAGCAGTCCTGCTGCTATCCCATTAACTCTGCTGCCGCAGGGCATACCGGTGAGACCCAGAGGACCCTGGGTAACAGCAGGTTCCAGTGAGGTCATTTCCATTCAACCACCTCACTCAAACTGGCCCACTGCCGCACTCTGCCCCTTTGTGTGTGTGTGTGTGTGTGTGTGTGTGTGTGTGTGCGTGCGTGAGTGTGTGCGTGTGTGCGCATGTGTGTGTACGTGTGTGGGTGTGTCCATGTCAAAGGGAGATCAGATGGATGTTGCTATACCTTGTTTAATGACAGGCACTGGTTTAATGAGGTCACAAAACAAAGAACTGCTGCACAAGCAAAATATTGGAACAGATACACATTAGCTCCATTGATAGTTTATAGCTGCATGGTTTGGTATTTGAAGTTTGCTCATAAGGAAAAGAATGTCACATCATTTTACACAGAATTCATAAATATGTTGTGTGCTTCAGATAAATATCTCAGGTTAATTCAGTAAGATTTTGTTAAAAAGTATATTCGTATTACAATGATGAGTATGTGAATGACTATAACAGATTTGAAGACGTCAGAAATACACAAACTGAACACTACAGCTCTGGAAAAAATTAAGAGACCACTGCAAATTTCCAGACATCAGCATATCTACATATATGACAGTCATTCCATTGCAGCGTCTGTTGAATTCCAACACAAGCACACCTGTTTCTACCTGTTTCTACCTAATAAGGTACTGATGAGGTCACCTGAATCAAGTCTTATTTAACTAGGAAATGTATAAAAACCATTGTTGTGGTCATCACTCTCCTCTGTGAAAGACTGGTGGAGAACATGCCAAGACGCATGAGAGATGTTCTTATAAATCAGGGTTATTCTACCAAATATTGATTGTTGTTTTTTGCATTATTTGAAGTCTGAAAACAGTGGGCTTGTTTTGGGGTATTTTGACCATTTTTCATTTTCTGCTAATAAATGCTCTAAATGACAATTTTTGGGATTTGGGAGTAATGTTGTCATCAGTCTATATAATAAAACAAAAATGTTCATTTTACTCAAAACAAATACCTATAAATAGCAAAATCAGAGAAACTGAAAAATCTGCAGTGGTCTCTTAATTTTGTCCAGAGCTGTATATTGCCGCATATGCACCACTCAAACAAAATGAACCTACATATGTCTGACTGACATCTCAAACAAAAATAGAAACTGTATAGAAGACTGGTCATGTCAAAGGGTGCTAAAATTGAATGCACCCATCAAGCCAAGCCATTACTTTGCTTAAACATCAATAACTAATGAGAAAAGCTCATTTAAGACAGAAAAAGAGACAACATTCTCGTCTGATAAAATACATTTTTAAGTAGGGGTAGAAAGTTACACAAAAAAAAACAAGTAAAAAGATGAAGAGCATTAAGAAATAAAATAAGGACACTTCTGTGACAGAAATTATGAAACTTATAGTTGAAAATAGTTCTCTAAAAAGCTGAGCACATCAGCAGAGGTATAATTGTTAATAAATGTTGAAACTTCTAGTATGCTATTTAATGGTACCTATGCCCTGTATCAAACCAAGTTAAAACACAGGTAGATCATAAATCCTGTTATAGTATTTGAAAAATGAGAAAAAAGGTTGCTTCAGAGAGGGGCATAAGAAAAAAAAATTAGGTAACAAAAGATAATGACTCAAAATTTTAGAAAAGAGTTACAATGGTAAAGACACAAGTGCAATTGTTCAAAACACATAAAGCGCCAACAAACACACTTGCCATCACACAATAATGGGATCTGCCTTAATTTATTATTTGCGAATCATTTATTTTATTAAGACAAAAATTATATTTCTTTGTGAAAAGACACATTTTAAAAGATAAATGTGGATCTGCATATTATTTGTAATATCATTTAGGTTATTGCTTTATGGTTTTTATTTGTGGATGGTGCATGTGAAAAGACTTGAAATAAAAATGTGTTTAATTATTTTATATGAAGAATAAAGGAATTATTCATTTTTCCTGTTACCTATGTGACTTGAGTCAAAGCTTGGACTAATAAAAGGTGAATGATGAATTTCCTGAAACACAGTTCAAAATAGGTCAGACAATCAACAACAGCACAAGTCTGCCTGCTGTCTGTCTCAATCTGTGTGAGTCCTTTTGGACATGCTGAGGGCAAATGGGTCATTTCTTGGCGAACACAAATTGCAGCTGTGCTGCATTTGGGAAATGAAGCACAGCCAGGAGGTACAAAGCAGCTGAATTCCACACCCTCAGGGCAGAGGTAAAATATGTTAAAACCTCGACATTTTTTACCAGCAATTTTAAAAATCCAAATATAAAATGTGTTACTGTTCATGAGTGCCAACAGCCTTGGCTATCCACTCCTCTTATTACATCCTTTACATCTTAATTCTGTGGCAACATTTAAAAACCTCTGAGCTGCTACAACTCATAATAGCTCTGCCCTCTGATGCTCTCATGGTACTTTTTAGAGACACGTTCTGCTTTTTTTCTCTTTTAGTTATTCAACTCTGATGTGTGATGCAGCTGGCAGTCTGTTCCAGCAGACAACCTTGTCTCATTTTTGTTGTCAGTCCAAACTTTCAAGACTCAGTTCAGCTGCACAGTATCAAAACTCCTGATGCTGAAAAAAACAGTGCTCATTTTGGCAACATCTTTGAAACACAGACTTTGATGCCTGAAAGGAACAATAGCTTCCCTCTTTTTAGTTGCATTCTGACATTTGTCTGTATTGAAGCCTGCTGGGTTTCAACCAAGAATACAACTGATTAAAAACTACTGGTGGTTGCTTGTGTCTTGTTTTTATGATACCGTAGTACCGTGCATGAAGATCAAGTTCCCGTTTTTGTTTAAGCATCAGATGAGTAAAATGTAGCATCAGAGGGTTAGGAGAAAGTTTTCTGTGTTCTGTTGAAAAAGAAGAACTCTCAGTTCTTTCAGAGGTATGACTTTTTTTTCTCTCAAGGAATGCAAATGTTTAAGGTACAGGGAACTTGTATGCAATATAACCAAGGGAGTAGCTTGTAGCTGCTGTGTCACTGCTAAATTTGCATCTCTAAAGCTCCAAACATGGTGCAGAATAATTTCTAGCCAGCAGTTTTCTTAATGTTGTTTTTTTTCAAACATTTTAAATGCATTAAAATTCAGTATAAAGAGAGAGCTGATCCCGTCACAGTTAAAGGTGAAGTATGGAGGAACTTTTGATAAGTTTTGTTATTTGTTTACACACAACATCCAAACAGGGCTCCTCCTCCACGACTCAGTGCCAGTGGCATGGCTAATAGTCATAGCTTCGCGGACACACCATAGACTGTAAAAAACAGACCAGCAAGCACCTGCAGCATCGCATGGGGGAAAATCAAGAGCTCATCGTTGCCTTGTTTTTCTTATAGCTCTTACGGTTTAGTGCATCAACAGGAGACTCAAACCCTTGTTCTTGCCATAAATCTGGTTGTTCATCCACTGTGTCAGACAGCAGTTTAACAGCTGCTTAACGAGCAGGTTGCCATGGAGACCTTTGATCTCACCGAGCTGTTTATACCAACCGATCAAAACACTGAAGAACAAAGATACTCAAGTGTTTGTTTATCTGCATCACTGACCAAAACACAGGGGGAACAAAGGGGCACACACCAGCACACCAATGACTACGCTACTTCTAGTGAAACAGATGGAAAGAGAGCGAGGGGGGATTAGGTGGCGTCAATCACATATTGTTTTGGCTAAATTTCACCTCAGTTTAACCAGAAACCAGAAGTATGGATGTACTTGATGTCAGTCACCATTACATCATAATGATAAATTGTTTTTGAGCTGGAATAGTACAAAAGTGGAAATGTCTGCACAAAGTGCACGTCTGTGAATGACCTAATTTGACCTCTGTTTAACCAGAAACCAGGTATATGCATTGTGGTTTGAACCTGAAAGAAAATGGAAGGATCAGCAAAGTTCAACGTTATCTAATGTAATAAAACCAAAATGCATGGAAATTGTTAAGTCTTAAATTATTCATCCACCAAGCTGACCTGACTAAGTTACAAACACACCTGATTTACTAGATTTAATATTCTAATATGCTATGTAATGACCCTATTAATATTTTTCACCATCATCATCATCACAGAACTGTAAATAATTTCCTCTGGCAGGTGTATAGGCTGTCCTGCCCCTGATTGAGCTTTACATCATTCTTATCACTTCTAACAGCTTCATCATTTATCTATTATTCACAATACTTGGTGTAATTAGGTCAAACCTAATTGCACCAGTGTCCTTTGGCTCAGGTGGAAATGGGTATAATTAGTGCGAGGTCACTTTCAAAATAGGTCTTTATTAGTTTATATACATCAATCTGTTTCAGATCAGTCACATCCCATGAGCAGGTGGTAAAATGAGATGAAACATGCGTCTCCAACCGTGTTGTAGGTTTGTGAAGCACAAATACATGCTGATATATATTATGCATTTGATGTCATTTGCAATAGGGGTAGTGGAGCTCCCTCACGTTCGTCAACAGCAGAACAGACTCCAAAGTCTGGTTGACTAACACTTACATGTAGAGAAAGTTCAATAACTCCTATGGAGATGTTTGTCCATCATTGTTTCTCTTGAATGCTGCTAATCCTGTCCACACAGCACTCCAGAGGCCACTATTGTTACCAATGCAGATACTCATGGCATAAAAACACATTTTTTGTTGAATCAAAAACTATTTAAGTAAAAGAATGGAATCAGTTTGTTAACTACTCATTTTTACAAAAACCATGGTCAGTGAGGAAATGTGACATTGGTAATAATAGATTAATTCACCTATGACAGTGCAGTTTACTGTCTCCTGTACCTCAGCAATGCAATGACAGCCAGGGCTTTGCCATTAGCTACAAAAGTGTGCTCTGAGTAACAGAAATGAAAGTAAAAGATGAAGTACGACCTTTTTCCCACTTTTCAAATCAATTTGTATTTCTAAGGTTGAGCAACATCTCACAGCGCACGCCTGCTGACATTTCTGATTTATACATTACATGTCTCTGAGAGGAGTATTTCAAAAGGCTTGCTCGCTTTGTGTCTCTCCAAGAGCTCACTCTGACGTCAACACTGAAACCTGTTCTTTTGGGTCAGGGGCAGCCTCTGAATCTATTCACACATAAACTGACTGAAAATATGAGAGGAAAAAAAAAAAAAGAAATGCCTGAGGAGTGTGAGTGTTGCTGCAGGCCAGATAAAGCATGTTCCTGTTCCTTTAACAGTGATACCAGTGCATTGAGAAGTCTGTGGGGTAAAGGTTATCAACAAATCCTCCTACAGCAAAAGATGATGACAGTCTACTTGTCCTTTTAAAACCTTTAATACCTGATGATATCCAGCACTCTGTTTGAAAGGGGAACTGGTACTTAACAGCCTCTCTTACTGGAACACCAAGAAATGAGAAGGCTGCGCAAAGGAATGAAAAAGCCGGTGACATTATAAAATATTCTGTAGTCTCAGGAGTTGTCTCTCTTTCTCATTTTCTCTGTCTCTCTCACAGGCACACACATGATGTACATATACAAATCCCTATACTATTCCCTAAATGGATTTACAGAAACAGATTCTAAGACCATTATTTGTTGTTTCAGATCCTGAGATTGTGTGTATCTCCAGCTGAAGACTGACCTATTCAAAACACCAAATGATGTGGATTGACTGTGAAATCCTTTTCTTGTCGAAAATGTTGTTTCTCAAACTGTTTCCTCTTCTAATCTGACAGCAGGGAGAGAAGAGGAGAAAGGTCAGGAAGAAGCAAAGACAGATCAGGAAAGGAGTTCAAAAAGGAGAAAACCTTTTTTCAGGAATGACAGGAAACAGAATTTATGACAGAATGCTGAAAGAAACTCTTGAATTCACTTGGCTGCTACATCTATGTTTCAACTGAAAACCCACTGCAAAAATATATGCTGCTAATTTATTTTCTACTCATATTCATGCCAGTTCATTTAATGATTCCAATAACACACGTCACTAGCTGTCCTTAAGAAGTAGATATCTGGAGACTGTCAAAAGATGCAAATTCATCTCTCTGGCACTCCCAAACACCCTGGCTCAGCGCTTTTTTTAATTTTAATTTTTTTTAGCTCACACTGTTACATTTTTGGTGCCAGCAAACTACCAGATGCTAAAACTTGTAAATGCCAGAGTAAGTTCCCTGTTTTTTCAATATGATGCCGGCACCTGCAGATTCATCTGTATGATGACTGTCAACAGGCATCTGGTTAAAACATTCGAAACCCCCCAAAAATTGACATTTATGTAGTTTTGCTAGTACATAACTGAAGCCTGTCTCAAGGCCTCTGGGGCCATTTGGCTGTTATAGTGCACTGTTTTTTGATGGTGCGGAAAGACTTGTAACCCTGGGAACTGAAGCCCATGTAATCCTGCTAGGGTCAGCAGTTAATGGTTGAAGACTTTCAACAAGCTTAATATGGCTGGCGACTCCAGCTGCACTGTTTACTCATGCATAGTTTTATCAACTACCTGATAAGCTAATTTTTTCTTATTCGGCTGCCTTTTATAACTGAAGATTCCCCATCTCTCCCTCTGCTTTGCCATTGCCTACACCACCCTGAACTAATGCTGGTCAAAAAATTATCTCAACAAATGTCTAAGGGTGAATGCCAAAAATTATTTTCCTCTGCTGAATTAAAAGATTCATCATTGAGATGCCAGACTGATAACATACTGCATGTGGCCAACGAAATTAAACCAGCCCAAGACAACTGCAGCCATTGCAAAGTGTCCTGCACAACCACACATCATTTACATAAATTTTAAAATATCTGTGGGATTGGGTTGGAACAATATTATATGAAGGATATTTAGTGAAAGTATTTCCACCAGATAGACAGAAATAGTGCAGACATACCTCTCTCCAAACCTCCCTGCGGCAGTTCTTGTGGTATTTACCTCAGAGATGTTTGACCTTTGTAGGGGATGAATAGTCAGGTCCACACAGTGTGCAAACTGTGGTTTGTTGCCTTATTTGTTCTGAAAGTTAGGTCCTCGGGATAAGTTACCCAGAGTCTTTGGGGGCCAAGTGAAACGTAATGTGTGTCTACTCCCCATCACTGATGATGCCTGTTAGTAGAGCAAGCTGGTCATAACAGCAGATAATACAACAGGAGAAAGCCCTCTGACAATACAGAAGGAAAAGCCAAAACAAAGCTTTTATTACTTACAGAGCCTCTTGACGTGTCAGCTCCAAAGATCAGGGGCCAAACGAATCCCTTCAGAGTTCTGTCACAGTTGATGGCAAAGTAGTCAAAGGTCATGGGCTCTACAGGCAGCTGGTGCCATAAACTGACATGACTGACTTTAAAAGGCCAGAGCACTGTTGCTGTCCGTCCAACTTGTGTTTGTATCTACATTAAAGGATGATGGTCCTGATGTCAGAACTGATGACAAAACCCCATTTTCACTGTGATCAACAGAGTTACTTTGCAACCTAAAGGATGTGTATGTCACCCTTTAATTATGGTGTATATTTATGTTAACTGGTAAATGTCACCCCCAGTAGTATAGGATAGGAGGGCAGGACAAACTCAGCCTAAAACAGCAGCAATGAAGACCATCTGGGGTGGCATTAAGGAGTGATGGAAGGGTACAACAAAGATATTCAGAACAGCTGGATTCTCTTGTGAAACCTGAAGTCAGTTTTAGACATTCGACTAGAATTCAGTCAAATACCTCAGAGCAGAAATGTAACCTAATCCTGTACCAAGGTGTGGATTCTCATATTCAGTGGATGTGTTTATTATCCCTAACCCCATGTTATTTCCCAAGAAGAAGTGCTCATCATATATGGCCTACAGCTGTATAGACAGGAAGGGCTTTCTGATGAAGTAATCCTTGCCAAGGGGAGTCTTGATATGGGCAATGGTAGCGATCAATTGCTCATACATCTGAGGAACTTTAGACTGTCAACCAGTCGTGCAAATGCTCATCCATAACAACCTAATCTCCTTGCAGAAGGTTACGGTTTCTGCTACACTGTGTACCAGTCTGGCTTTGAGAACATGGGAGACCATCTACTGGCTTTCACTTGATACATAAGACAAAGGATGATGGGTTACTTTCCACAGCTGTCAAATTCATTTTACAGTCCTGTGCTACACTCGGTCTCTGGCATGTGCCTGGGAAAATTACATATTTTTCCAGTTGCCTGTGCATGCTATTGATAGATAACTGTATTCAAGATTATATTTTACCTCTGGGAAACATGATTGCATGCTGCTGTCCTCTGCTGTTTGTGTTTGTGTTGATTCCACAGCAGCAGAAAGTAGAATGCATGCATACATAGCAATTTCCAACCATCTGATTTTGTTCGGATAATCATGAAAGTGTACAAATATAGCCAGAGGAGCTTGGGTGGTGATTTTAGCACACTGAGCATTGGTCACAAAACAGTCTCTCTGCTTTATGATTACAATTGTTTTTCCCTGGAATCCAGTGGAGAGAATGTACTGGTTTGATATTTTCTCTGTGAGTTTTTAGACAACGAACTTAACATTCTACTGCTGGTTGGTAACCAATCATTTTTTGTGCACCTGAATTTAATTTGCAGAGCGAGAACTCACATAACAGTAGCACCATTCAGACCAACACTTTCCCAACACAGTTAGGCTTTATCTATCCATGTTGTAGTTTGCTTTTTCATTTCCAAGTATAATGAATGAGGCAATTGAATTTGCCTGAAGTGATGGTTCAGAAAAAAGCATGTTCCAATCTGAGGACGTTCAGGCACTGTTTTTTCTGGAACCTGTCTAATTTCCTAATTCATCAAACATGCGTACAACTGAAGAATCGGTGTATGCTTGTATTCACACGCAGGTCCATATTTTATTGATCTGAACATGGGTCAGGATTTGCTCAAATCCCATGGCAGATCTGAGTTCTCATACGCAAGTTTCATGTCAGAGGGCGCGGTGCAGAGAGGAGGATCAGTCTATGTCTATGGAGTATTATTGCACCATATGAGGGCAGAGTTTTTTTCTTTTTTTTTTATTGAGGGGGTGACACACTTCTTGGTAAGGCTATAAAATCACCATGAATAGAGGTTAGAGATCAGTTAGATACCACAGATTGATTTAAGTAAAAATGCAGGATGTGAAAATTAAATGTTTACACTTTGCTGTAGTTTGATTTGTTACATCCACTATGCACAGCTGCAGCACTTTCCTTGCAGACTTGTTTTTTTCTGCCTTTTGAATTCAATTTTTCCACAACAGCTTCGTCCTTCTCTACCTATGCTGGTATGATGTCAATCTCTGGGGAGAAGTCTTCTTTTGCTGTAATGCGTCCCTCTGTGTCCTAAATTCCATGGGTTAGGTCAGCTGAACCCTGAGTATTTAGGGGTGTGTTAAATGAATTACATTAATTGAAATTATAATGGTTTTCAGCCAATAGATTTATCAGTTCCTTATCAGGTGTACACTGCGATTGACTCTGGTTTGCACATTCCATAAATCATATGTGAATGTTGCCATAAACTCATTTTACAACCAAATCTAAGACACTTCCCACACAAGATTGATAAATAAGGGCCAGTGGGTGTGAATTCGTGAAAGGCTGACACTAACACTCACAGCTTGATGAACTTTATTGGCAAATAAACTTTTGAGATATGACATTTTAAAAAATGTCTTTGTTTATTCCTTTGGTTTCATTATCATCCAAGCTTTAACAGGTTATCTGATGCAGGCCAATGTAATGCATCAGCATGAGCCTTCTGGGATGGTCTACAAAACCATGTTTGGTGTCTTGTGAGAAGGTTTAAGTATGATCATTTATGTAAATGCATCAATAATATAACGACATATATCAAAGTGATAATTTGGCTGAGGTGAAGCCCAGCAGCAGAGGTCCCCTCAGCCCTTGGAAGAAGGCTGTGATTACACTTAAAACAGGACACACATTTTAAAAAAATAAACAACTGTTAGTCTAATTAACGACAAGCATTATGCATATTTGTAGTTCTGGGTTCCAAAAGGCCATGATCACTTTTGCAGTCAAAATACATGTTGCTTACTCTGCTGTGTAGGTGCTATAGTGTGCAGTTTACATGAAGTTTTTGTTGGTCAGTGTGCTAGGACAGGGGTTGAGGGCCTTGGTATTCGTGGTTTACTGTATACATAGATCTGAGGTAACCGCAGTGCAGAACTGCTTTCCTGTTACATCATTGACTTCAAGTTTCTCGATGCTGACACAAGGATATTACAAATCTTTTTGCCTTGAAATAGAGAAAGCGCTGGTGTGCTGCATGAAAAGATAAATCATCATGTGTCAAAGCAAACACATGTATTCATTTGCTCGAACCTTAAATATTGTCCTGTCTGTGTCGACAGCACACACTACTTAAATACTTGAGTTCAAAGGTGGTGTTTTGTTTATCTAACAGCCTCACAGGGATCAGCAGTAGATGAATGTCAGCTGGAGGAGATTCTTTGTCATTACCTTCACCACAATACTTCACCCACCATACTGGATAACATATTTGCTTATCTGAGAGAGGACGCTGGTTTATTTATTTGAATGTGTGTTTCAATCAAAATATTTTATGTTCCAATCCCAGGGGACTTTCACAATGACAACTGTGTTGTTGCACCTGTGTAGGAGTATAAATGTGTGTGCATGTGTGTGTGTGTGTGTGTGTGTGTGTGTGTGTGTGCGTGTGTGAGTGTGTGTGTATTTGTGTGCATTCACTGAAAGGGTTTTTGTTTCAGAACATGTTTTTTAGATTGGTCACTCTAAGAAAAGGGTTGTGGACTGTCAGTCAGCAATCAGTCACAGGTGAAACACGAACTGAAGGCTGACTGTGTGTGAGGAGCAACATGCTGCAGAACAAGACAGGTGCTGGGAAGACAAGAGCCTGAAAGAGGCTTGACAGAACTGGTTTAACAAACAGAGGCAGGGATGCAGAGAAAAGGCTGGTGAGAAAAAGATCAGTCTATTTTTCTGTACTTGGCTGAATAAGTGCTCAAACAGTCAACATCTAATTAGAAATCTGGAAAAGCAGAGATAAACTCATGGTATTTTTATTTATGATTCCAGAGAAGTCAAATGTTTCGACAACCCAGCTGTAACCAAAGACATCATATCCTCATGTTAACATTCATGCATCCCAGCTCGCAGCAGTGTGAAGGAGCCAGTTTGTTCAGAGTTACTTTGGCAAAGGAGACAAAACTCCTGCTGAAGCAAGCTCTTCTCCAGTATCTGGGTCCAGATGGTGGCAATGTGAAGTGTTGAGTAAGGGGGCAAACACTGTCATTTGCTGCTGTGAGTGCAAGGCATGCAATGACTCTGGTTTATCCCCGTGACTTGGTGCAGGGAGGTAGATAGTTGTTGGGATTGGTATGGAAGATTCTGATCTTTTGCTATAAAAAACACTTTATGTTGTTAAAAAGTTGAGCTGTATGGATGGCATGGTTGATTTGTGCTCTCACATGGCAACACTAATGGAGGAGCATTTGTCCACTGTGCAATGAGGTTTTGATTCTGTTGTCTTTGCCTGAACTTTTGGGTTGCATTTCATCATTGCATTTTATCCAAGAAGTTTGATACTTCTCTGAGAAAATGAAAATCTTAGCAGGTATGCTGTTTGTGCATGCGAAAAATGTCATGTTAAGTCATAATCATGTTTCATGTCCAAATTTATAATGTCAAGGAAATGTGCGGGTTGAGTTTCTCTATGGTGACTATTTGAATACATGAAACCCAAATCTAACTGCAGTTCAATCAGGAGAGACTTAGACTTCAGAAAGTTTATGAAGAGCTTTAATGTTACGGAAGCACAATTATAGTTTTGGCGGTTAGACCCCATCGAAAATAGAAAATGAATGTGTACGGGAAACAATGATGTGATGAATTTTGAAAATCCCCCCAATGGATTCTAGACACTGGTGGTGGTAAAGAGTCTTTGGAGAGCTGGTTCATGATGAGGATAGGAGAGCTGGATCCCAGTGAGGACTGGAGAGCTGAAGCTGAGTACCGGACTGATGAAGATTGGTGGAGCATTGGGAGGAGGAGGGTCGCCGTTCGTTGTGCGAGCCTGCGAGACAACTGACGAGCAGAGAAGGCAGATTTAAAATGTGACAGCTATGAGTTGATTGGTTTACCAGTGACAGCTGTGACGATGTGATTGGATAGAGAGAAAAGCTTACACGCCCCCTTTGGTCAGCGGATGAGAGAGCGTGGGAGTGAACGAATGAGCAGAAAGAGAGTGTGAGCCCATAGACAGTCTTCCTGACTGAACTTACGCTAAGCTTCAGTTAATGTTTATTTGTATTACAAAAATATCTTGTGAAAATTGATTGACTTGCCACATTCCTGTGACAAATCAAGAAAACAGTCCGACTGCAAGATATTAAAAGACATAATTGATGCCTAATTTTTTATGTAGTGCATAAAAAAATTGTACTTGTCACGCTAATAAGTGTAATAAGAATAAAAATAATCACACTTATAAGACAATGAAAAAGTAAATATTTCATACATTGGGTTTTTTGATTCAGGCATCATTTTGTATTTCAATGTCTTGAAATAAGACATTTGAATTTGCTATATCTCACACACCTCATATTATTATGGTAATAATACCTTCTTATACCTGGAAACACGGTGCTTTTTTAGATCTGCCACATGGAAATAGTTTATACTAAATTTTATGCACTTGTGCAAATTTAAAGCCTAATACAGTCAGACAGCTCCTACATCAGTCAGCAGCAAGACTGCCTCGTGCTGCCCCCGAGACACACTCTGTGAGGAAATGAGTGTTAGGGAGAAGGCTCTGGGGCCTTTTTGAAATCACCGATGTCAAAACAAAATAATGTGGGTCTTTAACGGTGGACCTTTACGGGGCTCCACACATGACATGGTGAATAAAAAAAGAAATCATGGCCACAAGTTATTATCTCGTGGCCACAAGATAGTTAATCCGTTCCCAAGAGATAATAACACGTGACCATGAGATAAGTTTTACGCATCAAGCGCCTCCTCTCTAAGGGTCCAAGGTACATACAGTGGCTGAAACTGCACAGTGGAGAGGGATGATGCTATGATGGAGTTTTATTTTAAGCAGGGAATGAGCTACAAAGACAGTCTGAATTGCCGGGCATTACATGGAATCATCATCATAAAAGAGAGCAGAATACAGAGAAACAAGTTGCTGAACCGGCGTTGGTACACTTCAGTAAAGTTAGAAAGATGTTCACAGATTCAGCTTTCCACAATCAATAAATCATCAACTTGTTATCTCAAGGGAACAAATTCACTATCTTGTGGCCACGTATTTTATTTTATTATTTTTTTTTTTTTTCACCATGTTATGTCCAGGGCTCTGTAGATCTTTAACAATAGTTTCTTTTTAAATGTTATTTAGCGCTTAAAAAAAGGGGGAAAAAATATATAATGACAAACAAACAAAAGAGAAAAACTTGAATTATGAAGCACAACTGACGTATAGACAAGATGAAACCAGTATAACAGAGTTCACCTAGCAGCCAAAATGGCATTTAAAAGCCTTCAAGAATAAAAGCAAGTCTCAGTTATAAAATTAACTGCATACAGTTTAATCCATGGTAGATCATTACAAGCCAAATCTGTCCACCTTTAACTTGCATGAAAGTTGTAAGATCTGGTCAGTTTGTCTTTCTGGCTACATATCCCATCTGCTGTGTGTTTATAATAATGTTTCAAAGGTAAGAATTCCCTGCAACACTTGATGATACTGTGTGACCTCCGTCAGCCTTACAGAATTAATGATGAGTTTTGCTGAACATGATTGCATTTCTGTGAACATGAATTATGTTTTATGAACATGAATTAATTTCTGAGAAAATGTCTCCTTTCAGTGGCTCAATAGTCCTTAAATACATAAACAGTGAGGCGGGAGCTGAACCTTGAAGACACGCATCTAACAAACTCTGACTACAGCCTCGAGTGACAGTTTCATAAGAATAGGATAAGCTTCAGGCAAAATGCCTCATATTTATAAATAGTTCTCTATGTTTTGTTGCTGATAATTGTGTAGTCTTCCTCATCACTTTGTCCATTAATTACATTCTACTCTATATTTTCCATAATTTTTAATGACTCTTATTTCAAAACCTAGAAATAATAATGTAGAAAAGAAACATCTGGAGACAATTTACTTGAATTTGCATTGGAGCTGATGACAGTGCCCGACCATCTACTTAAAAAAAAAAAAAAAATCATCACAATGAATCTTAACGTTAAGGGCCAAACAAGGTACAAGAGATAGACAGGAGCCTGGGAAGCTCATACAACTTAAGTCATGGAAATTCATTCAGTCTCGCTTTTACACCATTATATTATACAATTGAACCAAACTAAATTAAATTCTGGTGAACGCTCCGTGGAACTGATGGGTTGTGTCCGCTTCGTACTTCCACTTTGAAAGATACTGTGACGTTAATTGATAGATTGGAGTAGTGCAGGGAAAAGGAGTTCAGTGCAGTGGAGAAAAATGTATTTCTGTAGCTTTTCAATATACCCAGTCAGGTGTTAGAGAGGACATTCAAATTTCCTCTTTTGAGTCCAGGGTTTTTAACAAAGAGGATCAGCATCTGGTGACATGTCTTGAAATTTATACGCCTGGGTACAGAGGTGAGGAATAGATGAAGTGTGATAATGAAACTTGTGTGAGTTTGGATTCTAAGAGGATTAGCTTCATACTCAATACACTTGAGGAGAGTGAAACAAGAAAATGATCACTTAATATTCTGCCTCCTGAAGTGGTATTTTATGGCACAAATCAAAAAAGTTGCATCAACTTGTGTACATGTTTCATAAACATACATGCCATTCTTCACTTTAGGCATTGTTGCTCTCACTTGAAAAGTTTGGTTTATGTTCTTGTGAGCTTGTTAACCTGCAAAGAGAGAGTGAGTGGGTAGAAAAAAGGCTTCTGTGAGTCTTTGTGTCAGTGTGTGCGTGCGTACCCACTGTTTGTGTTGGATGCTGCGAGTGATTCTTCTTTTTGCTTGTGACTACGTGCCTCTCCACTGTTTTCCAGTCTCATCGTCAAATTGATCCGCTCGAATGTTTGTGGGGCTGAATGTCCTCTTTTCCCCGAGGAGAGCAGCCAGCATTCGCTGACTGATTTGTTCTCATTCTCCCTCCTCTTTTCCATCTTTCTAACTCCGGCAGGCAGCTCTCCCCGAGGACAAAAACAAAGAGATAAAATTGTGGATATGCACAAGTCAATATTGGCACCGTGACTTTTTTCCTGTCCAATTGCACCCAATATATGAACTAAATGGAGTGGAGGAGGATGACTAAGAATGAACTTGCGCAATTAAAAATTGAAATGGACACCACCTCAATTACCTCAGATCTGTCATCTTCATTCATCTCTTAAACCCTGAATAAACCAATTGCCAACTGGAAAGAAATCACACTTTTTTACCTTCTAAAGCCTTCATGAGCTCACCTTAGCAACAGAAAGATTTTTGAAAACAAGAGTTTAACCCTACTGAGAAGAAAGCTGTTCAAATGGGTTACACTGAATTATTTCAACTTTTCTGAAGACTGATTGATGTCTCCTTTTTTTCCAGCAACATCCATTACTATGATATAGTTGTTACCATGGTCCAACGGTTGGAAAAGACAGAACATAAGCCTCTAATCTTAGCCATCCAGTGTGTTTTGGATATTGATAAATGGCAAAGCCATTCACTGTCATCCAGTAACCAAATGTCCCACAAGTTGTCCTTATTTGTGTCTTAATGCTGTTCTTGTGAAGGGAACTAAATTGCTCAAGCAATCACAGATAGCAACTTTTGAAACCATGAAAGTATGAGCATAATACTCTGATTGGTCAAAATATAGAATATCCCAGTAGCAAAGTTTGCAATGTGCCAAATATACCAGCATGACACAGTGATTTAGAAAATAAAAGTGTACATTACATCTAAAATAAAATCAGTCAGAGAGCTGCAGCTGGTTCAGAACACTGCTGCTGCTCGAGGCCTCATTAAAACCAAAACGTGGATCACATCACTTCGGTTCTGAGGTCTGGCTGCCTGTCTGTCAGAGGGTGGATTTTAAAATACTCCTGCTGGTCTATGAAGTAATAAAGGGTCTGGGGCCAAAATATATCAGCGATCTCCTAATCCAGTGTGAACCATAGAGACCACTCAGGTCATCTGGATCAAGTCTGCTTTCAGTCCCAAGAGTCAAAATCAAACATGGGGAAGTGGTGTTCTGTGGTTGCTTCCTAGCCATGAACAGTAACTTTCTTGAGTATTCACTGCATAAATTTCTGGAAAAGCAGAAAAACAGTTCCAAGATTTAACTGCAATGGCAGCATAATGTCATTGTTATACATTAAAACAAATTGTTATTGCTTTGGCCATTTTGAGAACCATTTTTCCAAACTTTGGACAGAGTCCTCGTGTTTTATACCTGCTCCCTGTCTTTTAGCTTAGCTTTTCTCATTCCCTGCTGGCTTCAGCTCCATATTTAGAATTTACACATGAGAGTGATATAAAGTCAATAAGGTTGTTCTCAGGAAGAGAATAAATTAAGTCCCGCTTCATTATACCCCTGATACGGAACATTTTAAATTCTTGCTTTCATCAGTACCTGACTTTTTTTAATCCTTTCAAGAGTATTCATCAAATACAATGGGCACTGCATAAAACTCGACTGGTAAAAGGTTATAAATGTCTGTGTTCCTACCACTGAAGGTTTATCATGTAACAAAGCCCAATCTGCTGATTTAAAGCTGTGACATGTGAGTGTTGACTCAGTGCTTTTATAACGAACAGGGAGCTCTGTAATGATGTCATGCAAGTGAAATACTCTATTCAAAGAATTGAACTCTGCAGAGATGCTTAGTGCCCTTGCTGATAACCCAACACTTGGAGAATCTTAAATTGTACTGCTTGAAGTCATGGTTGTCAGTTATTTTCTCTCAAAGCTTCCTCTTCTCCCAAACCAGTTTCCGTCATGACAATGCACCAGGCCTCTGACTCACATTTGAAGCTGTCATATCCTGAATCTACTCCTCTGCAGCTCTCTCTGGGTTTGATTCAACTATGAGCTAAAACTGATAGAAACTCTGAATCAAACTCACCAAGAGCAACAGAGGAGCACTCTCAGGATATGTCAGGTGAAATAGAGGTTAGCCAATTTCTATATCACTACAGGTTGTAAAGTTTGAGCACTATTCTGTGTGTTACTCACGTACATTTGGATGTCCTTGTCTAACAGAAACAAAAAACGACAAAAACAGATAAATAATTAAAACACCTATTTGAAAGGGAAAACTTAAATCAATTCTTGGCTGTTGTTCAGCTCTATTAGTCGCCTTTAAATCATCATCAACAACAACATCAGAATTAAAGAGATCTTGATTTTAGACTAAAAACGTAAAATTGTGCATCAAGAATTGAGAACAGATGAGCCATATCTACATATATCAAAGAACACTAATTAAATTTTAGACACTCAGCTTTCTTGTCTTTTTAAAATAGTTTGGCAAAACACTAATCTTTATTTAAAGATTCTGAAGTAGTTTTCACAATCTTCCATTTCCTACCCACTTACTGTTTCCTTTCCTTTGAAGATTTAATTTTTTCTCTGATTACTTTTAAACTCTGGTTCCAAAGTCCATACTCATCAGAGCTCATCTGGCTCAAGTGCATGTGAAAAAGCCAAGGGGGGTAATTGGACACAACAGAATGCAGTGTCTGCACTCACTGATCATCATACAATAGTTTTGCTTAAATTACAATCAGTAAACCAGTAAACAGATATCTGCATGCAAGGCCTGAAATCCTTTGTGGCAAATGGCCGGCTGAAAGCTCACAAAGCTGGCCGTTGGTGCTTGGGGCTAAATTATGATCAGATGACAATGTACGAGTTCCAAGAGCAAACAAAGGTGGCCATTCAATTATGTAGTTAAAAATAAAATAAAATAATCAAAAAACAGCCCAGGGTCAACAGCTAGGAATCCAAATGTTTTTGATTTTGGATCAAGGGTGTTGTTACAATTACAATGGGTACATCCTGGTTTTTACATTTGTCATGCAAAACAAGCCACCACAGGCATACATTTTGAATTTCCACCACAATACCCACCCACACCTACTGCATCAGTCACTGTAGAATTGGTCCCCAGATCCTCCTGCTCTGTTGTTTTGAATGGCTCATAAAAGGAAGAAAGATTTTTGATGTCTCTGCCACTGTTTAGATTTAATGATGCCACCCTTGAATCACTTATTAAAATGTAAAATGACAAAAACAAGTCTGTCTTATCTTGGGACAGCTTCTGAGATAGTGATGACATTTCCTTGCAAGCTGCGTTTGTATTATCCACACTACTTGTGCATAAAAGGGTGAGACAAGTAAATTGGATTAGCCATTAATATGTGTGAGGAAAGTGATGTTACTTTGAAGTTTCAATGAGACGGGGTGGAGTGTTGTCAGTCTTGTCAGGGTGAAAATTGATGTGGGGTAACTTAAGCATGAGTAAATCATTCCTTTTAAGATAGTAATATTCCACTGCATGTCAACACAGTTTGAGCAACTCCCACTTCCTCGGGTATAGATTTATTGTTCTCTTCACTTGTCCCGATCTGACTGCCCAACCTGTCTTTCAGAAACCTCTCTCTGTATAATCAGATGTTTGTGTTTTTTCACAGAGTATGATAAACTAAATGACAGGTAGAGTGCCGATTTTAAGCTGTTACTTCTTTACACAAAGAAACATTAATGGTCATTCTTTTTCTGGCAAACTGATGCTGAATCTGCCTCATGGCTGGTAGTCTTTGCTTCTCTTTGGTACTTTTTCTCTGACCCCTATCTCCTATCTCACCATAAATATCAATGACCCTTCAATAGATTTTCATACAGAGCACAGGGAAAGTCTCCCTTCACCGTCATCACCCTCACCCCTCACTGTCAATATACCTTCTTAGCACTGCTGCTTTTAAGAAGCAGCAAACTTTGATGTTAAAACGCAAGTCCAATGCAGAGGTGCTTGAAACTGCAGTTCCTCCAGTGTCCACTTGAGGCTAGCACCAGAAACCCTATAAAGCCTGGTTTATGCTTTCTGCGTCCGCGTGCTCCGCTCCGCTCCGCCCAACATGGACAAATGACGTAATTTTCGCACCAGAGCCCCCTCAAGCGGTCCTTCTCACGTGGAAAATTTCTGCGTCGCGCACCTCTGAAAATTTCTAACTCCTGTGCAGAGACACGTGGACAATATGGCGGTCGACCCGTAGTTTCGATTGTCAAAAGTGCGAAATTACATGCATTTATTTGATTCATCACACAGAGATCACTTTGTTAACTGTGTGATGACTGTTCCTTGTGGTCACGCTCTATAGAGAGGAGGAAAAGGCGAAAAAATAATGTTTTAAACCGTTTAAACAAAGGCAGACTTCTTCTACTCCAGGTAAATGCTCTGATAGATGTGTTCAGGTGATTCATCGCCCCCTGCAGTTTGGGAATGGAAGCAAAAAGACAGCGCGCGGACGTAAAAAAAGTATGAAAGCCTCACGTGTTCTCTCATGCGGAACTTGCACGTGTTTTTTCATAAGCATAACCCAGCCTTGAGCCACATTCACACCCATTCTTAAGAGGCTATCTTTAAAAGAGAAGTAAATGTGTAAAAAGCATGGTTCAAAAGACTGTTTCAGTTTCAATAAGTATTTTTATCTGCATATATTACACCCCTTTTTGTTATTTTCTTAATTCAAACATTTTGAAGGGATCAAAGTTACAAGTTTTGCATAGCTAGGAGTCCATAGCAGACAGGCACATTGCAGCTTTTAGCCAGTCAGCTAAGGGCCTGCTTTGAAAGATTAAAAGTATCATTGGTGTATCAAAAATACATAAATAAGTGCTGGGATATGTATTATGTATTTTTGCTTGTCTTAAGCATCTAGTGTTGCTTTTGCCCATAGAGAGAAACCGCAGTGGAGATATTTGAAGCCAAAAAAAAGGTTCTGAATCTGTGAGCACTTTATGATCATTCGTAGAATTGAGATTACAGCCAGCTGCTTCTTTCTTGTCTATCATGATGCAATTTAAAGAAGAACTGAATTGCAAGCCAAGTCCCTCTTCCTTCCTCTCTCATTAAGATCGTCTTATATCACAGTGAATGGTGGTGTCATCTCTATTTACAGGTTCTGCATATAAATGCTATGGGATCAGATTTGAGTACTGTGAGTGATGTGGTTACATTTCATAGTCAGAGGATACTTTCCCCTGGCATTTCAGCCTGTGCAAAGTCACAGCTGCATGTTGACAATGTCTTTGACCTGCCGATGGCTATGATGTTGTCAGGTGATATTCATTGGACCCAGGGGTTAAGGGTGGCATGACAGTTTACCAACCTTGTATGCTATGGACTAATGGCAAAGCTGGTTTCTAGATTGGCATTTCTGGTCTCGACCAGTTGAATAAGGCGCAGGATAAATGAGAGCAGAAACACCAGTGTTGCACAGCAGTGTTGCCATTTGAAACTACTTTGACGCTCTCATGGCTTATGATGTTATCAACTATCTGAGCCACATCCCTTCAGTGAGCAATCAACAGCATCTTTAATCCCATGTCACTGTGCGAACTATTCAAAATCCCTCTCTGTGCTTTTTGTGCCAGCTGGCTCTAAAACAGATTACATGAAAAGTGAGATTGTAAAAAGTAACCTAAGAAAAAGAAAATCAAGGAGTAAGTATCAAACTGACCTTGGAACTACTTTATATGTGGCCAAGAAGCATAAGTTGGAGTCAGTAGGGATGGGTAAGTGGTGTGGGCTGTTAATGTCTTTGGAAAAAAGTCACAAAACTAAAGTCTTTTGGATTGAATGAAGAAAAAGAGCACATATTACAGCAGTGGTTTGGCTTCTGACCCCTTTAAAATGAAGCAATAACCACTCGTGAGCCCTCTTCTCAGGTCTTTGTGGACATGAGTTGTGAGCACTTCAGCCCAGAGCCATATTTCTCTCTGATTGTTTGATTTGAAGTGTTT
The DNA here is from genome assembly GCA_008086565.1 of Thalassoma bifasciatum. Taxonomy (NCBI): domain Eukaryota; kingdom Metazoa; phylum Chordata; class Actinopteri; order Labriformes; family Labridae; genus Thalassoma; species Thalassoma bifasciatum. Next base: position 229,860 of record RPOG01000408.1, on the reverse strand, counting down.
TTCCGGACCTGAAAGGATAAAAGAACCTTTTATTCCACAAAAAAAGCAAAAATAAGAGTGATGTAGAAAATCCTATCATCTTATGCCACTACTTTCCTGTGATCGCCGAAGAATTTTCTTTAAGCCCCTTCAGAGGCCAGACTTTCATTCAATTTTATACTTAGAACTGCTCCAATATTTCACTGTATCAGTCTAGTTAAAACATGTTTAAGGTTGAATTCAACTAACTTTAAAGAAAAGTGAAAGCAAGGGCTTCCTCCCACTTGGTGATGGTAAAGTGATTCATCTTCCTACAAAGGAAATCCTTCACAGAGCCTTGACTCTCCTACACTCAGGATTCTTCAAGAATCCTGAAAAAAATCAGTGTGATGCATCAAACTTGCAAAAGTTAAGAAAGGAAGGTAACTTTTTTTGTTTTGGTTTTTTGTAAAGAAGGTCTTTTCTTTGTTCTTTTATATTTAGATATTTATTTTCGGGGCTGATTGGGTGGTGCTGTTGTTTTCAGATCTAAAGCTGTAAGCCACAAAAAGTTTGGGTCACAGCTGTTGCAGGACCAGATGGTTTTAGTAGTCCAGGCAGTCTCCTCAAACAAACCGTGGTTTGGCCCCCAAGTGTCAACATCAATGCAAAAGCCATCTGCTAATTGGCAATTTTGCATTGTGCTTCTTTGACTATGATGTCAGTGTTTTTAATCTATTAGGTGCATCTGTGAGTGTTCGGGGTGATATAAGGTGGGTTGAAAATTCAAAGATACAGAGGTGGAAAGTGACAAAGCATTAGCATTTGATGAAGGGATAACAGGTTTGAAACTTGTAGGATTAAGCTTAAACACAAGTTCTTGTTTCTGTGCTAATGATTCTGTTTGATTTCATTCAAGCTTTTGTCTGAGGACACATGAACTCAAACAGAGAGATGATCATTTTCCTTTTTGCTATTGACCTCTCGGCGGATAGTTGACAATGTATGGTAAATTCAATGGTAGTCAACTGCAACATAGTCCAAATGGTTTATATACCCTGGTTAGTAAGTAAGTGAGTAAGTAAGTAAGTGAGTGGATGAGTAAGTAAGTAAGTAAGTAAGTGAGTAAGTTACTTAGTTAGTTAGTTAGAAATTAGCTAGTCAGTTAGTTAATTAGTTAATTAGTCAGGTCACATATTCCCTGGATTATTGACCAACGTTACAAACTGACCATTTTTTTCTTTCGTTTCTATTTTCATTTCTTTATTTTTTATTTCATTAGTTTATTTACATTTTGTCATCTCAGACGATCGACCGAATTATACAATCACAAGATCCATGTCACAAAGCTTATTGAAAAGACCTAAGTCTAAGGACTCACAGGAAGATGAAGACACACAAGTTTTATTAAACTGATGAATGATTAAGGTACAAAACAAAATTGCAGCAGTACTGAAAAAATGTAATCTACGAGAAATCACATAAAGTCACAGCAAAAGCTGACAAAAAAACCCAGAAAAAACTAATCTACTAGAAACACTCAAAAAAATCATATCTAAGCTGGAAAAATCTAATCTGCAGGAAATAACCAAAATAGCTAAGCTGGAAAAATCTAATCTACAAGGATAAAAAACACACGAGATCTTAAGCACATTTAACTAGAGAACAGGGAGGCACAGGAGCAAGGAGACATGGTACAGGAAAAAAGGGAGACACTGGCTGTTTTCCAAACCACCACATGTGCTTGTAGTGGGTTGTAGGCAGTAGGTAGTAGGCACACTGCATACTTCTTTTGAATTTAGTATGACAGTTCTGTTGGGTCTGTTTTGTAGTATTCTACTCAGGTTTTCAATTTTGGGAACCGAAGCAGATGCATTTCTTTTTAATGTTTAACATAATCATAAATGTACAAAAAAAAAGTCAAGGGTACATTTGACATATTGATATGCAATATGGTTTAGATTGTTAGATAAAAGCTAAAGAATAGTCAAAGGATCTGCAGTAAAAGGTAATCAAACTGTAAAGAACAGGAAATGGATATAAAAAGATATACAAGGAAGTGAGGATGCCATAAAGCAGTGTTCAAACTCTAAGAAGTGAAAAATGAAAGATTCTGTTGAAACCAAACCACAGTCAGGTAGACCAACCAAAAAATGAAGCCACAACTGCCAGGAAAATTGTTCTGGATGCAAAGAAAAACCCACAAATACCGTCAGCTGAAATACAGCATTCTCAGAGAATGTGGTCTGTCTGTTTCAAGATGCACAATAAAGAGGTACTTGAAGACAAATGGACTGCATGGTCAAGTTGCCGGAAGAAAGCCATTTCTATGTGAATGCCACTAAACATCCTGCTTACAATACACCAAACATCACAGAGACAAGCCTCAAAACGTCTGGAATAAGCTCATTTGGAGTAATGAGACCAAAACGTGGCCACAACCATAAACGATACATTTGAAGAGGAGTCAACAAGGCCTTTGATGAAAGGTCCACCATTCCTACTGTGAAACACGGAGGTGGATCACTGATGTTACTGGGATGTATGAGCTACAAAACAGATAGAGAGATGGATGCAGCATGTTATCAGGAAATACTGGAGGAAAATTGGCACTCATCGGCCCAGAAGCTGTGTATGGGACGTACTTGACAACATGACAATAATCCAAGTCACAATGCCAAATCAATCTGCCATTGGCCACAGAAGAAGAAAATGAGGGTTCTGGAGTGGCCATCTCAGTCTCCTGACCTCAGTATCATTGAGTCACTCTGGGAGATCTCAAATTTACAGTTCATGCAGGACAACCCAAGAATTTACAGGACCCAGAGGCTTTTTGCCAAGACCTGGGGTATGTAAACTTTTGATCAGGGTCATTTTGGAAGTTTCTGTCATTATTGTTTAAAAAGAGTAAACACAGTTGTGAATAAATGACTTCATCCAACCACCAACCATAAGTGAAAGATACTGCAGGTCTCGTAAGTTTTCGAGTATCCCTACTTCATACTGAATTTTGGCCAAATAAGTAGGCACTGCTAAAGTAGTTGGCAGTTTGAAAAACAGCCACTGACACTACGTACACACACACAAGGTAAAAGGAACAGCTAGACACAATCAGGGCGGGACAAGCATTCAATGAAACAGGTCAACACCAGGACAGGAAGTTCAAATGGAGATAACACAGGAAAAACAGCACTAAAAAATAAAATCTAATAAAACATGGTAGACCAGACAGAAACACAAAAGCTAACTTAACTAAAACTGACAAGACATGACAGCAGTGACATTCAAAGCACTATCCCCAGGGAATCTATTTCCATTTCTCACTTAGTGTAAACATGTCCTCTAAATTGTTGGCAGGTTAAATCACTTTGGTTTGGTGTCCAAACTAAACTCATTCTCCTGTCATCATTAAGTACAAACAGAAACCTCCGTGACGCAGTGACACCGTCAACCAATTCCTGGGAATGGATCCATCTGTCTGCCATCTGGCTCTGATCAGATAATTTATCCACTTGCACTGGATGGTGATCCAAATATAAAACATGCTGCAGAGGAAATTCATGTAAAATAATGCCACAGACAGTGTAACAGAGAATGACTTGGAGATATCGTCTTTGGGAGAAATGTGTGGTCTGAACTGGAGGAGGAAACATCCGCACTTGCTAAATACTGTAGGTAGTCTGCATGCCAGTCAAAATTGCGAAAGACTTCAGTGCATTTAATTTTCATTGAGGTTAATATGGACTCAGAAACTTCAAAACCATAAGCAAATGAGTTTACAGCCTTTATAGTTTTGTATTTCATAATACATAAGCAGGATAGATAAAAAGTAAATGGAGACATCTTGTACCCTGATGAAAAAGTAGCTCATTTAAGTATCACAGACAGTACTGGTCCTGCAAGGAAAACTGGTTTTAAAATGAGACTTAAGAAACATTTATTGTCCCTGAGACTCTCTTAAATTCATCAACTGTAATACCTTTGTTTGATAAATAGAGTGGAAATTTGACGTTAGGTGTGTGCATATATTGATATTTGGTCTTTTGAGTCATTGTTTAGACAGACTCTGTGTTTTAAGTTGAAAAATGATTTCAAGATTTGTCCAACTATGTATGTATTATACTGATTGCCTATTCAAGTGAAATGGGTTCATCTTGGGATTTCTGGACTTTTACCTGGCTTGTTAATGTGCTGTCATTTATTTCTAATTTTGTTTTACTTCCGTCTTGGATATTTCTTTTGATCATTTAATTTGTGTGGATTTTCTTTAATTCATGTTTGAATGAGTGGACGCCAGGAAGAAAAGTTGCTACTTCAGTAGTGGTTATTGGGCTCCAAATAAACAACAAACATTCTCATCTTACTCTTGAAGTCTGAATTTGGTAATCACAAAAACAAGCATGCACACACCAAAACACTGGGTCCATGGGTCATATTAGGCAGCTTTGTCCGTGGTGCTTACCTTCAGAACACAAAAAAACACAAAAAAATTCTCGTTTCAAAGTTCTGGATGACAGCTATCTCTGTTTGATGAAATTCTCAAATCTTCTTGAGAATCATTCAGGGAGTCACAGCTTTATTATCCCGTAGCACTGGAAGTACTTGGTTATTTTTGAGTCAGGAGAGAACTCACAGACACCACTCTTAAGATACTTCCATATGGTTCCCAGTATGTTATTATGGCACAGTCAAAGGGTAAGCCTCAGATCACTACCACCAAATTGCACTGGAGGGGTGCACACAATGTCACATTTTGACGTAAGAATGACACTGCCCAGGCTGCTGTACGTAGCTTTTTCTGAGTGCAACCTGTTCTCACTCACCAAACAGCATCAAATATGCAATGAAGTGTGATATAAAGCTTAGATTTACCAGAGTAAAACCTACTTTATTCACATAAAACAGAAAATATACTCTACATAGAAATGCAAATTTCAAGTACCACATCATCCATAAACATATGAAACAAAACACATTTTAGAGCAGCCCAATGAAAACCTAGTGTAACCATAAAGTGGGAGCACACTGGATGTAAATTGTCAGAAAAGGAACCAGACAGTGAGATGATTTTGTTTATTTTCTGAATTCGAGGCACAGCATAAAACATTGAAGCATTTTGTTATACACTCAGCATGCAAATCAACACAGATATAGTGGAATTGCAAACCCAAAATATAATGAGGAAGCAAATCATATAGTACTTTACTCCTGTAGCTATATTGTTTTAGCCCACCCAAGAGCCTTTTTTGCAAAATATGAGCAACATTCTCACCAGTCGAGCTGTAGGTGTTTTCACTTCTCACAAACAACAACTGAAGCACGATTCAAATTAATGAGGAGGAAGATTGGAAATCACACTGCAGAAGTATTACATGAGCCAACATTTGCTGTTATGATCCAAATGGATAAATGAGATTTGATGTTTTCTTCCCTCTAAAAGTCAAACTACTTTTTTTAACCAATCAAGGTTTGTTTATCTCTGACCGAAAAACACTTTATCAAGTGAAATGTCAGAAGTATAAAAACAGCAATTTCTAATCCTGATTGTTGAATTGATGCCTTTTGATTTTTCTTCTACTTAAAATAAATCAGTGCTGTCTTTTGGATGTGTCTGTCTTTACAGTGCATCAGCCAAACACGTGTTGCACAAATGCTTGTCCATGTGTCACCTATGACAACAATGCTACTTTTCAAAAGAACTAGTGCAGAGTATTTATAGCACTAATCACAAGTAGCTCGGCTTCACAAAGTATTCAAAAGCATTAAATGGACATTAAAACACTTTCATACTTCAATTTACAATTTACATTATGTTTTATTGTATTCTGGAATAAATTATAGTTTGTTATGAAAAGAGTACAAAGACTTTAGCATCCAAGACAGGTTAAACTGTTGTCCAAAATGTGGTCATGCATCAACTGAACAAGAAAAACAGGTGTAATACCTGTATAATACTTATGTGTATTAAATTTACCACTGGAAAAACAGCAAACAAAACAAAGTAAAAAACTGTCAGATCACTTCCTCCTGTCTGTCTGTGTTCGATGAGTTCCTGAAAATTACAAATTAACATGATTAAAATGTTAACTGGGGTACCGTACCATAAAAGTAACAAGTTACTTGGGAAATTACTTTTGAGTCTCTCCTTTTTAGCTTCAATATTCTTGTTATTGCTCCATGCCTCTTGTCTTGGTGTTATTTTGCTGATTAGCACTCTGAAAGCAAATTCAACCGCTGTATTGTAGTTGCTTTTCACATTAAACAGCTGGGAACATTAACACTCAATAATGTGGGATAATAACAAGAAACATGATGCATATTTCCCCATGATATTGTCAGCATGTTATTCTGGACTTGCTTGTGCACAGACCCTTGCACAGCATGGACTGTCTGATTTTCTCCATTGTTGCTACCTGCACAGCAATTGTTTACAACATGAATGTTTTTGTGTTATTCTTTTGAGTACAAAAAGCAGGGATTTGAAGAAAAGATGAATAGCTGCTCGCCTTTCAAACACTCAGGATATAAATGGACAGAGGGTGGGGGTACTTAGCGTCACATTAATGGGCAAAAGAAAACTCTGAACTCAAGCACCTTGGTTTTGTAACAAAGAGACAGGCAGGCACACAGAGGCTTTACTCAGCACCCAGACGGTATCCAGCCAAAATAACATGCGCTTGTAATGCACTGCTAATTTGAATGGAATGTGTGTTTATTAGAAAGCTGTAAGCTGCGTACATTTTCTTTTCTGTTTTGCTTCAAAAGATATTTTCAGCATGGCTGTCCTCAGACACTCTAACAGAGCTGCAACCAAACAAAACACAAGTCATTGCAGGTAGGACAGTGATTGAAAAGAAAAATACAACACTACCACAGAATGACAATCACTGAGTTTAAAAAAAAGTTTTGATTGAAAAATATAAAGTGGTGAGATACAAAAAGGAAGCAAAAATGTAATCACCCTGACAAGCAAGAGTTGTCAAGAGTTGAAATGACAAAGACTACTGGTAAGATTCCCTGCTGAACAATACAGAGAGGAGTTTTTGTGCCTCAGTAATTTTACTTATCAGCTTTTCACATCTCTTGTAATTATGCTTTCTTTGCTGTGAAGTATTTGATATTTTGGACAATTTTAGTTCAAACATCACTTTGACAAAATACGATGTGCAGTCATGGCTCAGCGGTCTCTCAATCAATCCCAGCTCTTTCTGTCACATATTGAAATGTTCCTGGGCAAGTCAACAAGTAAATGCTGTTGACACTGACAGAGGTGTGACGAATGGGATTAGTTAATACTTCTGCTCTCCTACAACAGGATTCTTTACCATTAGTGTGTGAATTGGTGAATGTGATGACCAGTGCATTTCAGTCAGTTTCACATGTGACGGCACAACAGTTGTTAATGTTCAGTTCAGCCATCATCTTTATCTGCTTTTGGGTATCTTTTGAAGCCCTTTTGAGGAACTTTGTTTGTAATGTGCTGATTTTAGCATCCCCAGTGGATGAATCAGTCATCACCAATTTGGCTGTGTACATGTTTTATGCATATGTATTTTGACCGAAAGGAAGAATAATGTCTTTTAATATTTAAGATACGATTAAATATATATATATATATATATGTGTGTGTGTGTGTGTGTGTGTGTGTGTGTGTGTGTGTGTGTAATAATAATATTAAAGAAACAACTCATGGTCATATATGCTATGCTAATATGTACAAACTTGTCAGCTGTGTGCAATTAATGACTTGCTACTCCTGCCTTTGGTGGTTTCAGACAGTGAAGACAACTAAAAATAAAAAGTCCCAGTTTGATTTATTTCAGTTGGCACAAAACTCCTCACAGGATCTAAAATTTAGGTTTCACGGCTGGTAAGTCTTTTTTCTTTTTAATGAAAACATAGCTGGTCCTAATCTGTTTATTCTTGGGGTGGGTTCCAGGTTACAGCACAATGTTGTGTGTGTCATTCTTCCCTGTCTCCCACATTTTCTGTCAACATTGGTTCATGAACTAAGGGGGAAAAAAACACCTAACTAAAATTTTAAAAAGTACCCTTTGAAATTGATTTTCTTACTTTATTCTTACTCTAGTTGGCAGGAGACAGTGATTAGATTTTCTTTTAGATCTACATATGGATTAGTGGGGGCAGTGAATCAGAACTTCTTGTGAGAAAAGTTATAAATTGTTTGTTAAACCTTACATTTAATCAAGTTCCTCAAACACTCTTATTATTTATTTGTAGCTGTCTTGACTTTCTGTGGTGTCAGTGTTAAGAATAGAGACATCAATAAGGGTCAGTGAAAAATAGCATGTGCCAGATAAATACTAGTTTTGATGTATTAGTATATAGCTCTTCTTCTTCTGCACCTCAGTGGCAACAAACCTGGTGCCTTTTAATCCCTCATTAGCACAGTATGTTGGGTTGGCTGTGGCCTCTCTCCAGCTGCTTCAAGCATCATATTCCCCATGTGTCCCCTAAAGGGCCCTTAGGTGAGGACAGGCTATTTTCAGCCCCCATATTGCATTGCTGCCCTGTTCCCACTTGACTGACAGCTTAGTTTGAGGGTGAAAGAAAGGCTCTATGTAGCCTCTGGATGATCTGCCAGTCACAACTGGACCAACTGCTGTTGTTCAGCATGAAGTGAGTGTTTGTCTGCGCTATACAGACTTCTGTCTCCAGAAGCTTGTCTGTACTGTTCTGTTTTCAATAAGGTAGCTGTCAGTTTGTGATGTTCAGCTGCTGCTCACAATGGCAAGAGAAGTACAGGAAAGTCTTTCTACTGAATGATTATTCTAAGTTTACTCGCTCTTCTTAAAGTTTCAAGGGAAAAAGTATTGACCCTGATTGTTTATGTGCAATGCTTTTTTGGTTTTTAATTAATTCTTTTTAACAAATCGGATGTCTTGATTGCATTTACCCAGTGAGCTTGTATGTCAATACAGCCAAATAATTTCAAAATCAGAATCTTTTTAAATGAGGCCATAGAAGTAGTCAAACATGGGAAGGGATTTATTATAGACACATTTGTTTGTTGTAGTGTTCAGGCTTTTAAAAACTAAATACACTCAGAGCCTGGAGCTTGAAAATTCAAAGTGGATGATTTAAATGTGCACACTACAACTTTTTCTATGCTTTGTTTGCTGCACCTAAAAAGGGTGTCTCATAGTAACCACCCTTTGGACCAAGAGGATACCCCAGGGTTGGTTCAGATTGCGCCAAAGCGATTTTACTTTTAATCTGACATTGGAGAGCCTTGGAGCTCTCTCAGGAGGAGCAGGAAGCTGCTGGGGTTGATGGTGTTTGGCAAAACTTGCTGAGCCTCCTGCCAATTCAACCCAACCCTGTAAAAGCAGCAGTAAGTAGATGGATGGATGGTTGAATGATTGGATGGTTTTTGCTTGGTTGGAAATTACCTTGTTGTCATAGGACAGTTAACACCCGCTAATGCCTACTCATTTCTGTGTCACTTAGTGCTGCGCATGTGTCATTTTCCTCCCTTGGGGATTTAACAAACTGGAGGTGTAGCATTTTTCCCCACACTTCTTTTGCAGTCTTTCACAGTCTAACAGAGATTCAATCTGTTACATATGATCAGATACAATCATGTACGGCTCAGTGAGAAAACCCCAGCTGGCTCCTATCGCACCCACACTGTGATGACTATCTTAGCTCTCATCCTTTGCTCAGTCTGACATGCAACTCACGACGATCCAACACAGACAAAAAATAAATGCTGTTGGTTGGAACAAATTATTACTGATTAAAAACCAAAGCATGGATCTGATCTACCTAGCTGTAGATGAATATTTTCTCCTGTCATGGCCTTGATATATGACAAGCCCTGTTCCGTTTTTTTTTTTTTTTTTTAACATCATTTTTTAACACTATTTTCTTTCTACTTCACTTGCCTCTTTCCTCTTAGATAATTTCGCTTTTTTATGAGACAGAAATCTCAAATATTCCACACCTTTAAAGGAGCTGAGGGTTGTGTACAAAAATGCATAGTACTCTTACTGTTTATCCTGTTGAGGGTCAGGGTAGCTGGAGCCTATCCCAGTTGTGTTCAAGCAAATGCATGGAACTATCATTTCATATATGTTTTACAGAATAAAAACTCACAATTCATGATATCAACCCTTAAATGAGTCAACAGACTTGGGAAATCTCTGTGCAAAGAGAAGCCCAGCTAGCATTCGTAAATGCACATGCTGATATGTTAGAGTCTGATTTGGAGAAGCTTCAGAGTGCAGATTTCAATCTGCATAAGAGCTTTATTACTCTACCCCAGCTGAGCCGAGACCTAATATGGAATCATAAATAGATCAGGATACAGTTTTATTGTTGAAAAACAAAACAGTGGGAGATTTGTTGAAAACCCACATCAAGCCATAGGAATAGATGTGAGGAGAGTCTCCAGATTCTTTTACAAAACCGCTGAAGAACAACTTCTCCATCCCTCTTTTTTCAAGCTTCTAATGGTGGTTCAGTCCCTCACTATTACTGGAAATGTTGATTTTCAGTCTTGTAATCTACTGCTGTCAGACTGTAATATAAAGAAGGATAGACTGTATGATTCCCCCATGACCTCTGAACAAACCACACATATTACTCAGGTCATTCAACTGAACGTTACCTTGTCAAAAAATTGGGCACTTCACAGAACAGGATTTAATCTCTGTCTGCACAGACTTGATTGTTGAATCACTTCACTCTGAATGGTGTCTGATAGGCAATTATGTATTAAGCCCATCCTATCCTATCCTATCCTCTTTTAAATGGAGATTTCATGTGCATTGGAGCAACAGTTCATATATCACTGCTGTGGTCACCTCGGAGAGCAATTCATACGTGAGTGACCCAGAATGATAAATGTCTTTAACATTAGCCACGTGTCACACAACGGCAAAATGATCTTCAGGTTTTTTGAATTTCAGCTCAGCATTGAGCCAACTGTGTTTGGGCAAACCAAATCTAAGTTTGGACATTGTTTATTAGCATTATTTGTTGTTGTTTGCTTTTGGAAAACATCTATTTATGTTAGAATTGATTAAAAGGACATTATGTATTGTCATATCTTACACTTTTACGGTGGGTATGATGTATAAATGGATTGCTTTCAGTTTTTTGTCAGACATTTAAACAGTGGAAACTGATTTAATCTAGTCTGATCACAGGTATTTTAAATCACTACTAAACACTCACATAGGTGTCTTCCACAGTCTTTTTTAGTTGCTCTGTAGTCGACATGAAATAAGAAGCACATGAGGCAAGCTTAAGTTCACTCACTTGACCTCTTAACTCCAGTAAATATCACTTATTACTTTTGTGCAGTCAATCTGATAAGCCTGTAAATCCTTTAACCAAAAGGAGATTACAGACACTGCTAGCTGAACACATTTTTCCCTTTTGTTCTAAGGACAGAGAATTAAAGCCATTCTGTATTTGGTTTGTTTATTTTACTAATCTAGAATCAAAACAGCCATACAAAGACAAAGAGCAGTAACTATGCAAACGGTGAAACTGAGGAAGGTGCTTTTAAAGTTTTTGCGATATCAATGTAAATGTATTTAGTTGATGTCTCTTCTCAAAGACTTTTCTTATATACTTCACATGTTCATTATGATGTGACCTATGACCTCAAAAATGAAGATGCTGCTTCCTGCCATTGGAAAACATGTAACAACTCCAAAGGTGTTACAGAGCCAAAGTGCAGTGTCTACCATGCAAATGTGTCTTTCTTTTAAAACAAAGATTACTCTCAATTTTAAAAGTGATGGTTTAAAAGGCCCTGCACATTTTAGTTACAATATCTCTTTTACGATGATGTGTTCTACGTAAGATATTATTTTGATATAATCATGTTGATAAAGAAGCAACTGTTATTTTGTTGAAAGAAAAAAATAATGTAAATAAGCATTAGGCAACTGCCCTATGTTTTATACAAAATGTCTCATTGGTTTGAAAATAGTATAAGCAAAAAAATAAAAAAAATAATACCCCAATCTGCTTCATGAGTAGATTTGAATCAGCAAATAGGGTAAGAACAATAGTAGCCTTTTAACTACTTTTTTTTTTTTAAATCCCTGTCTATCCACCCACCCATATCTTGTACGATATCCCCACACCTTTAGAAGTGGGTTTTTGATCTGACCTGGCAACCCTGCTAGCACCGGCGCAGCGGTGAGGCTGCTGCAGCAAAAATGTAACTTCACGAAGTCCTTGACATCCTGGCCGCTCACTTTGGTCGTAATGACACACATCTGTTTTTTTTTTTCCCTGCGATGATTTTCTAATCTGTGTGGTTTGACAAAGGCTTTATGTGCGTTTTTCACCACTTTGGAACAACACAAACCTCTTGGTTTGCACATGGGCTAAAGGAAATACCAGGATTTACCGAGCTGGGCATTGGCTACGAGGAGGCAGGTAGGCTGACATTGTTTGACAGTGATAGTTTAGCGGTTAGCAAGCTGATTGCTGACTCATTACTTAGAATGCCACATGCTGCTTGCTCTCTTTCAACGCAAGTTCAGCCATCCTCATGCCCCGGAATGGGCCATGAATTGTACTTTGATTGTTATTATCCTTAAAGATTATCACAAGATTACTGATACAACAATATTAGGCCAGAAGTGTCATTTATAGACAAGCTGGAAAAGAAAGGTGTAGCACGGCAGATGCACGCGCTGCTGTTTGTCCTTGTACAGTTGTGACATACAGTGAAGCTGGTCAGAGCCGAACAGCAGTGAGTGATGTTACTGCCCTCTGGCTTTGTTTTTGTCTGGATTTTGTCGTTACTGCAGATTTGACTCCCATCTTTTTCTGAATCAGTGCAAAATCCAACCAAGACACTTTGCCAGGTCATGGTAAAATGAATGCCATAAAGTGCATTTTATGTCTTCACTAAATGTTGATCTAATGTGTAGTTATGACCCTTTGTTTTTGCCTTTGAAGTGCAAAATAGGTGTCTCAGCTCTTAAACATGATCTTTCTCCAATCCCTGGTTAATTAACCCTTCTGTCATTTGAAAATGACATGCTTTGAACAGAAAGGGTACATTTCTGAAATTATAATATCTGTGTGTATTATCATGGTATCACAATCAAGGAAACACTTGTGAGAATTCACCAGACATGTAATCATCACTGCAGGTGCAACTGTGTCAGAGTAAACGCAGATAACATAGAGCATAAATTAAAGATTTCTTTCATTGATTAAAAAAAAAACAAAAAAAAAAACCCATAACGGTACAACATCTCATTTAAAAATGTGATAGTGGCAGAGCAGTGAAACAAACAGACAAACTAGGATCTGGTCAGAGGGTGCAGCCTCAGATACAAAGGTTTTGACAGTTTAGGCATATGTATTTTTGCTGGGGTGTCTCTTGGGTTCTAGTTAATTGAACCCGAAAGAAATCTAGAAATGCAAACAATTTAGTGTCATCATCTTGGTAAACAAGGAGAAGCAAACCCTGTCTCAATTCATACAACAGCCACTATGATGACTAAAGTGTAGTGAGGCTGGCTCCTAATCACTTTAAAAGAGTAAACACCAAGGAGGCATAAGAGGCATCCCTTCTCCCTCCCATAGGAAGATCTGACTACAATCTGGCACATCTCCTACTTGTGTACAAACCTCACTTTCAATGAAATCTCAGAAGTCACACGCATGGTACAGAAATGAAATGTATCAGTCCAATACTAGAGATTTTTGAACATTCAATGAAACAGATTAATTAAGAGAGTTTCAATGTTTTTCTTCTTAGTTTTTCAAAAACCCTGATTCATATGCCAGAGGAGTGAATATTTTCTGTTCAAATAAAATATCTACACTTCTTTAATTCCATTTAAAATTCAGCAATGGAGACTTCATGGCTCCCTGATATTAAAAAAAGGATGAAATGCAGTGTCTGCACTGTGGAATGATGTGAGTAAAGTTAACATTTATTTCCTTCAACACTAAATTGAAAACCCTGCCTTTGTTGTTAAAGCTGCAGCTCAATATCCCTGATAACTGTCCAAACAGATTTTAGCAGTCTTATTGCACAGTGTGTCAGTATTCCTTCATGGGGTTCAGGGTCTCAGAGGGTCTTTGGCTGTCAACTTCTCTGTCAGACTTTGATACATTTGGTCACATTCTAGCCTAGATTCAAAATGACAGATACTTTGAGGACTGACAGGATCATTTTTATCTTTTTGGCTGCTAAAACTATCTAAAAAACATGCTTTTGTTTTTTATTAATCCAAAATTGGTTTGCCATAGCTGTCACACAATCAGGCTTGCAGGAACACAAACCAGGCTGAGATGTGAGAGTACAGGGATACTTTCGTCTTTCCTTGGAGGAAAACAACCTTCCACTGTCGAGCTCTGCACATACATCATTCTTACCAGTGAAGGTCAAACACTCAAATTAAGTTACACTAGGAGGAAAAAGGAATTTTTGAGTGAGGGGGGACATCCATGCCCATATAAAACTTGAATTTCCACCTTTAAGCAATAATGTTGGAGTCCACACAGAATAAGGCTTTTTCAAACATGAGCCTGCCTGTACTTTTACCCCACAGTGAAGAGTTTGCTGTGGATGTTAGACATCCTGCAGATTAAACATCATTTTGATTCAAACTTGTAAAAAAGAAGGGGCAAATGTCTGAGAAAAGTTTGATGACAATGCATAAAAAGTTTTCCTGTCCAATGCTATATAAATTATATGGTTCAGTAGACCTAAATTTCCTGATTTTCACATGAGGTCACACGCCTTTAGAACTGCAGTGTTACCTACTGAAAGGTTGAAAAATACATAAAGCTGTCCATACTTTTTTAGGCTTTCATCCTGGCAGTCGTAGAAAGGAAATGATTCTTTTTTGACTACATGGAAACACTACCCACATGGAGTCCTGGCAGGGAGGGAGCTGTTATAAGTGTCTTGGCAGCAGCCTTATTTCTCATTTACTGGTGAATAGAGTATCTTCTGTAATGTGACTAATGGGACATGTGTCCATACATAACTTATCACATGTTTTTACTTACAGAAAAGGTGTCAGTATCATTCTCCACGGACTCTGGATGTGCTCTGAGTCTTCACCTCTCATTTCTGCCCATCTCGTCTGTCCCTTCGTGTTAGAGCCAACACACTCTACAGAGGGCGCCTCATTAAAGTTTTACACCCCTCAACGGTTAATGAACATGAGGAAGACAGGAGGGAGAGGGGATGAAGGAGGGACTGAGATGGATGAAAGGAGAAGAGGAGGGAAAGGCCAGCGGGGGACGAGACAATGAGGTATGTGAGACGTCTAGAGTAGACAGCAGGTAAAATCAAGAAACTAAGAAGGTACAGAATGCACAAAAATATCTGTCCCTGTTCTTATAGTCATAGTAAGGGCACCCCGGCCAACTCAACTTGAAGATTTAACTACTTTGAGGCTGGAAAAAATCTTGCATGAAAATATGTTGGCGTTAACAGATGTTATTAAGATCGAAAGGGTGAAAAGCTGTCTGCTGAATTGTGGATTATACAGTTGTTAAAACGTGTTAATTTTATCACCTTTGGTCGTTAAGCAGTGTGCAATTTTTACCAGCTTTATTGCATACTTATGCAGGAAGTTTGGGTGCATTAAAGACTTTGGATGTTTGGTACTGAGAGACCAATCTTATTTACATTTTTTTCAGTTGAGGTTAGTTTCAAGTGTTAATAGGGCTTCAATGTCAGTCTCAGTAGCAAACAATCTTATTTATAAAGTTTACACCCCCAAGAATTTCTGTATTTTTTTTTCCGGCCTTTTCTTAGACAATATAAATGATAACATAAAAATCCTTTCTATCACTCATGGTTAGTGGTTGGGTGAAGACATTTATTGAAAAAAAAATGTTTACTCTGTTTAAATCATAATGACAACAGAAACTTCAAAAATGACCCTGTTAAGAAGTTTACACAAGTCTGGTGGTTTTGGCCTGATAAATGCACAAAAGTTGACACAAATGTGTTTGAATGTCTACTAAAGGTAACCATCCTCACCTGTGATCTGTTTGCTTGCAATCAGTGTGTTTGTACAAAAAATGGACAGGCTCATTCTTGAAGTTTCAGTTGTCATTATGATTAAAAAAAAAAGAGTAAACACAATTGTTTGGTAATAAATGTCTTCACCCAACCTCTAACCATGAATGATGGAAAGATTTTTGTGTTACCATTCATATTTTCTGAGAAAAGGCCAAAAAATCAGAAAATTCTGCTGGAGGGGGTGTAAACTTTTAGGCACAACTGTATCTATTCAGGGGTTGATTTCAGCTGTTACACACTTAAAGTCAAATCATTCAAAACTCACTTTTGCACATTCTGTTTCTCTCCCACTTCTATAACTCCCAAAACGTACCTTCTCTCCTAGCAGCCACATGCTCGCATCACCAGTGCTAAGGCCTTGATCTGTTAACACGCCAAATAAGAAGTTACTAAAAGCACTCTGCAGATTTTTGTCCTCTTCTGCTCACACAGGTCCGACACTATGGTTAGTCTCCCACAACTACGGCACACACTCACACATATTCTCACCATCTCCTCTTCAGCTGCGAAAAGCTGTCAGGAAGATCAAAGTCCGTAAATGTGTCTGATGGAAGACTCTACTTTCTTAATTTATAAAATAAGCTGGTTTGACTTGAAAGAGATTCCATTGAAATGAACCTGGTGCACAATTCTAAACAGGACCTGCTGCTGGGGAGAAAAAAAGATTAAAGATAGTGGTGTGTTAGTCTGTCTGCGAGTGTGGTTTAAGCTTTTGTGATTGTGGCACTCCTCTTCCCTCAATTATAACTTGTGGAATCAGCTTTCATTATGAAGCGGGGCTCAGGATCAAGCTGAAATGTAGTTTAGATAAGCTCTGAATTGTTCAAAAACACCCCTTTCTTCCCAATTACCAAGAGGCAACAGCCTTTTGTTCAGGTGTTCTGAGTGTGATACAAATCAGGTTTATATGAAATATCTACATTTGGTCGCTTTTGCTTCTCTATTGTGTTTAAAGATTATATCACATGAGGTTGGAATTACTCTGGGTCCTTTATTACTTTGTGATAAAAGACAACCTTCTGTTTCTGATTCTGAAACTTAAATGGATGCAGTTACCACTGGAGTCTTTCCCTCTTGTAATTTTTGGTTTGACAGCATTTTGTATACAAATCTAGTCGACTGAACTCTTCACCAGGCATGGGACCACATTACACAAAAGATTAAAATTAAATGCATCATGAAACAGAAACAGTTGATTTTCGATGAGAGATGTCCAGACCCTGCAGCAGTGGGTAAGGGATATTTTCTACCTCTCATCAGACTTGCTTATTATTTTTAGGCAGCCAGTTAATAGAAATATGAGCTATGAAGAGAGTTATAAAAGCTTTGCTAACCCAAGTAACAGAAATATGGAGATAATTTCATCATCTCTATACCATATAAGGTTCATAATGAGTTTACTGTTGTTTCAACATCATCCACCCCTTAATTTCTCAGAAATTCTGTTAACACCCTATATGCAACCCTTTCCGTTCCCTTTCTTTCTCCTTCACACTTCAGACCCAGCTCGCCTTCATTATGAGACAAGATTTCCTTGTGTAACCTTTTAAGAAGGCCCTTTTGGTCAACCCTACGGGTAATTAACTAGTCAGGCTATCCATGTCGATGAACAGACCCCAACTGTTTCGTCCCTTCATTAGTAAAACTGTGACATGAGAAGAAACCATGGCAACTAGAACAGAACAGTCGCAGCAGCTGTCACATGAGAAGGAGAAGATCCCCAGTGTGAGGCGATGTCTGTGCTTTACATCTGTACGTGTGTGTGTGTGTGTGTGTGTGTGTGTAAGTGCATGTGAGTGTGTGTAAGTGTGTGAGTGCCTGGGTAAGTGTCTAAGAGTGGGAGGCTATCTCTTGTTAATTAGCCTACACAACTTTGGTTCTGTTGATCAATAGCTTTGATGACTGTTAATAAGGAGTCAGGAGTACAAGTGCGTTGCTGTACTTTGAACTAATTGAGAAAAGAAGTAATTTGAAACATTGTCGACTTATGCTTATTTTGGGAAGAGACGGCATCAACTCTCACAAGCTGCCAAGCTAGACAGTCATGTAGTCCTAAACTTGACTAAAAACCTCGGAGTGATGAAATGTGAAATTCAGAGTGCATGTTTAACACTGTCTTACAGAGAAACAGAAGACAATTGGATTTTAATGTAGGGGAATTGAAATGCAGAAATGAATAGGGTGGAAAAAAAATGTAGGACACATTAGAAACATAACATTATATTCTTAGTTTTAAGCTGCTCTGGATTTGTTTGGAAATTCTAATGATAAATGTAGCTCCATCATTTTTAGGAATCGTAGTGCCTCACATGTCCCCTCATAGTTTGATTTTCCTGTGGTGACATTCATATTCCCCTAAAGTGAGTCATCCTGTTGTAAGTTTTTGTGGATGCATTTTATATATGGAAGTAGTGTCCATGACACCACCTCTTAGTTTGTTATGAATAGTTCTGAAGCCTAATGTCAGTGAGTGTTGTAATGGGAATGCCAAGCTCAGCTTAGCTTTAGGCTGTTCGCCCGATTCTACTTCATATAAATGTGGTTAGGTACTGCAGACAGCCAACTGCTTTTGAATGTTCATAAGTAGTATGGCTTTTCCATTGGGTCTGTTTAGTAGTATGATACGCTGGTTTTTCAGCCTGGGAAAAGTGGAAGTACAGCTGATGGGTCATTTATTTATCTTTATAAGTAAATTATAAATGTGCAAACAAACCATGGTTTCATCATGACATTTCAGTTAGTAATATGCAGAGAGATGGCTAAATGTATTAATTCGAGTTACTTGTGAAGATGCTCAATAATGCCATAATGAGTTACCCTGGGGGTAAAAAAGAAGAACTCATCTATTGTTCACTCTTAAGTTAAACCCCGAGAAAAAAAAAAAAAAAAAAAAAAAACAATTTCAAAATGTATTTCAAATTTATATTGATGTAATCCGTAATCCACCACACTGTAGGCTCTGACCATTCAAATGCCTGTGATTTTCCTGTAAGTCCTACATCTCTAGCCCACACTGCAGCCTTTGGAACCGCACGCTCCAGTTATGCTTTTTAGCTTGGTTTTCAGAAGCATGTTGTTCAATATGATAGGTTTAACTGGATAAAATAAAGCCGCTGGGATCACATGCAGTATGTGAAAAATATAAATTTCAGTCTTTATTTCAGCTTTGAAATGGATTCAGCTGTTGCATGTTTCAGGCCTTTAAGAAACAGCTTTAGCTGTTTAATGCCACGATTCTTGCTGGTGACTCACTCTGAGCCCAGCGCTTGAATTACAACTGATATGAATAGCCATTTGTTGACAATAGTTTCATTCAGTAAAGTGTACCTCTCAGAATCAGTGTACCTTGTAAAGCTTTAACATGTGGCTGTGACAAGTTTTCTTGGGAAAGAGCGACGGTAAAAACAAGGACCCCACAGACCTCATTTACTTTTTTAATAGAATCCCTAATCAGAGATAAAAAGAATAATGGAGGCTTCAGGCAGCTTGAGTGTTTGGAGGGTTTAATGAGATAACAGAGGATCTATGCACAAACAACACCAATTTTCAGAGGAAAGGGAATGGCTGAGAAAGAAGGAGAAAACAAACAAATAAAATGAGGGCAAAGGAAACTCATTCTGGACTGGAATTGTTTGCATAATCAACTATAAGCCAGGATTCGAGACGTGTGCTTCCTCTGACTGATTTACAATTCACATTTACGAGTCCCACACCCAGCATGTAGAAGGATTCCAGACAAAACCATCTCTCTTGAACAGACAGTTTTGTTTTTATGCAACTAAGTAGACTGACAATTGGAAAGCAAAGCAGATGTCTCATATTGAGTGAAAACGTTTTGTCTCTTACAGCTTTCAGTCCATCTCATTAAATGTCTTCATTAGCTTCACTGCATTCAAAGCATCATTAGAGTGACCCGCTCTCAATGAGGGATGTTCTTCAACCGCACTTCTTGCTAAGATGCAAGATACACACACAATGTCGCCTACAAAGGTTTCCTCATGGTGCTGGACGTAATAGCGGACAGTTTCCTAACTCTGAGAGTCCTGGCGGGAGGAGTGTTCATACTGCTTGATCTAGTCTCAGTGCTGTTAGAAAGAAGCTGAAAGATGTTCTCCATGATGACCCTCTGATAAACTCACTGTATGCCACCTGCACAACATCAAATGGCAGAAAGCCAAGAGAAAGATGATAACAGAAGATGACATAGTGGAACTAAACACCCAGCAGATGTTCAGTTGAAAAACATCTCTGCATGAAGCTCAGTGTTGCTCTGTGTCCACCAAATGTGAAGATGAGAAAGCGTTGGCTGTGTATATACATCTTTGATGTGTTACTCCCACAAAAATAGGTCCATATGGGTTTGTTTACATTATAGTTATTAATATATTCTATATTTGAATATCTCATTTTCCTTTTTGTTTCCCCCATTTTCCCTTTACTATGTACACAAAGGGTTAAAACAAATGCAAGTCGGCTGAAATATATTTTCACTCGTTTTTTGCCCAACTGTTGGTTGCTAAAACTTTACTCCTCATATGAGCATATGCTCTGTATGTGTAAATGAAGCTGCATAGCTTTTAAAACAGGTGTTTGAATGATTAGTTTATCGGGTGTTTTTTGCCTTTAATTACTCGTCACTTTCTGTTTTACTGAGTAGGATTTTAATAATACATGTCTTAGATTATGAGTCATATGAGGTACAAACCATGCTTCCACTCACCTCACTGCCTGTGGTGTGCTAGTTCAAGCAAGAAAATCTGTCAGGTGAAACTGAGAATCTCCAATATCTATGTCAGGCAGAATGGATGTGACTAGCTGTTTTTTAAAACATTGAATTTACACATCCTTTGTTTATACTTAAATCCCTAATATCTAACTACTAAAAGCCTCAATAGACTATTTTATTTACATTCAGGTCAAAAAAATGTTGAATGGTCTCTGGTAAAGATTTGCAGCAGCTCTGAAGAAGGTGTAGTCAGACTGAATCTGTCACAGACTGAGGAGTGAATGTAGCTTTTACTGGGTCTGCCCCAGTTTTAGGCATAAGTGATAGCGGGACAAATCTGCACCACTGTAAGAGGCAGGTAATAGGGTCACAGTAACACTGGCCATTCAAATCATGCTGTAATCAAGCACATTTTACAAATATTATCTTATGAACCACTGTTTGTCTGAAAATGCACAACATTCATACTATCAAATAGTCATTTTCCAAAGACAAATTTACTTCCCTGCACCAGGAAGATTGGAAAATTGTACACAGAGTCAAACATGGTGTGGGATTTGAGCGTATACTCGACACAAGTCCATATTGATGAATGCCAATCTGTGTGTGACAACGAGCGTACTTCCATTCTTCGGCTTTAGTCATTTTTGATAAATGAGGGCCACAATCAGGCGGCTCTACATGAAAACTGTTACAAATTGGTGTAGAAGCACAATTAAGAAAATCATTCTAGAGTGATCATTTCATTTGTGATGTGGCACCTAAGAGAGAAACAGAGCCCAAAATTGTATTCTTTGTCTTTTGAGTGGCACTGAGATGATATGATTCAGGAATTGCATCAGTTTTTATATCTAAAGCAGAGCAATACTGCATCACATAGTTTCTTAATACATAATGTGATGTCAATGCTGCATTAATTCAAAATAGGATTTCACCATGTCAACACACTTCTTTGTGTATCAGTTAAGCAAAATCTCCTGAGAGTCTTGCCGGGGTGGGTCAGAGTGACAATCTCACTTCCCTTCGATTGTTCAAACCACAAGGCTGCTGGTGAAATGATTGAACATGTTTGATAATGATCAGGACCTCACAGACGAGGCTTGGAGCTCTGCATGGCAATTAAAGCAGGGTGTTCAGATCTTAAAACAACGCAGGAGAGACAAGACACTGGTGACCCTGCTGATGTTCAGATACTTAAAATCTACTTGGGTCAGTGTAGTGAGCTGAAACTCCTCTGACCTCTGCAAGAGTTGATGAATCCCAACCGTATAGAAAACAGATAAGAGAGACAAAATAAGAGTGTGGGTGGCTTTAAATGTTTAACATTCAGTAAGTTTACCAGTGTATGTTTTCACATAGTAATTGGAGAATGTGGTGGACCTCATCATTCATTTTTTCATTGATTGTATGTCAAACACTAAACCCAAGAGAGAAGATCTGACAAAAATCAGACATAACCTTCTAATAAATCTGTAACTGCTGACAGCTGTCATGCTGTTCATAGTGGGAGGTGGATGGTGGACTAAAGTAGTGAGAGGAAGGGCAGGAGTCTCTTTTTCTCCCCTAAGATGAAAAACCAAGGCAGACCTCTATGCTTAAAAGAGTCAGGGAAAAGTTTTACAGCAAGATTGAGCAGAATTCCCCGAAGCACTAATTTTCCTACCACTTTTTGCTTATTCATTGTCTATTTACAAGGCAGACAAGATCAATAAACTACGCTTGGTGTATTATTGCCTTTCATTTTAATTCCTCAAGATGCAGCCTGCTCATTGCATTGAACTCTAAAACAAATCAGTCTCATAGTTATTTAAAGTTATTGCCTGTAGTATTTTTAATCTCAAGATCTTTTGCTGCAGCAGTATATCATTTCCACCTGATCCTTGTGTTTTGTACGTGGCTCAGACTGCTCTATTCCAAATTTGGACATTTGAGACGCTTTCACAGCCAAGTGTATTTTCCTATTCTACTGAAGCCGTTATTCCCTGTTCTTATCCT
Source organism: Thalassoma bifasciatum (assembly GCA_008086565.1). NCBI lineage: Eukaryota > Metazoa > Chordata > Actinopteri > Labriformes > Labridae > Thalassoma > Thalassoma bifasciatum. Next base: position 207,130 of record RPOG01000408.1, on the reverse strand, counting down.
CTCTTTCTCACCCTAACTTGCCTGTAATGATAAACAGACCAATCAAAATCAAGGAAGGGTTAGACTGCTGATATCACTTTTGTTTACAACAGTAGTGGGCTTTTGACAAATTTCACTCCTCACAGGTACAAGTTAGGGTTCTATCATTGGAATTCCATCAAATAAAATTAAATATGAATCATATTGAGGGTCCCAGAACAACCATGGTCAATCATAAATAGTCCAGGTTGGTAAGAAGCACACTGGCATTATGTTCTTTAGCCCTCCTACCATAAAAAAATAGTAGTAATAGATTATTCCATGCCTGAAACACTACTCTCTCACCTTAAACATTCAAAAATCCAGATCTTTGTTTAATTGTTACCACTTCTAGACCACCACATCCTCTATCTGCAGTATGACCCTTCACACCTCAGCTCTTGCTTAGTCCACATCAGCTAATGAGAACAATGTCCAGCTCTTTAGCAACTTGATTTTTCTCTTGATCTCCTTGTCACTGACTTTCTTATCTCCTTGTTAAGTTCAGGTCAGGTGGAGAACAGCAGAATCACCTGAGCTTAACAACTCGGGACACTGTGATAAAATTAGGGGGGTGGAAGGTGAAAAAGCTAATCCGTCTAACACTGAACCAATTAATTGGTACATATTTTTTTTAATTTTTGTAAACATTTAATTGCATTTTCAAATGTGCTTTGCTAACATGCTTTTCCTGTCAAAGCAAGATATGTGCTGACCTCTGACCCTGCTGTTGTCCATCTTGGAGTAAATTTGTGTTGGCTGCCCTCTGGGGCTTATCATTGGGTCTCCAGGGTGCAAGCTCAGACAAAAGCTTCATTTGCATCGATTCAGCAGAAATTTCCATAGGTAGCTGGCGTAGTAATTGAGGAAACTGCTGTCGCCAGTAGTACAGCCAGAGAGAAGGAGAATAGGGCTAAGAAGGGTTTTTTTAAGCCATTGATTTTCTAATTATAAAAGTGTCACACTGGAAGGGGGAGAACATGCAGCTACAGACATTTACTACACAATTTATCTCACAGCTTTGGTGCACTAAGTGTGTCTTTGTTTCATTTTAAACACTTCAGCTTCCGGCTATATATAGAGACAGAAAAGAGGATAAGGCAACAACAAATGAGGCAACATAACATACAGATGTGCTTGAAACTTTACATACCCTGGAATAATGTATGATTTCTTGGCCTTTTCTTCGAGAATGTGAATGATAAACACAAAAACCTTTCTTTCACTGATGGTTAATGGTTGGATGAATCCATTTATCAACAAACAACTGTTTTCACTCTTTTTAAATCATAATGACAACAGAAAGAGACAAAATGACCCTGATCATGAGTTCACATAGCCCAGTTCTCAATACCTTGTATTGCCCTCTTTGACATAAATGACAGCTCGAAATCTTTTGTGGTAGTTGTTGATAAGGGTCTTTATTTCCCCAGATGGTAGAACTGCCCATTCTTCTTGGCAAAAAGCCCCCAGGTCTTGTAAATTCTTGGGATGTCTTGCATGAACTACAGGTTTGAGGTCTCCCCCCACTGGATCGATGATATCAAGGTCAGGAGACTGAGATGGCAACTCCAGAGCAACTCCTTCATTTTTTTCTGCTATAGCCAATGTCAGGTAGACTTGGCCATGTGTTTTGGATTATTGTCATATTTTCAAGTATGTCTCATGCCCAGCTTCTGGGCTGATGAGTGGCAATTTTCCTCTAGTATTATCTGATAACATGCTGCGTTCATCTCCTCACCAGTTTTGACCGAGTTTTGTGAGCCTTTGTAGCTCACACTTCCCCTTAACATCAGTGATCCACCCCATCTGTGATCTTTTCCCATGACTCTAAATCTTTTCCAATGACTCTAAATCCAAAACTGTCAGTAGAGCACTAGGTAAAGACGCATGTGACTGTCAAGGGCTCAGAAACTCACTGACCTTTTATGCACACACACTGATTACAAGCAAATAGATCACAGGTGAGGATTGTTACCTTTAGTAGACATTCAAACCCATTTGTGTCAAATTTTGTGCATGTTATCAGGGCAAAATCACCAGGGTGTATAAACTTTTGAACTGGGTAATTTTTGAAGTTTTTGTTGTCATTTTGATTTAAAAAGAGTAAATGCAATTTTTTTTTAAATATGGCCTCACCCGACCACTAAACATGAGTGACAGAAAAGCTCTTGTGTTGTCAATCATGTTCTCTGAACAAAGGCCAAGAAATCATAAATCCTGCTGGGGTATGTACCTTTCGAGCGAAACTATATACTGGAAGATGTCAAAAAAGCAAGCGGTTTTTGTTAAAGTGGATTAAAACATATAGAATATAGCAGTGATCCATGAGATAATTCATGTTTTCTGTAGATACACAGCACAGCGCTAGGCGGAGCACTTCGAGTCATTTTTACCTGCCTTCATTAATCTTTTGCACTATCTCTATAAACACTGTCAGAGGGCATAGAGACCTACAAGTTGTATGTACATGAGCAGGAATGTGTATGAAGCTCATAGGTCTCATCTCAAGGCCCCCCAGGGCTTGACCCAGCTTGACCCAGAGGACACCGCTGCCATTTCAATTCAAGAGGAATGTCACCCAGTCAGAGATAAAGCACTGCAGTCGTTTAATCCTCAGGTCCCCACGCATATAACACAGAAGCAGGGTGTTAATCTAAGACCAGTAGACCTCTACAGCCGCTGATGTCTGCGCAGTCAAAGTGAGGCTTTATGTCCGGTAATGATCTCTGCCTCTTGGAGGGATACTTGTATAATAGGCTCAGGTTTTTTCATACACTCAGTGCTGGCAGCGAGGTCACTTTGATATACAGCACATCACATTTCTGAATGAAGATAATCACAAATCCACACATCGAAAAAAAAAAGAAGCATATTTTTTGTATAAGATTAAAGTGCATTTCCTACTGGACCCCGAGCTATCTCAGGCAACATCAAAAACAGACAAACGTTGAAAGAAGGAGATTAGTATGAAAGTATTGCTTGGATTATATATAAAAATACATACTGTATTTGATTTACACAGTTTACTTATAAAACTGGGCTTAAGGGATTAAAAAGCTGCAGGGGAATCATTGCTACTCTTGAAAATGTTAACTCTTTAACCCTCTGAATTTGATAACATTTCTGGGCATGTTTTGCCTCTGTCACATTTTTACTCACAGTGGTCTCATTTTTCTCTCCAAAGTGAAGTTCTGCACTTCCATAGACTCAGGGAAATTATGGCCTTAAGCTGATGTAACTCCATTTTTTCTTCATGCAGTGCAAAAACAATGAAAAGCTTGTCCCTGATTTTACAAATATACATCACACTCTTATTTGTATATTTAAAATAAGGAATACAGTATAAACACCATGTTTTCAGGTACATTCAAGCCTAAGGAACATAGACAAAATATTGGTGGTGGAAGTACATTTGTGGAAAACACAAATTTGTTTTGGATTTTTTTTTAACTTACTGTGGTCTCATTTATCACTGCAATATTAAGTCCTACACATATTTGGGTTCAGAACAAAGCTAGATGTAACTTAATGTCTCCCAGGCAACATAACATTATTAAGTAACAATATTTACTACATCATTATGACAAGCTTCTTTCTCTTTTTAAACTATGTACGGTCAATATTGTAACAAATATTTGCACAATTTACTGTCTACATAGCAGAGGCGTTGTGCCGATCTGAAAGCAGTTTCTGTTTTTAATGAGACAGAGTGCTGAGCAGCTCTGAGCAGACATTTTATCCCTGCAAGACTGCACCATAAGAAGCAAATTTCGAATGAATTTGAAACACAGTCACAGGGTGCATGTCCATTATTGACTTGCTGAAAGCAGTAAGAATCGTATAGTTATTTTATAGAATTTGGCAAGAGAAAACAATTTATTTTTTGGAAGCTTTCAACAAAAGACATGAGAATGTCTTTTGAATGATTTAGATGATTTAGAATGATTAAATTCCCACAACTTTTGCGGACAGTTTAGACACATTACTCACATCACTTGTGCTACATTCAGGTATCATCAGAAACTCAGGAATATGACAATTGCCCAGCTTTAATTCAGTTTTTGAATTGCACAATTGGTTTATAAATGCCAGTCATGTAAAAATAAGCATTATTTTGCACTCGCTACTGTGTTTGGGATTCAGAGGGTTGAATCTTCATGTGATTTGAAAGCATGTTAAATTATATGTTAATGTTAAATTGCATGCTGTCACCAGTCCCAGCCTTTGTTATAGATGTTACTGCCTGAAAAGAGTGATTTGAGGCGGTCATTATGACTGTAAATTGCTGGAAGGTTAAACTCACAGTTATTCAGTTGGCACAGATGATTGGCGTTAACTGACAGGAATAGATATTGATTGGCAATATTAAGGTGAGACGGTTAGTTTAGTGATTTCAGCGCTAAAGGTGTCTAAAAATAAATCATCCTGATTTACATTCAGACACCTTTGTGTGTGATTGTGTGGGTGAGAATTTACAAGCAGTTTATGGAAAGGTTGTATCCCACACACTTGCTCACTTCCAAAAATATAAATCCTCCTTTGGTATACTGTGACACAAAGGGAAAACCACTTCTCATCTTTTATCTTTAACAATATCAAACAGTTTACAAGTTTTACATACCAGTTAAGTGAAAGTAAAATAATATTTGGTTTTATATCAGAAAAGGTGAAATGAATAATATGTTTGACCATTTTCATGGAGAACCATTGTTGTCCAGTTGATGCAGTTAATTGAGTTTACTTTGTATTTTCTCAAGAGCTTATTAGAGCTGATTGAAGGATAGGAGTTCTCGAGGAGACAACCTCAACAGAGCTTTACTATGGGATTGATTTTTCTTTTCTTGGGCTCTTGTTATTGGGTCTAAGCTGGATCATTATAAAACACAGGGCTGGTGACTTGAGATTCCTTGGGGGGCTGATTAAGATGAGACCCTGCACCCTTGCGCACATTATTGCTGTGGACAAATAAGAACATCTTTGACCTTTAGAAGTAGAGCTGATTTGTCATTTGTTGGATTTTTGTGGATGGGGTAAACATTTGTTTGCCCTTTAATTAAAAAGCAGGTCTTGGACCAAGATGCAATATGGGCAAGAAATACCATTAAAATGAACATCTTCAAAGTGTAGGAATTACAGCTGTAATTTGGTGTGGCTGTTTGCTCATGAGAGCTGCTCTAGGTGGTATGACTTTTATCTGTCCCCTCTCACCCCTACTTCTTATGCGGTCTTGATGTATTTGTGCTGATTCCCATTTGCTCTAAAATAAAACTGCTTTACTAAAAACTGCTGATTGTGTTATTGCTCCTAAGTTAGGCTGAAGTTGTTGAGCTCAAGTTGTCTGACTTTGGGAACATGAGGATACAATCTGATTATAGGTGGAGGACTGTGGAGGACGGTGGTAACCAATTCAATTGTAAGTGATAGCTGGAAAGTATAGTTCTTACATGTAATAAGATCACAGCTGCGTATTTCTGGAAAGGATCAGGGAATTTTAATTCATCTGTGTAAGCCACATTTGAAGGTGTGTGTGTCTGTGTGTGTGTGTGTGCATGTGTTTTAATACGCCTACAGTGATCGCCAAGTGCTAAACAAACACATCTCCATAATCTTAACACTAGACCTATTTTATGATATATGATGGGATTATACTGCTTGATGGTAAACAACAGATGGCTAGCGGATGTAGAGAAGAGCAGAACTGAAAATGATATTTTAATGATTCACAGGCGAGAGCTTGAAAATAAAACTGACTCTATATATAAACCTCACACTGTGAGAGGCAGAATAAACCTACACAGGGATTATCAGACAAACAGAAACATAATACTTACATACTTACAATGACATAGAACACATACAAGGTTGATGGGTAAACAGTTGCGTATTTATTCAATCTTGTGGTTGCCTTTAAAAAATAGAACATTTGATTGGGTTTAGGATCTAAGGCTGAATGATGAACTGACTGGATAGAAAAAAAAAGAGTCAACTATTTTGTGTAAAACATTCACTGCATCCTTGGGTAAAAACCAACAAAAAAAAAAACAAAACAAAACAAAACATTGTACTGTTTTGTTTTATGTACTGTAAGTCAAGATCCCAAAATTTGAACTTTGGAAACACCAAAACCTGACTACTTCATGCTTGCATCTGCTTAAGGTACATCACACACTATCAGAATTACTTAATTGGCAATAGACAACAGACAGATCCCAATCTAGACAATCTTAAACCAGATTTAGGGCTCAGTTTGCCACCTCCAGTGATCAGGATTGCGACCTGATTCTAGCTTTATTGCAAATGATTCTCTGATTACTCACCACTTCTGTGTTTGGTGTCAATACGACTCGTCTATGGCTGCTGACTGTGTCTGGAGTAGTAAATCTAAATGATTTCTGGTCAGGCTGCCTCTAATAGAATACCTGCAAAAACCAATGAGAGGAGATAACCAAGAAATGATCAAGAAACGAGAACGAGGGGTTCCCTCAATTTCCACCTCAATGATGAGCCTCACCTTGTTCATGTTGAGCAGTTAAACCACAAACCATTTAACCCCTGATTCAGAGTCTTGACTTCCATAATCTGATTGGTTTAAAACACTCTGTGAAAATGGTTACCATCCGTTTTTGTGGATAAATCTCTTCATTTTGATGATATCAAAACTTTTTTCCTTTCTTAGTAGGAAGCACAGATGTGTTGGCATTTTATTTGTGTCCTCTGGCTGTTTTTCAGTTTGATTATTGATTTTTCTCTCAAACAACTAGGCTGTCACGACGTCTGCTTTAAGAGACTGGTGTTGCAGTATATTTGCATGTCACATGGCAGAGAGAGATGGTAAAACCTACATTATCATTTGAGTCTTCCCTCTGGGACCGATTGAAGGCTCTCCCTACAGGCCGATGGCTATCTGCAGGACTTTATGTATCTGTCTGTGATGCTATCACTTCCTAGCAGACACACTTGCAAACACATTCATGCTCAGAAGAGATAGTCACGACACAGCAGAGGAGACTGAGCATGGGTTTACAACAGGCATCTTAAAGGTTGTTTTACAGAGAGCTGTGCATTGTTAAATTGATTCGACCTGGGCTGGATTTATTGAGGCTGAGCCACTCAAACTGGCTGATTGAAATAACAGTCTGAGTAAGCAGTGATGCGAAACTCAAAATGTTATTAGTCTATTGTCTTCTGTCTGTTTGGTCTCCTCTCTACTCCCTCTTGACTTGCATGTCTATTTATAATTTCATTCCCTCTCTCGCTGATAGTCACAACCTTCCCTTACTCAGTTATGCCTGAATCCATCTTTTAAATAGAGTATGAATTATTGTTAAAATGCTGGAATACACAACCATTAGACCTAGTATTAAATTGCACCTTTAAACTTGAGCACATTAATGTTTAGATTTATCCAAAGTAATGCACAAACTTTCCAATCAAGAAACAAATCAGAGGGTTGACAAAAGCTTCTCCAAGTCAAGAGTCAAACTCCACTGCATAGAGTATTTGCAGCCTGCAAAGAAACAACACAAATTGTCCTTTTGGGAAAGGAGTACTGAAGCAGTAAGTATTTCAGGATCGGATTACTGTGATGAAATTTATAGGAATGCTTTAGCTCTCAAGCCTTTGGTCTCTGTGTATCACTCTGTGCTCATTTATTTTCATACATGGTGATATACATGGTACTCACTGTGTTGTATTTGGAAAGGTTGGTCAGCCCTTTTTTTAAATAGAGGTGACACACATTGGACATTGAAAATCTTTGAAGACCCTTTATTGGGCGGTGCAGCTCGCCTGCAAAATCCAACTATCACTTTTGGTTTTCTGTCTTTATCTGGAATACAAACGAGAGTGAGGAGTCTTACTTATGTTTGAGAAGAAAATCAAGGACCAAAGCACACAGGTAACACAGCTAACAGTGGCAATCTCTGATGTTGAAAGTGAGACCTCTTAGGGAAAGAATTTTAAAGTGGTAGAGAAAGAGACGCAAATTTAACACATCCAAAGAATTTTCCCCAATTAGGAACTTAAGGAACTTTCACACGTGCTCTAAAATAGATTGGATTTCTCAGAGACTTTCAGCAGAGACTTTGCAACAAAATCTGTTCTTTAAATGCCTGCAACAAACCCCAATATCTCTCTCTAGGTCGTCCTCAGACGAGCCTTCCATCATTGCTTCCAGTCATCCCGATTTTCCATACACCTGGCCAGTTCCTTGGTGCTCTGGGCTCCTGCGTTCTGGTGTCTATGAATATTGTTCTGAATATGTACTTTCACACAAACCAAAAGTTACCTTGATATTGACATCTGAAAAATGTCCCTTTGAATATAACTGTTCTGTGAGTTTAATAGAAAAAGTATGACTAAAGACAATATCTTCACTGGGGAAAACATTTAATTTGCCTATGAACTTCAAAAAATACACAGCAGAATGAATTTCAAAATATTTGATATAAAGGCATGAAGACATTTGAATTACTGAGGTGTTTTTTTGATGCTATTTATTATGTAAAATGGTTTATTGTGAGACAAAAATAATCCTTATCCAAAGGCTAACTTTGGAGAAGCATGGGATTGTATTTGTTCACATTAATGCTTGTCTATAGGATTGAAATTCTGACCTAGTTCTAATAAATACCAAATCATTATACCAGATATGGCAATTCTACTACTGTAGCTGTGGATTTTAAAAAATCCATATCTCTCCCCTTTCTTTTTCCTAATCTCTCTGATGTCGGCCAGTAGGTGTGGCCAAGAGAGTGAGTGACGGCTTCTGCATTGTGCCTCTGCTCTGATCCGTCTAGGACTCTGGGTTCTCACTGGTAACTGCCTCATCTACCGCTGCAGCTCTCTCTCACTTTATCTCTCTCTCTCTCCCTTACTTTACCCCCCCCTCTCCATTTCACTCGCTTTATCTCTCTGTCATTCTCTCCCTCTCTCTCGCCTTTGCCCCCTCCTTCTGTCATTATCTTCATCTGTACGCACACTTCTACTCCTCCGTTTTCCTTTTTTTCTATCTTTCAGTATGCATTCTGCATCTTTACTCACTCCTCTCTCCTAACGGAGGTGGGCAAGCTTCCCAGTACTGGTGCATCTAGCAGGTGCAAGCGCTCTCTCTCTCTCTCTTTCTCTTTCTCTCCCTCTCCTCTCGCTTCCTCCCTCCCTCCCTGCTTTTCTCTCTCTCTCTCCCCTTGCTCTTCCCGTGTGCACACTCAGCTCTGTCTGTGCCTGCGTTTTTTTCCTCCCCTCCTCATTCTTTCTCTGTCTCTCAGCGGCAGCAGCTCAGGGAGGCAGCTGTATATACGTCTGCATCACAATTGCCACAGATAAAGACAGCTGTGTCGCTGGATGTGGAACCCCCACAGGGGTTTAGGGAGCCTTTGCTGCTGCGGTTGCAAGTTCTTCTATCCTGCGCAAGGTGCACATTTCTAATCATCTTCAAGAAAGCATCCTGAAGGAAGAGTCGAGCAAAGGATCCAAGCAACCCAACCAACAAATCACAGGCTGACTGGAAAGAGCACAGGCTTTGAGGGACTGAGGAAAAGCCACCACTCAGAAAGAGACACCAGAGAATCAATGGGATATTTTTAAACATTGCCACCTCTTGGTTGTGTTTTTCCTCTCATCTTTTGCATTCTCCTCTCTCCATTCCATCATTATCACCCACTCCCTGCATCTCATCCTGTACCTCTTTCATTTGGTTTCTTCTGTGGCGGAATGTTCCCTGCAAACAGATGAGAAGAGGCTTTTTGAGTGCTTGCTGCAGTATTTACGGACAGTGCACTGAGACAGCAGGGCGCTGAGAGGACAGCTTGGGGAAATCTGATCCACAGCCGGCTGGAGAAAGAGCGGGATCACGCGTCGCAGTTGCAGAATTATCCGCCCTGTGATAGCAGTGCGCGACAACACCCCTCATTCTTTTCTCCCCATCTTCCTCTCCCTCTATCCTGATTCGAAGTGCGGCTTTTTTGGATGGATTTGTAAAACTGTTGGATTCTACTGCTTTATTTTTAGCTTTGCTGGAATTTAGACCACGCATAAATAAAACAGAGTGGGTTTGGATTCAAAGAGCATTAGATGAAAAAAATCCAAAAAGAGGAGTCTGATTGGAAAGCAATGGGCTACAAAGATAGCAGATAATTCAAGGAGAGTGTTCAACAGAAAATAAAAACGGAAGATCTCTCTTTAACTCATTAAGAGGATGGATCTGGGAAGCTGAGGGACACTGACTCGGCTAAAGCTATTGGAACAAGCTGCTTTTGGAAACATCTTTCTTTTTTTTTTTTTTGGCTTGACACAGGGTGGGGTAGCGACAAAACCCACCCTTCAAGTTTCACTTCCCTGATCAGACAATACCGTCCCATCCTGGAAGGGACATACGTACAAGTTCAGTAGATATAGGGATGCATTTTTTTGCTGCAATGGCATCTGGACACTGATCACACAGATTTCTCACATGCACAGATTTAAAGCTGTTGCTTCCAATCCATTTTCCTCCCGTCTCCCTCTCTCTGTCCCTTTTCTTCCTCTTGGAAACATAACTTCTTCTCCTTGGCTTATCCTGCTGTGAATGTTCATGAAGTTTACTGTTGCTTAAGTTGGACATCAGGAGTTGGTCAAGATTAAACACGGACTAATCGGGCAATTATCTGTCTACGCCAGCTCTTCCATTTCTCACTGGGTGTCTCCGAGTGCGAGAGTGTGTGCTTGTGTGTTTGACTGTGTGTCTGCATGTGTCTCCTGCACCCCTTCCTTCCACTCTATTCTTGGATTACATATATGTGCATGTGCTATTGAGCATCCGATTACCGTGGGGTCTTTTTTGTACCCATTGCTTCACGTTTTCTGCTTGTCTCCTCTCAATGTCCGGCATTGTTGGGAACCTTTCCGCCATTTGCTATCAATGCCTATCACAGGGTTAACCCTCAATGAGCCATAAAGGACGGCAGGGAAGGATGAGCGAGTGTTCAGGGGCAGCTGTTTCCGGGGCAGTGATCCTGGAGGAACCTGAGGGTTCAGGGGCATCTGGGGGCCGTGGAGAAGGCCAAGCCCAGGGTCAAGGCCCCCTTCGCTGTGCAGTTTGGCCTCGCCAGCAGACATGGCTGTGTGTGGTCCCCTTACTTATTGGTTTTATTGGTCTTGGATTGAGCCTGATGTTGCTGAAATGGATTGTTGTTGGCACAGTGAGGGATTACGTGCCAACTGACCTGGTGGATGCTAACCGCATAGGCCAGGATCCTATTTTCCTCTCCAAGCCAAGTGGGATTCCCAAAGGTCCCGACACTACCACCACCACAACTACTCCTACAGTTGATGGTGGAAACCCCACACCTAGAACTGTCACTGCTACCAAAGGTAGAACTCGCTCCACGGCTACCACCACTACAATAAACCCAAGAGGAAGTGGTGCCTCAGGTAGCCAAGTAACACCTCGGAATCCTGCACATCGTAACGGACGTGGACCTTCAAGTTTTACGACAACCACTGCAGCACCGCGGACAACCTCCACAATTGGAGTGGCAACATCTAGTTCGTCGCCGTCGAATCCAACTGTACTCCATGACTCAACGCAGATGTGGACCCCAGAGCACACCACTACTGAGGCTGTCTCCACCACACTTTCCACGCGTACGCACGGCCATCGCAAAACACGTGAGTCACTTTTACAGGCAAAGGCTTTCTACTTACTCAGAGCATCCTGACTTGAGAATTTTGTAGGGTACAATGAGAGATCTGGTCTTTTGGTTTCAGATATTTTTTGCTAATAGTAAGGGCTGGCTTGTTTGATGTTGTACAAACTCTTAATCACTCTTGATGGCTAAGAAACTTTAAGTGGTTGGTAGTACTGAATTCTACGGTAAAGGTAACTTAACAATTGCATGACTCAACAATTCTTTTCTCCTTTTAGCTTTTGATGGTAAAATTGCTCTGCCTACATCATTTGTAAGACGCATAGTAAGCAGTGATGTCCTGTACTGATTGAACTACTGAGGCAGATTCTTTTCGGGTCAGATGCTGATGTTTTAAGGACTGCAGTGTCAGAAACACACAAGGACTGATATGTGTAGGTTGTACGAATTAGTATCAGTTCTTGGGGAGCAGTGAGATCAAGTAAGAACACATCTTGAACTCAAGGATTGCCATAGAATCCCCGTTTCTTATGCAGATTTTGGTAATACTTTGGTATGGGTCCAGTTTTTTTCAGAGAACACAGACTGCTGTGATGAAATGTTCTGTGGAGATCTTTGTGCCAAGTTTGAAGTTTGAAGCTCTCAGGGAAAATGTCCTCAATGCTGGATTTATACTCATGCTACGTGTATGCTTGTTATCTACTCTGAATAGTTATGCTTGTTGCCAAGTAGTTACTTTTTTCTCCCTGTGTTGCCTCTGAGAAAGGTTTACAGACCTTCAAAGATTGGTGTGTTCAAGAGTGAAAATGGCAAACAGCAAGCACATGCAACAGCACTAAAGATAGATCTTACGTCCCTCTTTAAAAGCAATAATTTATATATTTATAAAATAATAACAATAATAATTTGCAAACATGGCTACAGAGAAGTTGTGGTAATGAGTTATTTCCTTCATTATTTCCTCCTCACAACTACAAGTAAGCTCTTAACTAAGAAACTGACAGAGCATACAGTTAGCAGAGGATTAAGTGAGACTCCAATACTATCCAAAGCTATGCAAATCTCTTAATGTGACCCCCTCTGAAGAAGAAGTTTTGGCACTCTCCTAAGCATTAGCCAAAGAGAACTGGCTTTGTGGCACTTGAAACCCTAACTTGACATTCAAACATCTCACTCACCCATCGCTTTCATTGCTTGTACACCTCTCAGACCATCAATATTTCCAGCATCTGAAAAGACTTAGCAGTATGCCCCGGTTCATCATTTAACAGATGCTGGTTCTTTTGCATGTGTTTTCTCTGTCCTTGGCTTCAGTCATACTGTGCAAACATGCTATTGATTGGTGCCACAGGGATTTCCTCGCAGTGATCAGTAACATACTCACACACACATAAACAGCCTCCACCATGATAAATCTCTCTGGTCTCAAAATGGTGTCTCATTATGTTGCTGGACTACTCTCTTCTTGAGATTTGGGTGCCTGTGATCCTGGTTTTAGCCTGTTCAGATGGTCATAGATTGACAGGACTTGGTCTCGTGTTGAACAGATTGACTCTGCGCTCCCCCTCACACCTGCAGTTTGTTAAGGTTCACAACACCGTGAACATTTGGTGACGAAGCAGTTCAGGCATTTCCTTTACGGCCTCCCTTGCACTTTCACGTAACATTACATTTTCATACACATCACCATGATATTATGCTGCTTAATGTCTGTTCCAATTAGTAGTGATGCATGCATTTGTTGTATGTTATGAATAATTTTAATTTGACCTAAATTACCGTGTAATGGCATTTAAGCCTGGATAGGTTGCGTTCATTGCCTGTAGCATGTTGTAATGTGTTGTAATGTGTGATTTGAACAATGGCAGCCACTTATTAAATTATTGACAATTGCATGATGGCAGCAATAAAGTGAATAATTGATAAACCAATTAACTCTATTCTACCTGCTTTTGCATCCATCTACTTGCACGCAAAGGTGCAGCTGCTTCTTTTGTGCCATGATTATGAAAATGTCCCAGATTACAGCAGAGCCGAGGAAGGTTCCCCTCTGATAATTAGAAACGTGGTGGAGGAAAATTGTGTATCACTTTGTTACCAAGAGGGAAATTGAGGGTCATTCATCATTATCCTTTCATTTGTTAATTAACCATTTAAGGAATAATGTCATTTCTTCAGCAAGTGCTCTTGAAAACCATTAAGCCTCAGTGATAGATATTCGAGGAAAAATGTCACTCCTTCCCCCTGCTCGCCTGAGAAAGTTCTGCCTCCATGGAATAGCCCCAGCAATTCAATAATCCTAAACGCTATTCACCCTCCCACCCCTCCTGTTCTACCACCCACATGCAGCTTTGATTTCCAAAGGCCATCATTTTCACATTAACTATCCATTATGTGTGAATGTGTTAGATAGTATGACTGGATCTCCAGTGTTGGATTGTGCTCAGAAACAGAGAAATTATATTAATCAAAGTAAAGAGAAACATCTGTGGACTCAAATGGATGCTGACTGTCTTTGTGGGTTGTAGAATGTGTTTTTTTTTCCTTTCCGTCCATGTCTTTTTCTGAGGTCTGTACTGGCCTCGAGTCCCAAGTATTCTCTTAGAGTCGAGGTCATGACTTGTAGCCTATCGATTTCTTTTATTTTTCTTGAAGAAAAAAAAAGAAGAATGAAACAAGTGCATTGGATAACAAATGATTCTACAATTTAAATGCTCATTAGCTTTCATTACTTTTGCATCATGTCTGGGAAATGATATTTGGTCTTGCTGGTGGTTGTAAAGCTATGGTGCCAATCACTCTTATTGTTCTGCGACTAATCTCCTCTCCATAGCAACAGACGCAATTCTCAGTAGGGAGCAAAATAGCACACTATAATGGCAGATGTCATCAAAACTCCATTGAGGTTCCTGAAGCGAAGAGAAAAGCTGTGACTATTGTCTGTTCTTTACATTGCATACAAAAGACTGAATGTTTTTTAAAGAGTTTTTCATGATGCCTTCAGCCTAATATGGCCTGTTGGTCAGCTTTTATTCTCTGGGCAAAAAAAAAGGCAGTCCTTCCCTCAAAGGCCCTTTTCACTGTAACTTTGGTGGTATTTGGTGACATTTGGTGAGCTTGTCTAACTGTCAAAAAGTCATGATCTGAATACTCAGGGAAGATATAATAGTTGAGATAACTCACTTTTGGAAAATGTCAGGTTGAAAAGCATGATTGACATATCTTAATCTATTGGACTTAACAAAATCTCAGGCTAAAAGTGTCAGATAGAAGTGGAGACCAGGGAGAGCTGATACCATCACAGGGTGGGATGTGACCCATGCACTACAGGGCAAAATGTCAGGTGATGCTCCGGTGATAACACTGCAGGGATCCAGCTGAATGGAAATTAGAAATGTGCCCTTGTCTGTCACCCCTTTTATAAGTACAAGTTATGAGCAAAAGCAGTTATATGAGGAGAATAGGAATATGGGAAACATAGAAAGAGGATTAGGGATGGTTTGGTCTCAGGGCTTATAAGTGTTGTAATTTTTAACTTAAATAACTTCTTATTAAAATGCTGCACAGGATGCTTTAAGCACCACAGAGGAACAGATGGATGACGCATCATTTTTATTTTGTTGCAAGCATAAGCAGGGAATTAAAAATTAAAAGTTATTGAAATAGGTCAAAGGCGTACTGTGAAGTGCTAAAAAGGAATTTTAAGTGCGAGAAAACAAAGCACAGTAAGCGAAGGAAGTGATGTCATGCTTCAGTTACATATAAATGATATTTGAGTGATGATGAGTTACCAGAGTTGCATTTTTTAAGATCCTGTGGATTGTAGATAATAAATGATTGTCAGGTTTAAGCTCTGAGTATGTTCTTTTGCAAAGCTGAGGTCTTTGTCTCCACGCAGAGCCACTCAGCAGGACAAGGTTTTTGTCAGATCATGGCCTTGAAACCTAAATCCAGATTAACAGCCCATCCCCATGACTGTGGAAGCAACAGAATTACATTAGCCCACCTATCAGTCACACACACACACACACACACATACACACACATACATACACACATAAAAATTATGTGCTCACAGGCAGCCTGACTGCTGAAGGATTGTTTTGATAGATACTCTGTTTCAGGATGTTTTTTCATTAAATGATGCTAAGGTGACATCTTTAAGGGAACATTTTCCCTTTGCTGTGTTTAAGGATCCCTCAAGGGTGCGTTTAAAAGGCCTGAGGAAACGGTTTACGAATATATTAACAGCACTGATGTGACAACTGCAAACAAAAAGTGGTGGTTATAGCTGCTTTTTATCACATCAGTATACTGCAAGGAAGTAGTTTCTTTCCCCACTGTTTTTGGTGTTTTATGCGGATTCATGCACCTTCACTAAAACTTAAGCATGAATCACTTGTCCCTAAGTCAAAGTGGTTTAAAAAAAAATAAAATTGTATCTATGTTGGCTTAAACTGTTACATTGACTTTGAAACAATTTTACAATGATTTAAAGTTAAAGAAGTATTTGATTCAATTCATCAATTCAGATTGGTTAACCAACCATTCTTTATGATTAGCATGTCACTCAAAAACAAAGGCAGTTAGGGGCCAAAATAAGAGACGTATTAGAAATGGGAATAAATGTATAACCTCCAGCAGCTGTTTTTTCCCCTGTGACTCAAAAGGACAAAGAACCTGTGAGAAAGAGTGGCCTCTCTGCTTAATATTTTGGAGCGATAGAACACCCTTAAATTGGCCAAAAGTTAACCATCATCATGGCTGGCCAGCACAGAGAACATCACACCCATGTTGGCGTTGCACTAATCATCTCATGGTGAGAGATTTTAGGTTTAAACCCAGATTTTAGGTTTTAAACAAGATTGTGTGGCTCACAATCTTTACACTTGGATTAGTGCTCTTTGAGCTGCTTAACAAGTTCCCTATGGGTTTTTCCAATGCATGTTTATATGGGTGTGTATGTGTGTGTGTGTGTGTGTGTGTGTGTGTGTGTGTGTGTGTGTGTGTGTGCTTGTGCAGAGTACTGTGTGCAATCTGCAATCACTTTTTCAGATGTACACACTCTTGTGTCCAGAGCAGCATATGTCTATGTATGTCCATTTGTGTACAATGACTGTGACCAAGCTGTGACCTTTTGTGAGTGAGAATTCAAGTCAGTGCCATCCTTGAAGTCTGATTGCTTCCTTGGAGCTCAAAGGACTTTATTCAACTGAATTGCAGCTTTTGGAGGAAGTCATGCCTGGAAAAATATAGTCACCTTAATTAAGAGTGTTGTCAATCTGACACATGCTGTGAAAGTGTCAAACTTCTGTCCTTTTTATAACAGGAAAAGGACATGAAAGAATATATGTGGGGGCCAGTAATAACTAATTGCTACTACTTTTTCATTTCAAAGATTTAGTGAGTCGACTGTTAGAATGTTTTCTATGATCATATAGCCATCACTGGACATTAAGTGTTCCTTTATTCAGTGGTCTTAATACACAAAAACAAGTCAACAAGTTACGCTCTGGGCCCAGGGGAAATTGTTAAGAGGTATCGGATAATGGAGCTGATAATCCAATGTACATTCCAGGCCATGTGGTGGTGAACGGACTGTATATATACAGTGCACCAATCCAATCCTGGTGTGGGAATCAGTTCGTTACTGGCTCAAAAAAATGTTGTTTATCGGTGACACAAAGGCCAATCTATGGGGCAGATCTGTTCAACTCAATTCTATTGCTTTCCTGTGTCGAACAACCATGTGGGTAACATGTAGGTTACATTATCAGCACTGGTATATTTGTACATTCTCACTAATTACGTCTCACCTCATTTTTAAACATTTAAAATCTCCTAAAAAACAAAATTTAAAATGTTAGAAAAGCCCGAAGTTGCCATAACACCATTGTCAGTCTGATATTCACATTAAGGAATAGATATTGTTAGAGGAATAATGGTAGAAGCTTGGATCAGTATTGATATCTTCTGACACCAAAGCCCAAGAATCTGCATTGCTATACATGGCATCCCTGCTGTGCATGTTTGTTTTCTTTCATTAGTTAGGATGAAATTCAAAGGTCAAGACTCTCAGTTGTGAAGATAAATGTGGGTCTGTATCAGCAACATTGGATGTAAGGGACATGTTCAAATCCGATTAAGAGATTGACCCAATGTTAGAATGCAGTTTCACGTTTCTCATTTTTATTTCAAATGTGACATCTGTTAAAACTCTGCTTTGGTTGCTCTTCAAAATCCAAAACTATGTGTCATCATGTTGATTAAGGATTTTAGAATCTGAATGTGTGAGTCTTTGTAGTTCTCCACATAAAGAACTTTGTATTTGGACCTTTCCACATAATAATTTTGCCTTTCAACTTTAACGCAGTTGTGCTATTTTATTCTAAAGAACAGAACAGAATTCAACCAGGCATGTGAAACACTCCCATCCCAAGGGTCTTGTAATCAAAATGTCTGGGAACTAGGCGTCTGTATTCCCATGCATCTAAATGATATATGCTCGTGCTTTCCCCATGTTCCACTTCAGTGCTAGCATAACTTATTACTAAGATCCAGGCTTTTTAAAAATTCACGTTTCTTCATTAAGTTTATCTCTGATGCAGCTGTTGAGGCTCCTATTCCTGACCGCTAACCACCGACGCATCAAAAACCTGTCATACCACCCTTGTTTCAGTTTTAACTCAGCAGAGATGCTGTGAGAATAAAGCTTCACGTCACTTTGATTCATCCTGGTGAAATGTCTTGCAGAGGGGAGAGTGATGAAATATTAATGACACCAAAGAGAAACATGTTCAATATGTAGAGGAGGGTATAAATAATTGAAGATGGCCCTTTGACAAATTATCCCACGCTGAGCTATTCCCTGTACATGTGTGCATCTTCAGTCAATGAAGGTGCTCGGGGTTGTCTTCATGGGCATGTTGAGTAAGATTTCTCTTTGCAGTGAAAAAGATGTCGAAGGGTGTTCATTTCTGAGATTTTCACAAAAATTGCTTCATTTCACAAAGGTTGAATTTGTCTTTGACTTTTTCTCGCCTCCTGTTCTTTCTGCCGCCTCTCCTGAACACATCGATCAGCCCACTCTAGATGATGATGAAGTACAAAGTGGTTAAATGCCGCTGCTAACTTCAGAGGAGCTTTTAATAATGACTCCAGTGTTAAGCCGCCTTGATTAGATGAGGCTCGCTCAATTTTTATTGGAGCCAGTGGCATTCGCCCTCCCTGTGCTGTCTCTCAAGAGGACGCTCCTACCTTCTCGCTAACTGCTTCAATGTCCTCTGTCTCTGAAGAGTTTGCTGCTGACTGCCAGTGGCAATTTTGATGTTGGTTGCTTTGGACTTACAACAAACATTGCTTTGACTTGGTGTTTAGATGAAAGAAGTGAGTTAATTTAAAATTATATGCTAAACCAATTCATTCTCCACACGGTGTTGAAACACAAGGACATAAATGGAGTTTCTAGACTGATACTTCATGGTCAGATCTTTTCCACATAAATTCAGTCATGGAAAGTTGTGCATCTACTTCGGACAGTTGACTTAGAAAAAAACAGTTGCAGGAATAAAAAAGTTTTCAACAGTTGCTCTGTAACACATTTATCAAACATTAAGACTTGACTTAGTTTTTCAATCAGGTCAAATTTTGCTTGTGAGGAACAACAGTTCTATAAATGCCATGTACTAACATTAACCGATATCCAAAAATAGGATGTAAACGAAGTCAAATACAATTCCAAATCCTACAAAACCCATCATAAAGCAAACACTATAAGAAGCATGTATTGATTTTTGCTGGTTATTGAATAAGAGAGGCAATAATCCCCCTCCCTTTTTTCATTGCCCACATCTGGCTTTCTCTTTTATTAAATCTGTCAGCTGGCCTACAGCAGCAAACCATTTAACACATAAGCAAATAAATATCAGAGTGTTATGAGTTCAACCATTGCCCTCAGCTAACTTTGCAGCATTTTTTCTCAGGGAAGCAGGATAGGTTTTGATGAAAGAGGAAGAAACTCCAAACCACCTGACTGACTACAAGTTGCGATAGGAAAATAGTGTATATGTATATATTCTCGTGATCCTGACAAATAAATTCTTGATGCTTGATTGGGGACTTCTCATTGAAAGTCTCGGCATGCTTCATGCCTTCTACGTGTTGCTAAAACTTGTACAGGTATAACGGTTTTCACTGAGTTGTCCTTTTTGCTTATTGTAAATAAGACAAAATACTTTATCATGTTACCCAAATAGCTGAGGTTGCTGTCAGAAAACCTGCAACAAAAAGTCTTTAAATGGCATATTTTTGGTCAACTCTATCTGAACTAAACCTACTTATGGCAGTGTATTTAATGGTTGATGTACTGAGTCACACTAGGAACCAGACACAGCCCTTGTAACAATTTTTCTTTTTGTTGTGTTTTGTTTGTAATTGCCCCCCAATTATTTTCTGTCTGTCATTGCTGGTGTTTGACTGGCTCATCTGGTATTTACCGAAATTGCCAGATTGCCCACTTGAGCTGGACAGATTTCATAACTCCACTGAACTCAGAGATTTTATCAAACTTACAGGCAGTGACTCATTATAAAACTATTCAAAGGGCATTAACTTAATTTTGTGACTGCTGCAAAGTGCAACAGAGATTGTAACAGGGCAGGAAAAAAATATTTGAATTACCAAGGGCATGTTTGGAAAAAAATCAGAACATGGGAAATGTGTCACAACAGCACAAATTGGTCTGGTCATTACTTGCAAATGCAGTGTTCATCATGAGCTTTTATGCTTTATTTATTTTTTATTTTTTGGTACTGTGGTAATCCTTTATACAGATTATTTAGTGGTACAGCATGCAAAATTTGTTAGCTGACACATCCATTTTAAGTTAAGTGACACAATTTGACCTCTCCCAGTTGTATGCTTCAAGCATAAAATATCCTCCAGTGATGCATTGGTCTGAAGAGAAGCTGCTTCCTCTGCCTTCTGCTCATTATGCTGCTGGCACCTGGCAGTAAACAATGCTATTAGTGGAGATAAAAAAAACTTAGACAGTGATTATTTAACCTCTGTTCACAGAGCTAGCAGGGAGCCTAACAATTCAGGCCTGAACCAGTTCTCGTCAGATATGATTTCATTCAATGGTTGAGCTGTATGATTGAATTTTTTCCTCCTCTACCCTGCTCTCGCCTCTTACTCTCTTCTCTCTCTCCCTCTATTCTCATCTCTCTCTCTCTCTCTCTCTCACCGCCTGTCCTCAAGGTCAGAGTGTCTGATTCATATTACCGGTACTCCTGCTGCTAATGTTGCCTGGGCCAGGTGAAGTGTCGTTAAGAGAGGCTGTAAACAAGGGGGCTCTCAAAAGTTAGTCATCTTTCCCAACAAAGGGAGCATTTGCATTTTCATCAATTCAGAGCATGGATAAAAAAGAAATGATTGCCTCCTGTTCAGTGATTTCCTCTGAGCCTTTTAAGGAGGAATACAAGTGATCTTTCTCCATGACAGGAAGCAAAATCAGTGCATTTTTGAAAAGTGCTGTGCTTAAATACAATTTGAGGTAGCCTACTTTACTTTTCCTTCTAAGGGTGCTTCTTTCTAAGGGATAAAAAAACAGGAAAACTTTATGCTCATTTAAACTCCTTTCATAACTGTTTTGTGGGTTGGGCTTTTCATAAATTATTTTCAGCCCAGAACAAAAAAGATAACTTTAACCATTAACCCCCGTGTATTTCTACCTGTACCTAAAAAAAGAAAGGGTAAGCTTCAAACAAGCTCGACTAAGTATTTAAAGGTTACACACTAAAAATCAGAACTGCAATCCCAGTTTTTTATGCTTGATTTAAAGTATTTTTCTTTTGCTTTAGTTTTACATCTTCTCTTGTGACCCCTGTGGAAAGCCGTGGTTATGGCAAATTGATTGCAATAATTTAAGTACAAGATTTTTTATTCAAACCACGAGTGTTCACAACCAATGACAGAAAACAACCTGGCATGCCAGTACTAAAGGATGAAATCAGGCCTGATGCCTGCTTAGAAAGACCTCGCTGTTGACTTTCTTGCTCTCCAGTGGTTTATATTGACTTATGAATTAATGGAAATGTAGAGCAGTAAGGCTAGCTTAGCTTGCTTGGCAAGATGCAAGTAGTGACTGCAATAATCATGCAGTTGTGAAATTTGGCAAACAAAAAACATGACAGATGGCTTCATAAAATGACTTGTAGCGAGACTTTAAAAAAAAACTCAAAAATGTCTGTGTGAAAGACTTCTTTAGCTGCTGACCAGGGGAGCAATGTAACTCTTTTGTTTGTATAACTGATATTTGAAATGAGGGCCTGACTGAGGAGCAGCTCAGGCTAATCTAATAAATCTGTTTTCCTGGTCATTAAATTTGACATCAATAATAGCAAGAGGTCCTCCCTCTTGGTTACTAATAGATAACAATTCTGTGTATGTGGGTGTGTCAGCTCCTGGTGGCACATTCTTCATGCACATTATTTGTGCCACCTCAGCCATCCTTTGCCCTGTAAGAGATATTGATCCTGGTGTGATTGTGATCGCGGTCTTTTGCCACTCAGCACTTTAGCAGGCAGCCCTGCAAGCGATGGGCTGCATATGGGCGTGGGCTCTGATTATCCCAGGCTCGCTGCATTTTGCTGCAGTTATTTTTAGCTTCAAAGTTGTTGCCAGCTTCTCTCTGGGAGACTGCGTAGAGCTGGCTTTTCTGGTGGAGGCCTTGCAGCTGACATTGTTTGAGGATATAAAACAAAGGAACACGGAGGAGACAGTGGAGACGGTGACTTTAGTGTCAGCTAAAGATTGTTTTATTTTGGAAACCCTGTCGTGAAAGGGGATTTAGATTGTTAGGCTCAGAGAAAAATCATTTTATTTGTTTGTGTTTGTGTATTTTGGAGATTCTGCTTTTGCACCGTATCTTATTATGCTAAGTAACTGCAATTAAGGCCGGGATATTGGGATCCCAAAGAGGAAGCTGTCTTCCAGGAAATCACAGCTGCTAAACCACACATTACTTATCATGTTACCACACAGGAGGTTTCCTGAGGAAACTGGAAGCCTTCCAGAAGGTCACTTTCACCTTGATGGAAATGAACACACCTAATCTCACACTCGCACAGAAATACGTTAGCTCCATGTCATGTGTTAGACGGTGGTTCTCTCTCAGTTGTGTCCTTGGGGCAGATGGTTACATCATTTCTGTTCTGGAGCTTGGCATGGGGCATGTTCTTTTAGTGTGTGTCTCAGTGTGTTTCAGTGTGTGTGTGTGTGTGTGTGTGTAAAAGAGAGAGAGATAGCGAAAGAGAGAGGGAGAGAGAGAGAGAGAGAGAGAGAGAGAGAGAGAGTGTGTGTGTGTGTGTGTAAGCAGTATCACTGAATCCAGTTAGAGCTAAGAATACAAGTCCAAGAAAGTACAGAAAATCAAGTATTCACTTGATGTAGTGGTAGTCTTCTGATGTACATGTAATACTTTGCACACCATCCAACAAAATGCTCTTTTTTACTTTTATAGTATGATAATAATAATAATAATAATAATAATAATAATAATAATAATAATAATAATAATAATAATAATAATAATAATAATAATAATGATGATGATGATGATGATTATAATTATCATTATTATTATTATTTTTATCACTATTTAAAAAGGTAATTCTATAGTTTTACATCTTTGGCTGTCTGTGAGATGATTAACAGGAGTTTTCCTTAGATTGATCTGTCCTTGATTTTCTGTTGTTCTTCACAAGTCTTTCCCTGCTCCTTCTTGCTTAGTCTCTTTCTTTCACCTGGACCTCAGGATATTCCTGACAGCATCTTAAAGAGACTTTTTGTGACCACCCTTACATACTGGTGGATTGTCTGTTTGCATATTTGTTCTGAAAGACTTACAGATCTCTGGATGACAGGTGAACTTCTGTCTTCTGCTGTCTCTCTGGAGGCTATGTGACTCAGAAATTTGTGGGACGACTAGAGATACAAGAAAAGGTAAAAGTAAAAAAAAAGACAAAACAAAACAACACATTGTGACCATGCTTCAAGCACCACAAGAAACAGACTAAAGAGGAAGGTGGATATAAGTGAAAGAAGCAAAATGTGAGTGCAACAACAAAAATGAGGGGAAGCAAAAGCAGAATAAAAGGGAGAAGGAAATACGTTGTGGGGGCAGCAGGAAAATTGGCTGGAGGAAACCTTTCAACAGGGTAAGATTAAGGGAAAAAGAAGGCAACTGGCCTTTCCCATCCATCTAGCAATAGTGACTCTCTTCATTCTCCATCCATCCTATCCTCTCTGCCCACTCAGTTCATTTACATTTACATTACACCCAGCTGGAGTTGATTTGGTGGCGGGTGATGGATGGCGAGGTTTTGATGCTTTTTATAGAAATGGGCTCAGGGGGTTAGCGGTGTCAGCTGTTTGCGAGGTGGTGAGGGCAGTCGCGTACAATATGGTTTGCTCGTTAGCAGCTAAATTGCTAGCAACAGTGGTGGCACATCTATTTATGGGATATAAGAGTTTAATATCTGCTGCCTGTCACAGTTACTTGCTAGTTAGCATATCCAGCACAAATCTGATTATGTGACAAAATGGCCTGGTCTGGACTTGTTAAAGTCCTCATGTCCGACATGATGGAAACATTACTACATCATGAAAAAAAAAAACAGAAGGCTCATGTTGTGTTATGAAAGCTTGTAAATTATATTACTCTCATGAATAATTATGGATGTGTTTGATTAAATAAACAGTTTCACTTTGCATACTGCACATATTTGATGTTTTAGTCAGACACGGCTAATCCAGGCAGGATTTATTTTATCGGATGTGTCTGTGACACACAAAAGTGACCTCACCTACCCCCTGTGGAGACCATACAGCGTCTGTCTGTTATTCCAGATGGACATGCTGGAGAAAAAACAGTAAACTCTGAAATGCATGGTTGGCTGATTTTCATTATGCATGAGCAGCTGACCTAAACCCTGTTTATTCTTGATATTTTGTTCTTCATTCTAAATTTTGCATTTACAGTCAAGTATGGTTTATGGGGTCTTACGGGGCGATAAAGATTGTATTCTTTGTGATAGTTTCATTTCAGCTAAGTCCACAATATGCAATTATGTCCTCAGTGTAGTTTTGTCTTGTACTGTTGGTTTCTACTTATGAGGAGTTTACTATCTCTACTCTTTACCGGTGTGGTGGTTCAGCTTAACTCAGAAATATAAACCCAACTTATTTACTGACATTCAATCCACCCACCTGCTCTGATTGCCTACGTCTTTTAACATTATTCCATGGTTATACCTATATGGAAGATCTCAGCCTGCTTTGCACACTGTAGCCCCATCCTCTGAGTAAAATAGCAGTAGTAAAATACCTCCTTCTACATTTTACAGGAGTATATTGGATGCGCTACGGCATATGAGGCAGCCCTCTTATTCTATTACAATAAAAGTAATGAATGTGTTTCTAATGTGCCAAATTGTATGACAATGGATGGGAGTATAACTGGTTAGCTTGTTAGTTGATTGTTAATTTGGAAGATCAGAATCCCTTTCACAAATATATTGCTTTACAACACATCCAAAGCTTCAACAAGAGAATCGGTCAAATGTCAGAGAATCCAGTCACTATTGAGCATTCACTCTGTAAAGGGGTTAGATATTTATCCAGTACCATATTTGTCCAGGTATAACAAGCAAACACCCTCTCAGCCTGTGTGTGTAGAACAGTTAAGTGCTGACATCAAAAACACAGCCTCCACACATGCATAGGGTGTTGTTAAAGTACGTATGCATGTCTGTACGTGACAAGTAAATGAAGACGAAGGACTGTGGGAGATGTGGTGAGACACCGCTGTTGAGAGAGTGCAAGAATGTGATAATGAAAGGAGAACAGACTTCACTTTCTAGCAATAGGGCTGTTTACTGTTTGTGATATTTTACAGTTTGATCCCATCTCTCTTGAGAGAACCAAGACCTCTTCTTCCTTTTTTTGCCAAGATTTTCAGTTGTCGAAGGTAAGCTGCTAATGTTTTTTTTTCTTTACTTCCCAGAGTCAGCTGCAAACTGCTGGTGGGTTACAAACACAGCACATCCTAAAAATGTCAGTCCTGTTTTATTTTTCTGGCTCTGTCATTCACACAGACGTCAGCTTGGCTTTGTTGCTTTTTCCAATGTTACCCTGAGAAACATTAATCCCCAAAACACGTTTTCTCATTCTATACAGACGGAAAAAAAAGATGGTTGCCTTGAACATGTTAGTAGAATGTGCACACGCTGTGTCACAGCACTCAGTCAGCGTGTGATGTGCTTGTGGTCAAGTGGCATGCACAGAAGATTGTCCATTGCACCTTTTCGTAGTGCCTCAAATGTAATTTTTGAAAGAAGTCTTGCACATCCAAACCATGTATTGAAAAACTCCCTGTATGGTATTAGAATGCATTACAGTGTGAAACTGGTCAATGACAATTGTAGAAAAAGTGAAGAAGCACTCACTCCATCATCAACTGCAGTTCATGGACTTGCAAATCCTTGCTACCAATAAGTGGTCTTATGTCCTGTGTAGTTCTTGCATTGTGCACATGATAAAAATTAATACATGACAACATTTTACAGGATGTGTATGGAGAGAGTTGCTTTGGAGCCTTTTTGTCTGCCCGCTACAAATTCATAATTAAGAATTGATGCTACCAGCCGAGCTAATGACTAGGGTGACATGCCTCAAGTGTTTTGTTCCTGCAAAATGGTGCAACTTTTGCATGATAATAGAGAAAGTAATAATTCTAATAATAACAGTTAGAAGAAAAAGAATGTAGCTTGTTTTTTTTTCTCCCAGAAGCTGAATGTAGCATCTAGTTCAGATGTGTCTTAGTCCTTAGGAAATGAACATGTCAGGCTCATGAGCTGTCAACAGTCCATCCGCCACTTGTCAGCAGATGACTGATGCCCAGTGCCCCCCCCCTCTCTCTATTCTTTCTCTCTCTCTTTCACAAATCCCAAGCACACTAACTGTGACACATACAAAACGCTGGCATACATGCACTGGTACACTCACGTACACACATACACACACACTTCCTCCCACACACAGACAGCTGGGGCATTACACTCCTGGCTCTGCGCCCTGAGTGGAACACAGAGGGAAGATGGACAGGCAGGAGCTGTCAGCGAGGAACACAGGGACACGGAGTCGACTTCTCACTTCAAATAATGAACCACATGTGAAGCGTCAGCTCGCCTCCAATTAGATTGGATGATAATGATCTCGGCATAAGTCACTCATCCTAATCAGCCTGTGAACTGCTGGTTGGAGCTTGAGAGGATGTCGAATGAAGTAAGAGGCAAAGATTGTCGGGTGTGGAATGTGGCTTATTCCCACTTCCTTATGTTTTACCACATAAGGAAACCTTTTATTGACCGTGACTGTACTGGAAAATGGCTTTTCATCTCTTACTTAACCATGGGGACTGACACACAGCCTTTGATTTTTTTTTTTTATTTGAGTACCCTGGTGTTTTGTTTCTGATGTCACTCAATAGCAATTCAGTATTTTCTTTAGAACATGAAAGCATGTCTGTTGAAAACATCCTCTTCCTCGCAGACATTTCTAAGTATGAAAAAAAAACAGAGGAAGGAAGGAAATGATGCGTTTCACATTCTCAGAATCAGCAAAAGGAGAAAGCAGTTGCATCAGATTTTTCTGAAAGATAAATGAAGGACTACTCTGAGGAGAGTCTGCATCATACCCCGTCACATCCTCAAACAAAAATAAAAGTCAGCTCTTTGAGAAAGAGGACATTTAAAGATGTGTCCTCTTGCAATGATATAATCCTTCTTTGAGTCTTTATATTCTCTTTTAAAATATCTGTGTGTGCAGCAGCGACATTGAATCCTGCATGCATTTTCCTACGTTGTCATCACTGAAAGCTCCTGTCCCCTTTTTGCAAAACTGTTCACAAAGGATTTGGAAATCTCAGAAATTCAAATTTTGACGATGTTTATGGTTATTCAGAATACATAAATCTAATAACCTCTCAATCATAGTAGCACCCAGATGATAAAGATATAATCATATACCCAACATATTGTGTAACTGAGTCATAATGCTCGGTTCACAATATGAGTTGGTTTTAAAGATAGTCTTGTAACAAAAGAGTAGAATAGACGTGGTAATAACGCACATTGAAGTTTTATGTCACCTGCATTTGAATGACCTACTCACTTTACAATTGTCATCATTTTTCAACTATCTAATTGGTTAAATTTGTGTATTGAGTTTTGAGTGTCTCAAAGAGTTTGTCTGATCTTCACATAGAGACGTTTTCTCTTGTGTAGCTGAAGACTTCATCAGTTCTCTTGTTAAAAACCAAGAATTTCAATAGTTTAAATTGGAAGCTCTCTTTGCTTTGATTTTCTGAGTCAGACTTTTTTATATCTTGCTAAAAGAAAGAATAAAAAATCAACCCAGGTATGATTCATGTACACAATATGAAATGATTAAAAATGACTGCATTCACCCTTTTTTCATTTTCTTTCTCTCTTCGACCACTCAGTCTCTGTGAGTCTCTGAAACATGTTGGAAAAGGAGGTTCAACTGAACCATAGATGACCTACAAGATGGGAAGTCGTTTTCACTCCTTATAGCACTACCGCTTTTACATTTGACAGCTTGTAGTATGACCACAAGTGTATGCTCTCTTATACAGGATATTTTATACATGTAAAAGTAAGCTGTGGGTCACAACCACTACTTTTGTAATTCCACATACTTTTGTATTCCACATCCACACTGCAGCATTAATAATGGAAAATGCTCCTTATTGTGACCCAACAGGGCTGCAGTTGGTTAGAGCATGGAAAACAGACTTCCTGCTCATGTGCACCAATGTTAACTCTGCTCACTGACACAGTGCACATTTGAAGGTATAGTTCTTTTTTTCAGTGGCTAATAGGCATTACAGCTCTGACCTATATTCTTGTAATACTCCTCTCTCCCTGTGGTAGGTTTATATAAGACATGAGACCAGTTTTAGGTACGTGTCTTTGGAATTATATCAGGCCTGAGCAATTGTGTTTTCAGGGATTATTGTGTAGTGCTGTATTAGAAAACTTTCTGTTGAGAAAAAAAGTATATGTCCTGCATGTGGAATGTATGTATTGATGCCAATTCTAATTTCTTTTTCCCGTGCACACATTTCAGATGAACCAGTCGTCTGAACAAAATGCACTTTTGTTTCAATAGACATTATTTCTATTTCATCGAGTATTGATTCCTTTTGAAATTATACACAAGTGCTCTGAGTTACTTTAAGTCCTGGCTTTTTGTAGTCACATAGAGACGTTGAGATTAATCCGGCATATTTGGAACCTTTGTGTTTAATGCAATATTATGAAAATAAACCTCACCATATATGAGGTATGCTTTATTTTCTCCATATGTTTTTTTTTTACTGATACATGTGTTTTAATCTTTTTGCCTGCAGGCTGTAAGAGTTTCTCTTGTATGGTTTGTTTTAACCAATATATCATTTCAAAATCAATGACAATAGTTGGTCAAATTAAGTTTTTGAAATGTGCTTGTCCTGGTCAGGGTCTGATAATGTGGCTTTTTGGTTGCTTGTGTGTGAGTATGCTATATACCATTCCAATAAGCTGTGAGTAAAGTAAAAGGGCTCATGTTTTGGTTGAGTACTATAGTGTGGAACGCCTACTGGATTGTACATACAGGAGTCACACCGCACACAGAAACCATTAACCTCCTGAACAAGGCTTCAGCAGGATTAATGTGACTTCACTGCTAGACCACTGCCTCTCTCTATCGCTTCCTACCTCTCCTGTCTCTTCTCCTCCCCCTCACTCTTTGTTACAACCAAATTTACATCAAGCTCACCTCTTTGTTGTTTATTCAGGTAAAATTTGTTCTGTTGCAGATCTTTAAAGCTACAAAAAGCCGTTAGCAGTTTTAACTAAGGCTGCTTCATCTATATCCTGTACCATACACTTTTACTTTCTAATATTTTTAGTAGGAAAAAAAACAAAACAAAAAGAAAAAGCACAAAAGTCTTCATTTCATCTGTTTGACATATTCAGCATCATGTTATAGAAGACTATATAATGCAAAAATGCCGTCTGTCTGTACTCATTGTGTAAAGGTTCTCATTTACACACAAAGGCATCCCGGATGAAATCCAACCCATGAATTGTTATGTTGTAATTGCTGCCAATTTGACAATTCTCAGCGAAATGTCAAAAGGTGCCCCGTAATTTCTGACCTTATTAGTATCACTAATGGACTGTTGCTGTTTTATCATAGCATTGCATGCAATTTAAAACAGCAGGTAAATTGGCTTGGATGGGGGACTTAGAATCACATGAACCTGATTGAGGGTACTGGCAGTAATTGCTTTCCATCCTGCTGCAAAAGGGAAATTGAATGCAGCAGTGCTCCTATTTTGAGAGAGGAAAGGACCATTGACCAGTTATGATTGGCTGCCCTGATCATAGAATAGTTAAAACTCATGCGATAGATGGATGAAAAACAAAGTCTTTGGTTTCAGTCGCTATTGATTAACGATTGAAAATGCATTTTACTTTTTTAAACACTGATTGGTATGGAAGTCTTCTTAAAATTTTCAAACCTTCTTAGTCATAGTCTGTTTGAAACATGGACATGGTTGCTGTATTGCAAATGCTGACTAAACCTTTCTCTGGGTCAACTTATAAACAATGGTAATGGTGTCTCTATCACATCTGCACAGGTCACACATGTGCTCTTATTCCTTTAGTTAGATGAATGAGTTAAAAAAGAGGTGACAGTTAGCGTCTCTGTTAAGTCAGTTGGTTTCTTGTTTGAGTTCATTACATTTATGCCTGCATTGAAAAAATAGTCAAGGCAAATCTGTCACTAATGAAAGCTGTACAAAAGTCTGTTCACTTATTTAATTCCATCTTTTTTCCATTCTTCCTTCACAACCCACAAGCTTTCTTTTCTTCTCTTCCACCAGAAACATACTTGAAAC
Source organism: Thalassoma bifasciatum (assembly GCA_008086565.1). NCBI lineage: Eukaryota > Metazoa > Chordata > Actinopteri > Labriformes > Labridae > Thalassoma > Thalassoma bifasciatum. Next base: position 176,455 of record RPOG01000408.1, on the reverse strand, counting down.
AGGCCAAATGCCGTCTTGCTTCTGGAACTTTTTCTCATACTCATTAGTATCAGATACCCTCGGGCAACCAACATCCAAACACACATTAACCTTTACAGAACTGCTTTTTTCCTCTTTCTCCATTCCCCTCCTCTCTTCTTTTTTCTTCCTGAATGTTTAATTTTCAAGATCCTTTCCTCCTTCGCTTCTTCCTCATAAGGCTCCCCCTAATACCCCCTCCACTTCTTTTTTTGGCACCAGAAAGCGTCGTTTGGGGGATTTTGGTCAGTAGCTGTGTTGATGCATTGCTTGCGTTTGAGGCCAGGTCCAGCAGTTAAGATAGTGCTTCTTTGGAAAAAGCAGGGAAAAGGAAAAAAAACGTGCTTTCAATCCTCCTTGGCACCACATTAATAAACGATGAGGTTACTGTGATTTATAGGCATGTATCCGAGTGAACTAGAGACCAAGTTCTGGGTGTGAAACTTTAAAAGAAAGCAGGAGAAAGTTGAGGAGACAGGTGTGAGTCTGTGTGGTGCATGCTGCCTCAGGCCTGTTCCAACCGCTCTGGCTTATTATTTGTTCTCCATCTTCATCCTCTTGCTTCTGAGCTACAGATTGCAGGGCATGTGGACAGGTCTTCTCTGAGACAGCTAATATTTGTCTTTCATCCCTGCAGGATGTGTTGGTACCTTATTGGTTGTATGTTTAGCTCTGTTGCTAAAACCCACTCCAGCAGAGTCCTACTTCATTTACAGGTGTATTGAAAGCAAGAAAAAAGAGAAACAGGGCTTCCTGCAGGGTTTTTAGTTCATCCTTTTGAAAAGCCTTTGGATTTACTTGCAAAAAGAGACCCTTCTGAGTTAGATATACTCTGCTTTTAAGCCCCTTGGGGATTATAAGCAGTACTACAATGAGTCCTGGTGAAGTCATGATCCTGTGACAGCCAGGAAAGAGAGGCTCATTGAAGTTAAGTCCTAGAAATATATGGGTTACAAGATGAATTAAGTGTGTACCGTGCAGGCTGTCTTCCTGACTCTAAATAGTCTCAAAAACTGTCTACCTGCAGGCTGTACAAATCTGGTGAACCTCGGTGGAGCAATTTAGTCTCGCCTACAAGATATATCAAAAATTTTATTTAAAGGAAGCAGTTGACTCAATTACTGCAATCCCAAAACTGCCAGTAATGCATGAGTCGATGCAGTACAGGAGGTCTTTGTTATGATCTGCTTTAGGATATTTAAGAACATCTTGTTCTTCTGCTAATTTCTTAGCTTTTGACTCCTCGACTCATCTGCCAGTGTATGATGGGCATTCATATCTTTGCATTTGCGCTATCGAGCATCCATCACATTATCTTGCAGAATTGAAATAAGAGTAACACGCTTGGTTTGGCAGAGTATTCATCAGTTTTCAAGTCATTGTTCATAGCAGTCAAGTTTTATCGGGGCTATGATTGAAGGAGAACAATTATCAACCTGCCTCCACAAATCCCTTCAAGATATGTCAGAAGCAATTCAGCAGGACTCGGCTGCTAAAATACTACTTCATGTTCAACCTGTTTACAAGAGTAAATCATCAACTTGCCGGAAGGAATTAAGATGTAATTAAAACAGCAGGTTGCATGCAGGCATGCAAGCAGACTTCTTAATTTGAGGGTAGAGAATATGATATGATGGGTGCTTGTAGAGCACCTCAGACATGATTTACCGTCAGCTTATCACACTAATGCATCTCTGTGCTCCTTAGGCATAGGCTGAGTTTCTTTGGCTGCTGTCACTGCTGTGTGTTTGTCAAATATTTCAACCAGGATTATAACTAAGCATTAGTGCTGACTGTCAGTCTCTTCTTTTACCTGATCTTCTTTTAGCTTTTGAATGTTTTTAAACTCGTGTGCATGTCCCTCTCTAGCACTTAGACCCTACGAAGAACTAATGGAAAAACTCATTGGTACCAAATGATTTCACTGCAAAACCTCAAATATTATGGAATCTGTTATATGATTTCCAGTCAAATTAGAGGAAGCCACTTCGGCCGGACAAGCCCATTTGACAATGTATGTTGATTTTACCAGCAGAAAAATAAGATTTACCAGAGCATGATGGGTAAAGGTTTCATTCAATGCAGCTTGGAAAATTTATCATCAGAAAATGACCTGCACAACTTTACATGCAGCTTTGTGAGAGCTTTCAAGTGGAAAGAAGATCTGAGCTGTCGTCTTGCCTAAAGACTTGCAATGCATTCAGCAAAATACACAGTTGCAGTCTCAAAGCAGCTTTCATACCATCTTGATGCCATTCTGCCAGCTGGTGTGGTATTCAAGCTCAACGTTGATTGCAACAATAGATGTCAGATGTTGACAAACTGACTGCTTGCATAGAGCATGCTACGAGAGGGTCACCTTCCCTATTGTTCATCTCTTATCTTGAATGTTAGAGTATTTCTAATCAAACCAATGCACTCAATCGTTTGGATAGTTTAAAGTTTTCAACTGTTTTCGTTTTAATTTCTTTCTCAAACTTATGATAATACACCTGAATGAGGCAGAACAGCCAGTGAAAGTGGTAGCTCTAGACTGCTATGCCTCAACACTTATCTCACATCTTTGCACAGCCACTTGCTTCTTCTAGCACCATTTTCTGGCTTGATTAATGTATGGAAACAAATATCTCTTTAAATTATAGACTGGCTTAAGACACAAATCTCATTTTAGATGACAAAAAGGATTTCAAAAGCATGCCATGCTCTGAGATATATAGTATGCTCATATACCCTAGTGATAAACTTACTGACAAAATCTTACTGTGATGATCTACCAGGGTATGAAATGACTGTTTTACACTGTTCATGTATTCCATACCTCTCCTAACCCTGGGCACAGAAGTTGAAACTCATTGCAGTTTTCCTGGAGTTTTTGATAAGTATAGTATTTTCTAAGCATGTTGCATAAACTCAACCCTTTATCATTCCTTTGTAAAAGATAAGTATGCATCCAACCCATCTGCTTCTCTCTCTCACTCTCTTAAAACCTCAACTGGGATTGGCTCCAGCACCCTGCCATATATCTGTACCACTTTCTTCTGCACATAATGCATGGTTAATGAATAGGACTGTTTTATGATTTGGCACTGCAGCTCCCATCATGTTTTGAAAGATGCAAACAATGTTGCTCCAGTGTGATTAAGTATAGGCTGCAGACTCTGTGGCTTTCAAATGTGGAAATTTGGCAAACATCATTTTTAAGATATAGCTCTTTATTGGATCAGCATACATGAAGCATCTGGATTGTATTTTCGTTCTTGTGAAACCACTATGAGTATTTTTTAGAATTTTGCTCTTCTCCTTTTCCATGTAGTTTTCCCTTTGGGGAGCTATGCGTTCACACCAGGCTTTAATGATTTAAAATCAACTACCCATGATTTCTTGCTCCCCTTCTCACCTTCTTTTCATCTCTCCTTCCCCGTCCGTCCCCTCTCTATCTGCTTGCTGTGACCCCCCACTTGGGTGTGGCAGGCCGCCGCTTTCATCCCATCCTTATTGGTGCATTGTTCAGCAGAGTGGCAGCAACGCGACCCAGGAGGAGGGAGCGAGGCCGAGTGATGGATGGCCGTTCCTCTGGCCTCTCCTTTTCCATTCCCTCGACCGCTCTCCTCTCATTGCCTTCCCGGGGCTCGGCTTAGCTGGTAATGGCTTGAAACATGATATGAGTCTAACCCGGTGTTTGCCAAGGGAGAGGGAAGGGGGCCCCAAGCCGGCCTGAGTGAAGTCTCAATCTGACAGGCCAAAGCAGAGAGAGGGAGAGAGATTCTGTGGAAAGCTGATTTAGAAGGTGGAGGGCGAGGCAGGATATTCATACATTTGTGTGAGTGTTTGGCATATGATACAAAAGAGGAGGAACATATGAAACATACATGACTCGTGCAGTATATCACCACTTCAGCTTTTAATATCCAGACAGGTGTTTAGGGAATCTCACTTCATTCCTTTAATTTCAACTTGTTTGCTGCATTGCCTGAAAAATAATCTTTTGCATCCATGAAAAAAGCGTTTCATAACATTGGTGAGGTTCGTAGCAGTTATCAACTCAGTATAGATTATGTTGAAATATTAATTTTGTTTGAGGCAATTATTGCATGGTGCAATCCACAGTTTACTGGTGAAATGAAACAACTGTATCTTTCTACCTGTGCCTGGGGTTGTATTTATTTCAAAAGATACGCGTCATCCTGTCAGTGATCTTGCAGCCTGTAGAGCCAGCAGAGCACTGTCTGAAGGTAGGAATTAACTAGCTTTTGCTTTCTTGTTCTCACCAGTAAGGTTGAGATTAAAACAGCTACATGGCCTCAGGGGTCAGACTACATGGTGCAATTTTGGCTTTTGCCAGGAGAAGCAAGCAATCATCTTCACACACCTACACAAGTGTTTCCACTTAATTTAGGGTGAATTGACCCCTTCATAGGAGTGTGTGGGCATGTGCAGAGTAAGCTTGAGTGGCAGTTTCCTGTCTTGTTCTCTTATATTCCATATTAGTCAATAATCCAGAAGAGATAATCATTTGTTCCGTATGTAAACTGGAAATGCATGTGTGTGTTTTGCATTGCTGAAACTGGAATGTCAGATCTCTGCAGACGTCTCGGGCACACCTGACAAGCTATTATGTCACTTTCATTCAGAACCTGAGTAATGCAAATTATTCAAAGTGTATTTTACCCATTTTATCCCAAACCACAAGTTTCCAGATTAGTTTATTTGAATCAACTTTACCTGCAAAAGTTTCATGAAATCATCCTAACATCCCAACCATCTTTCATTCACATCTATTGACACGTCTACTGCATGTGTAGTGACCCTGTTGTCGAAAAAAGGCTGGCTGTAGAGGCTTGACGGCTTTTTTTTGCTCGTGATTTATTCACATTTCCCCAGGAAGCAGTGGAAATATGAAATCCTGTCTCACTACATGAGAAGCAAATCCTTCAGACCTCTTTTTTATAACCAAAATAAGTTTTGTTTTTTTTTTTCTTTTTGCTGCCGTGCTACATGTTGCTTCCTCCTACTTATCTACCCCTTGCTCTGTCAGGGTGGTGGGGCTCAGCAGCGGTGTACTGCTGGCACTAGCAGACGACAGGAATAAATAAATAAATGAAAGGTTTGTTAAGAAGAGCAAAGAGAGACAGGGCAGACAAGTGGAGCTGAAGGGGGCTCAGCTGGAGAGTGTCTGTGTGAACAATGGGACGCCGACAAAGAAGTAAATATGTGACCGAGCAGCCTCAAACAAAAACAGTGACGTCTCTGTCACAGATAGACATGTTGCAACTGTGTTTGCTTGTCTGGGAGTGTATGTGTATGGTCACGTGTGTGCCTTTGTGTTGATAAAACTGCAAAATAATATGTCCTTGTGTGAGTATTCAATCAGACTTTGTGACTGTATTGACATACAACCTCACTGTGTATATGCAGCAATTGTATGGATCACTGTTAATCAATGTTATAAAAAGGTCTTATGCAGTTTCTGTGTATGACTTCAACAGACATTCAGTAACATTGGCATGCTGAGAATTTTTATGCCTTCTGAGTATTTAGCTGACACAAAGGCAGACTTCACTTGTTTAACCCCGTATTGTCATGTTTTGCCTGTATTTTCAGTAATTGTTGATGGAAAATAAACAAATAAATAAATAAGGTCCAGCTTGTGCTATTTCTACTTTTAAATAATTGCTGAATGCTCTGTCATTGTTTGATTTTTGCGCCTTATACAGTCTGTATTTTTTTTCATGCCACGGGGGACCTACTATTTTATTCTGACGCTTTTTCATCCCTCAAATCATTCATGCTGCTTTTATATTGATTCCTTAAGCAGTTTCTAAGGCCCAGCTCTCATCGCTTGCATTATACATGACTTATATAACTTTATCATCACATCCCATCTCCTCTAAATCCACATACTGTGAGCTGCATCTCCGTACGTCTCCGGCTACTAATCCATATTAGTGAACTCTTGATGGTTGATGTCGTATCATATACAGATCTGATCCATCTTACCTGATCACTGGCATCTGCTCCCAGCATATTGCGCTGATGCAGGAGGATGTACTAGTCATGCTTGGTAATGCTCTGTGCACTGCGCTAAAATCTATGATGGACGCACTTTTAGTTGAATATAAAAAAAGCAACACACTTAGCATGAGCTTGCACAAATGCACATTTCTCTGAGTGTCGCCTCATTGCTTCTACAGCCATGTACGGCCAAACAGATGTAAAAGCACACACACCAGGATGCTGTTGTGTGACCCGGGCCAGCAGCTCTTGCCCAGTGTCATTTGAATCGTCACTAAGAGGCTTAACATGAGCGGCCACTTGCCTCAGCAGAGGCTGGTTATGATGAGACTGAACGGCGTCCCCTTGCTGCAGCACATCTGTTCCTCTCTCTCTCTTTTACTTCCCCTCCCCCCTCCAAACACATCTGCACCATGCTCCTTCAGGGGCAGAAACACCGCACACATAATAACAGCCAAACACACACACACACACACACACACACACACACTCACACACACTCACACACTTAGTTCCCATGGCAAGCCATCTGCACAGGGAAGAAAACTTACAATAGAGCAAGACTCGTGGGGCTGGGTATTAATTTTGTGTTCTTCAAATTGTTGGAGGTAAGTGGTGGTTAAATCTACAGACAAAAAAGTCAAACCCAGAAGCTTTTGCTCCACAAATACTCTACATGTAGCACAGGTTGTGAGACTAAAACTGGAGCAAAACAAACAACATAAATTAAGCATGACTTTGCCTACAGCCAGAATGTACTTAGCCCAGCATCCTTAAACTGTTCTGACAGCATTCTCAGTCCACACATTTATTTCTGTGGGAAATGTAGGCTAATGCTGTCTGGTAATGAACTTAAGTTACACCCAGTGCACATAGACCACTAACTGCTAAAGAAAAAAGACTTTAAAAGCACTTTTCACTTTCAGCAAAATTCTCAAAGTTTTTGGTGCTAGATAGAGAACTCTGGCAAGGCTTTATAACACTCCCTTCTTTAAAATTGGCCCTATTCAATCAGCAGCAACTAACACTGACAAATCCCTGCAAACATTAAACTTGCAAACTAACCCTAGCCCTACCAGTATTATAAACATTGAATGCAACACTTATCTTAACCTAGCAGCTAACCCACAATTAATTGTGTTTTTGAGGAAGCATTTTTGAAAAGTTTACACTAGTAGTTCTGTACAGATAAAAATAGCATGTCTATCAAGTAAAATAGTGTCCAGACATGGACTAACACAGTGCATGGCTACACATTAGATCTAGTAGTTGTATGTATGAATGAGAGAGCAGCATTGTGGTTAATTTATGTTAAAGAGACCTCAGAGTAACACTCTGCACAAAGCCATGGAATAAACAGTCCACCCAAACACACCTGAATGGATGTATGTACACTTCAACTTCTGTATAGCCCTTCTCCATCAGCCCTCTCTCCAGGTCCATCCAGGTCCTTTTTCTTTTCTTTTCTTTTTTCGGCAACTTGTATTTTCCTTGGTACTCTTATTTTTGACTGCTGATTTTCTTTTTCCACTTTCCTCAACTGAGTGTTTTAACATCCTTTGCAGCCATTCAGGCCAATGAGAATCATCTAAAAAGTGTCAATGAGAAGTTTAGCAAAATTTAGCTCAGGACTGTTTTGGCAAATTTACAAATCTAAATCTAAATCTAAAGATATCAACTACCTTGTTGTCTTGAAAAACATCATCCAGATGCAGTATTGGCTTTTAAACATGTCTGGTAGTTCAATTATACAGACAGAGAAAAGGATGTAACAGAAAAAAAAACGAAAAAAACAAACAAAAAAAACCCCTTCAAGATTAACAAGTAAAACAGAAAACAAAACTTTTCTTTTCAAGTGAATTTGACATAGTAGTAGAAGAAAAGGAGAAAATTAAAAGGACTATCAGAGTAGTTACAATCTGAATGTGCAACACAATCTGAGAACAAGCAAACAGATGCCAGATTTTAAATCAGCTAAAGCACCTTTTATGTCAACATCATGCATGTCTGGATTGACATACTGACAAATTGTCAACATACTCCCAAATTATAGGAAATATATTACAAGAAGAGCCAGTGAAGCCAAAATTTGTCATTTAGTTTACAAAAGTCCAAACTTGAATCCATCATGATCTCAAGCACATGACCAAGTTGAAATAAATACTTTTAACTGTCAGAAACTTCAAGCAGATAAAGTCAAGGGTGTACAGCCATGTACATATGAAGGAAAGGAAATGGGCTGAAGAAAGAAATGAAGAGAAGATTTTGATCTTTTAATCTCTTTGAAGTCACTGATCCACAAGCAATGACAAGACAGATCTTTATTGCTTGGGAGGCACTTCTCATTTTACCTTAGGTCTCAGTTTTATATTTGCAAATGTATTCAGATTTGGCTTTGCCAAATAGGGCAGATCTGTGGGATTCATGAGTAGGCCTATAATCTATCTGCAGGCCTGTTTTGTTGTGATTCAGCTTGAAACAACTGGACTATTTTTAGCATCTTTGAACATCTGGGTGCTGCAAGTTCTTTGTTGCTGCTCACCATTTGATTTGCCATGCACAGCAGGGGAATCACGGTATACAGTGTGTATTTTTTTCTCAATTAAATAATAATGACAACTTCAGGGCTTTTAGGCCTCTTTAGGACACAGGCATCCCCTTGGGTCTCGTGGAGGATAGAATAGCAGAAAGAAGAAGGCATGCAGGGAAAACAGAAGAGCACACAGTGTGTTTCCATTTGAAAAGAGGTAGGATAGATTGAAAAACAGTGAAACTGGTGCAGACTGCTGTTCTATGCACTGTTTGATAACAAAAGCAAGGACAAAAGAAGCTGGATGGAAAAAAGTAAATAGTGCCCCCTAAAAATCACAAAAAGTTAGCATTCTTGCAGTCAAAGCAATCATTGTGCACAGTGATTCTCATCTGAAAAGTGGCAGTACTATGTAGTACTATGACACTTTTGCGTTAACAGATGGTGTTTTCAGAGCCAGCATCACTTCAGTCATGCATACAACCCACGGTAGTCTTCCTAAATGTTCGCACTCATCAGTTCAAGTGCATTTTCACACATACCCGTCTCATAAACAAGTGAAGAGCTTTACATTTGCATACACGTGTGCAAATTCATACAGTGCACACTCACTATGTATAACTATCTGCTTGGTTAAACACCATTACGTGAGAAAATACTGTGTCTCTTTGTAATTTAGGTGCACTGACCCTTTGACAAAGACTAATGTATTTTTTGTCAGTTAATTCCAGTGAAGCCAGCAGTAGACAGTGGCTATCTTAACAATTGTCTGCTATTGAGATTGATAGTAAAATGGGCGACTGAGCTGCAGTGAAGCATGCTGGGTATGGGTTCATCAATCAAATCAAAGAGTGTTGAACCAAATGGCTGAGTTTGTTGATGATGCCAAAGGACCGTTTTAAAGTTTCATCAGTCACACCAGAGCATGTCAATCACATCATCCCTGGCTCCTCTTTATTTACAGCCAGAGGGTGTGACCGCTTGTTTCTGAGCCCACTGTGTCTGTGTGTTTGAGTCTGTGTGCACATGATAGTGGGTCTTTTGATGCATTTGGACTCAGTTTGTTCTTGCAGGACAATTTATCATGTCTCTTGGCTCCCAGGGTGAGGAAACACAACACACAAATCTCCCCAGCCCTCCCCCCCCTGCAGGATGCAGTCGTGGGCTAACTGTCCAAATATCCAGGATTTATGGGGTGTAAAACATCTCGCGGGCCCCACAGCACATCGCTTCTGCCAGATTTGGGGAAGAGAAGTTAGAGGGACTGCAGTGGTGGCATTTCTGGTGTGGTTTTGTGATGCTTGAGGGATTTGAACCAGAGAAATTATCCAAAAAGTGTGACTGTGGAGAAGAGAATGAGAAATAGAGGCCTTGCATACCACACACGAGTTTCCCGTTGCTCCCTGTGTCATTCTGTGATTGGCTAAGCTGTTGCATCAGCAAGATTTCAAGGTCCCTGGTTCGATTCCTTTGCTGGGCTTGAAGAGTTTGCATGATGTCTCTGTACATGCATGAGTTCCTACCTGGGTTCGAAAACATGCTTGTCAGGTTGATGGTCATTCTTAACAGTCTGTAGGTGTGAGTGTGTGAATGGTTGCCTGTCTAAACCCATCAGCACTGTGATAGGCTGTCCAGGATGTACACCTACTCTTGCCCAATTACAGCTGTGATAGGCTCAAGCCACCTCACAACCCTGCAAGAGAAAGGCTGTTAAGATGATGAATGAATGTTATTTACATCCTAGTTGTATTACATGATTAACACCAGAAAACACAAGACCGACCGAACTACTAGAAACATGATCTTTAAAAGCAGAATTTGACAAATGTAGGCACTAAAACTTGACTGGCTCAGTGATAGTTGGCAATACGGCACATGCTGTCAGTTCTTCACTTTTCTTTTTTAGACACATTCTCTCATGTCTAAAGAATATCCAAAATTTTCCATGCCTTTGTTAAATAACAGAGTGGTAGATAGATGCTGAAGTAGGGAGGAGAGCACAAGGAATAGCATGTGGCAAAGTGGTTTTGCTATGAGAACTGTTGCCTTCGTCCATTTGACAAACTGAGAGTGGCACTTAACATTTACATAACTTTTATATCATATATTTATATTTTTACATCATGCTTTGCACCAGTATAAAATTTACCCATCAAATTAAATGGCTGTGCTGTCTTTATCAACATGCAAAAGTAACTTGATTGCAGATTAAGGATAGCAGTGATACTGCTGGCTGCTGGCAAAGTATTTGTTGACAGAGATTCTGCATGTCATCTGTTACCACATATGACCCATTCCACTGGGCTCCCCTTCTTAGCTTCAAGGTTATAAACAGTGTTTGTGGAAAAAAAAGTGAAATAATGTGTCTGTTTAAATCTCTCGCAGCTGTATTTGTGTTTGCTTGTCTTCTTCAGTATGCAGCACATGGTGTACACGCATTCATGCATGGGCTGCTGTAGGTGAGGGTACACAAATGTGTTTGTGCACACTCATAGACTATCACACTTCCACAATGACTACAGCACCATGTTATGAAAACAATTATCTTTACTGTGCTTTCACACAGTAAGAGAATAACACATGCTCTGCTTCCAAAAACAAAGTCAAATGATGCTGTTTACTCTGAAAAAAAAAAGCTCTCTGATTGGGGCCATTTTTCCTTTTGTTCGGTTCCAAATAACACCGAACAACAAACCCACAGGAAATTGTTAACAGCACCAAATAACACCCAACGACTCTAAAAGCTTCTCTTCTTTCTTTTTACCTTTTTTTCTTTTTTTACAAAACAGTGAACCCATGTTTTAATATTTCAGTTTAAAACATTGAACATCAATAATGATAACCATAATAGCGATCATCTCTTCTGATGAAATATTCAAGAACAGAACATATCACAAACAGTATAGCTCTGCAGCACACCAGGAAACAACAGCACATGGCAATAAAGACAAAAAGAGGCTGAAAGCTCAAAACTGGATTACCTGAACACCTGTGTGAGTCAGTGTTTCTGGTGCACAGGCAAAGATCCAAAATCAATATGCAAGAGGCACTCACTGGGTTACTGGATGATCTGTGTGGTGTAAAGAGCTTTAATAAAAAAAAATCTCTCCTGTGCTGAGATTCTTTCCTTTTTTATGCTCTGGTCCTTGCTCTAGTTTTAATTTTTCCTTCAGCTTTGACTGATTTCCCCTCACTAAATATTCTATTGATCTTTCTGTGTTTGGCTTTTGACATGATGTGAATATTTAATATTGTGTTAAATATTATATGTGTTCCACTGACAATATTTCAATAATTCAATAATCATAAACACTTTAAAGTCAGTGTCCATATATTTGGGAAAAAAAAGTCCATCCATCCTGTTATTCCTTTTTGGTCTCCATCATATTTCTGTATTTCCATTGATTTCTTTCCTTTTAAATAAAGGGCTGTTCTGTAGCTTTATCTTCTACTCTTAACTTTGTCCATCTGTCATTAACCTCTTTATATATATTTTTTGTCTTTTGATCAACCTTGATATCCTCCTGCATATTTGTCCATCTCTGTTATACAGCCTTTTTTTTCAAACATGTGCCAGTAAACATTGGTGTGGCAACATATCTTTCCAAATGAAGGACAGTTGAAGCAATAACCAACAGATTGAACTTAAGTGTCTGTATTCAGATACAACATATCAGTTAATATTTTTAAACACACAGCAGAGGTTTTCATATTGTAAGATATTTTGTCAGCCATTTTTTCAAAATAGCACAGCTTGAAGTGACTGCTTAATATTGTCCCAAAGCATGGTGTCAAAGCACAATAACAACAATTTTCTCATACATTAGAAATCTACTGGTGACATGGAGAAAGACATAAATAAAGAGATTTAAAGAGCATAAATTAGTCAGCTTTAAACGCTATGCCAGATAAGGGAGCAATTCTGTGATACTGTGACAGACTTTGATCATTTTCAAACATCAAATCACCCATGGATACGTAATTAAACTGTTATGTAATTAAAAGTAATAAATTAAGCACCAAATGAGTTGATCAGTCATATTGTATTGTTACTTACTTAATAAACGACAACAAATTTAAGGCACACTGTTCGACATGACTGGGCTCATTGAGCACTATAAATACATGTCTATCCTGTGGGGGAAATTCTGTACAATCTCATCTGATGTACATCTACATGGCAGGGGATAACGCATATTGTTTCTGTTCTCATGCATGTTGGTAGTTTTGCCTCTTGTATCAACCGCAACATTTTGTAGAGCAAACATTTGTGCAAGGTTAAATCCCAATATTGAGCATCACCATGGAAACAACTTTTTATTTTTTAAGAAAAAAATAAACTACTGAGGCACAGCATTAAACCCAAAGACTATCTACTCCTTAGCTTCCAGTCAATATTCATTGTGCTATTTTTTTCTTTTCTTTCGCTCATGGGCATCATTTCAAAGTGTGCAAGAGCAACATGTGTGTGACTAATACATCCTCATCCTTGGCAGAGCCTCGCCAAGAGGACAGCATCCCACAGAGATTTTAGAAAAAGACATAAAAAGAACTCTCTGTGCTCCCAACTGTACCGGAGCTCCTTCTGAGGGTGTGAGACACTGCCGAGAGGTAAGAAGTACAGTCAATACTCGGAGTGTTTACCGGAGGCACTAAGCAGGCAGGGAGAGGGATTCTGTTTACTGCCTGAGTACGAGCACAGAGGACGAGGGATTGAACACTTTTTGCTTTGTTTTCATTTTATTTTTTTATCCTTTTCTCCCCGTTTGGAGATTAAATTTACAGAAACATTGTGCAGCTACAGGCACTGTAGGGAGTTTTCATGTTGTGTTGATTCTTGTGACCCCTTTGGATGACATTGGTAGTATTTTCTTGGACAAAGACTGCATATCCCATGAGTGCCATCACCCACTGTTATAATGATGCAGTCCTTGCCAAAGTGCGGAAATGTTATGGGAGCAAAGGATTGGGTACAGATCCCCTGAGGGATGCAGAGGGATTAGATGGTGTAAGGATTTTGAGCTATGTTAAATTATTGCAGACTCTTGTTTGGGTGATAGGATGAACTATTTTAGTGTGTATATTACTTGTCACAGCCAAAGTTTTGTGAGGCATATTCAAATGTTCCAATGATACTTGCATTTATACACAGGAATGGACATTACATCCATCCATTTTACTTTTATCTGACATAGTTGAAGTTCCCAACTTTGTACCTCTAAAACCAAACCTCAGCACCTTTTTTTTTTTTTTTTTTTTTTTTTTTACCCCCAGCTGATCTTGCTCCAGTATCAGCCATGAGTACAAAATGTTATGTGGAAAACAAATATTGCATGAAGGGGAAAAAAAAAAACTCACCCTGTCTGGCAAACTTTACCAGCAGTTTTTAACCCCTCATCTCCTTGGGGAGCGCTGAATATCAACCTGGCGTATTTAGCGGATAATCCAACCCCAACACAGACACTCAATTCAGTTCAGTTCAGAGAAGAAGAAAAAACAAAAAAAAACCCCAGTATTTTTGCTGATCATCTGAATTTTCTACCAAGAGCATGAAGAGGCATTGGGGTTAGGAGTGGAACTATTTATTTTTTGTCTTTCTTTCAAGTGTGTAAAATCTCATCATGCTGTTTCTAGTCAAATTAGATTGGGTAACACCACTGTAGAGGAGAAGCGACATATCCAACATTGTGTAAAACACAATTTTACAGCTACTTTGGCTCAAACTCAAGCCTGAAAGTCCCTCTGAGCTGGGCAGATATTACAAGAGGCAAAATTTATCCTGCCAAGAACAATGTGACTGCAGTTTTCAAGTACAACAAATATCTTATCTTCAGGCACATTTTGCATCACCTTTTTAGACAAACAAGACTGTGCATAATCTGTCATGGTACAAATTGATTGACTATTTATTTTGTTTTGTTTTCACCGATTGACCTTACCATACTTTTGGCATTCAAATGACAGCTGTTTGTATTTGCACGAAATTACTAAGACAGGAATAGATAATGCAGTTTAATTCTTATTTCCCCATAAATGCTTTGGATTGACTGTCTTTCAGAGTATTTTAAATGATCTTTACCCAGCCCCTGTAGTTGAGCCAGTGGCAGTGTTGAGAGTAAATATGGATGTGTTGCACGCTTTCATAGCAGAGCCTGGTTTGACAGTGCATTAGTGTCTAAATGCTTATTTGATGTTTACAGACTCTGTGTGGCGTGATGGATTTCCCAGAAATGCCAAACACTGTTCTCATCTACTGATGTCAGTGGGCTGAAGTGAAAACCTTCAAAGGAGTTGGAAGATTTCACTGAGTACACTGGCCTGAAGGTGAAACAAACCTCTGAAGAAGTGAGGAGTGTAGATGTACTGAGACATCCCAGCAGAGCACTTCCCCTCTCAGTCTGAGAAACTTTGAGCTATAAGGTTGGATGAAGACTTGCATATCACCGCTTTGCAGCAACATAAATGCTCTCATACATACCTTTGCTATTACTCTACAGTGATATCTATTTTATGCTCCCAAATTATAAAATTAAATTAACCCCTTCTTCCTTGTGGAATTATGACTTTGGCCTCTTATAGCTTTCTCATACATTGAGAACTTTCGTATTGCTGATTATGATTATAACGTCTTTCTTCTTGCCAAGTCTTTCCTCACAATATTGTAATCAAACAGTAGGCAACAAGAAAGAAAAGGCTTAAGAAATGAATTATATGTTTTTAACAACTTTTCCCTCATAACTTCACATTTTTATTCTCAGAAATGTATGACTTTATTCCTGTATTATGTCATTTTTTTCCCATCTCTGACTGTTGACATGTTTCTCAGATTTACATCATTGTGTCCGAAATTATTTTAAGATGTTATTTATCTCAGCATGCGCAAATAGCAGCCAGCGGTCAATGAACCCCAGAGGTCTCCATGCTATGTTATTCATTAATCTTAAGCAAAATACACTAAAACAAGTGAGCATGAAACAATATGTCCTCATAAAACATTGGTGCACATAAATAAATAGAATAACATAAATCTGTGTTAATCTGCATTATGTAATTTGGATAAACATGAAGCACCATGGTAACTGAGACTTGTGCTCGATCTCTCTAAGGACTCCTATAGATCTAACTAAAAATAAACCAGAGAAGAAGAAAAACAGACTCAGACACTATGTGGCTGTTTTTATGATGGATAAGATGAAGGACTGACTACCAAACAGAGATGGACAGAGTGTGATCTGACAGAAAGACAGGGAGAAACTGTGTCTGAGGACAAACAGAAACCTTAAGGGGAGAAGGACAGAGAGCATAGAATTCAACGCAGACATTTAGGGAAGCAATTTGAGGGCATTTTGATGGATGTCAGTTGAACTTTTCTCACTTTGGTGTGTTGGTCATTTATCAAGCTGTCCAATATTTCTACATCGACCTTCAAGAAAAGACAAAAAAAGAGCACCAAAAAGAAATAAAAAGGATTGAGTATACACTGAATCTTATGTGAAAAGAAAAACCAAGTCCAGTCAAATGAATGACAAAAAAAAAAAAAGACTGAAACATGTAGCTCATTAATCAACTCAAACTTCATTAAGTATGAGTGTTTAAGTCGAACTCGTCCACGACACACAGCTGCTTCTGTGTTTCCTCCACTCTCTAAATTGAAAGACAAATGGTAATGGAGGCACTTAAAGGTGCTGAGAGAGGTGCGGGTCAGTTAGCAAGGAATGACTGCCGAGTGTGAACAATGGCATGAAGTGGTAAATGTCACGCTGTCAGCTGCAGGAAGGGGGGGGCTCTCAGTGTCTCATTTACTATCATGACACTGAAATCAGGGGTGAAGCAATTTAAAGTTTGTTTTCATCTTACGGTGTAAAAGCATTACACGTCTGACATGAGTTAACCTGTTTGTTTTGACATAGAAGCCGGGAAGAATCATAGGTTTTTCAAGCTAAACATATGCATGCCTGGATTTTTTTTCAGGGCTCTGCTTCTCTGAAGTGTTGTATCGAATTGACCCTCCATATCTAGTTGTATACATCAATACTGTTTTTTTCCAGTGTTTGTATCTTAAGTGTGCAGGAAGCACTATGTTGATGCCCTCCTGCACAGAAACACACAGATAGCAGATATTCCCATCCAAGAGCCAAGTGTGGCACATGGAGGTTAATCCAATGCTTATGTAATTTCTCTCACATCGTTTACTCAGTGGGGCATAATTATGCAATGGCACTGTGTATGAGTGTATTTGCGTGTCATCGGTGCAGACTGCATCCTCACATGAATGATATCAGACCTAAATAAGAAGGCTGAATTCTGGTTACAGAACAATGAGGGTTTTTGTTTGTATTTTATTATGTAATCTCTATTTCCCTGTTTGACTTGAGCTAGATATTCTATACCAAAAGTAAAAGGACTGAATGTTGAATATTATTTTAGAGCTGAAACAGTGAGGGACAACTGTGTGCAAGCATCCAAAACTTTCTTTTTCATGCTTGTTAGCTTTTGTTCTGAGGTTCAAATCCATTTTGTGCAAAGAAAATCTTTAAATCATAAAAAATGCAGGACCTCACGGTGTCCGATGTTGCCTGATATCACTTGTATTTTTCAGCCAGCAAGATCACAAAATGATGTCAGTAGTCACACAATCCTGGGAGGTAATTTTAGATAGAGGCTGCTTACACAGAACCGTTCCACGAAGGTGCTGCAACAGAATCATGCCATCACTGCATCTTACCTAATGATTTTTTTTTCTTTCTTTCTTTCTTTTTTTTTACATTTGGGACAAAGAAAATGAAGCATTGTGTGATATTGCAAATTTGTCTTAAGCAAACAATCCTGTTTTCTGGGGGCACCAGTTGGACTTTAGTTTGCTCCCTGTGTGCAGACGCCATTTTCCTCGTAGTTGGGAAGGTTCACACCTTGACCCTACTGTCAATGTTCCCTCACTCTTTTCTACCTACGTTTTCTGACTGTCTTTACGAATAAGAGCAAAAAAACAGTAAAATAGAACAGACCATCAAACAAATAAGTAAATAAATGGGTAAAAATCATAGAATTGCCTATTGAATCACCTGAATTCCAACATGCTTGACAGGTAGAGAAGCTCTTCTTAGCCTCTTTTATTAAATTCTATTGGCTCAAATCACTTTAAATTTCTATACAAACAAATTACAGCGTGTTGCTTTTCATTGACATGAGTATGACTCATGAAAGATATCAAACTGCCATAACAATCTGAATACGCAAACCACAATGAATATTAACAAGCTAAACAGGACACATTTGCCTTATTTTGTGAATACATCAAGCTATATTGATTTTGAAATTGCCCCTGTCAGGCTTTTATCTGTGCTGTTTTGAATCTGAATTTAACACATTGTGAAATGTTATCTCTTGTGGTTATCTCAAGGTGAAGACAACTAGTGCAACTAAATTCTAGATATTCTGAAAACAATACATCCACATAAAAAATGTTTTATGCTATAATGTTATGGACAAGTTGCTCATAATCTTTACATTCAAATGCAAGGATTGACCCTTACATTGCTGCAAAGGTTTTAAATTTTCAAAGGTGTTACATGCTGATGACTTGACGTAATGCATGCTAAACTATTCCTGGCATATAGTCAAATGTAACATTTAGCTCTATTGAGGTTTAAGCTCTCAGAGAGTCTGATCCAAAAAAAAAAAAAGAAAAGAAAAAGAAAAAAAAGGTCCCTGTGTTTTTTATAGCTACATTATGTTCTCAGACGCACACTTTATTCCTGTTCCCAGAACTAAGAGTGCTGGAACTGTTAGCGGTAGGCCACTGGAACATCTCCAACATTACTCAGGCCAAATAAAGAGATGAGGAGGAAGATATAAACTTCTAAATACTCACAGTGAGATTGCCTGGAGCTGCTGGGTGTGTGTGCATAAGCTGTCCCGCGGGTGCTCAGCGAGCCGGGGGAGGCCCGGGGCGGTGTTGTCAAGAGGGTGAGCAGGGCCCTGGTTCAATGGACGATTAAACAGCTCTCCCAGCATGCCCTCTGCCCCTCTCCAGTCTTCAGCACCACCTGACAGTTCCTCAAGGTCGAGTCCTTTCCCCACACACACCTCTCCACCTCCGCCCAAATCTCCTCTGACTAACACTCCTTCCCTTCTTCACTTACTCACTTCCCATCTTCCTCTTGTAGTAAAGCCATCCACTGCTGTCTGCCCATTCTGCTGTTACCATTCCACCTCTCTTGTGAAACTTTTAACTTTTTGCACATTCAAGATTCTCAGAATTTAGATTTGCTAAGTTTTAAAACATCATCCCTACATACGCTATGTGTAAATGCAAAGAACTTAACTTCACTGTAGCAGCACTGTTCACATAAGTGTCTTTAACAAGTTTTGCTCCAATCAGGCAAATACCTAAGAATGTTTTATGAAAGCCCAGATGTATGACCCGTAAGTTTTAGCATTAGAAATGAAATCTCATACAGATTTGGTTCAAGCTCGACAGTTTGGAGTTATATTTTGACAAGTTTCTGACTAATTTGCTGTGCAATCTGTTGGCTGATGGTGTTACCCAACTGTAAGATTAAATCCCCCAATTACAAACAAGGAAAATTGTGGCTGGGATGAGCAGATTGCCATGAAATGACTGAGCACATTCATGTTCTCAGGAGAATGATAACCCCTTTTCACAACTTCAATGTGCACGTCTGCTGCACTCGCTCTTGGTAGAAAAATGTTTGCTTTTATATCAAAATGTCTGGTTTCTTTTTCCTCACCCTCCAAAGAGGATAATGTATGTTAAGTGTCTAGGCATCTCTTTTTACTTTTTGTCCTCCATTTTCAAGACCCAAAAGCTTTAGTATGTTGTTCATTCCACACTTTTACTGTGCGACAGACCACATCTTTATGCGGTTGCCTTTAAACGCTGTGCTTGTGCTTCTCATGCTTGTTTAAATCTCGCTTGACAATTCAGTTCTGAGTCAGATCTGGTGTGGAATCTTATCTGTGCACTTTGCTTTGCTGTGTATTAGCAAAAATATTGCTGTTTCAGTCCTTTGTGTGAAAGAACAGCTGTGGTGTTCTGCAACATTTAGGGAGCTGTCCAGAGTGCTTACAGTCCACAGCAGCTGTCCACTTTGTGTGTTGCTGAAGTGAGGATTCCTCACAGAGGCAGCGCCCCTTGTTGCCCGTGCTGGAGCTCACTGCATGTGTTAGTTGAAATAATGTGAGGGAGCTGTCCATGCACAGTGGTGCTGAACTGGAGTTACTCTATGGTGGGCTAATTCAGGGCTGATAAACAGAAACAAACAGGGGAGTAATGATTAAATCTTCAATTACATCAAATTTTACACTCTGTTTTGGCTTTAGGTATGGTAACAGCATCACTTAGGACAGACATGTTGATATATAAAAACTATATGGGTGCTAAATTCTTCCTGAAATAGTATTATCGGTTTGGATTGGTGGGGAATACTGTTGCGTGTGTGACTTGTATGTGGTTTTCCTTAGTTTTATTTGTGGTCTTGGTGTAGTTTTGGATTGCACTTTGAGATAAAGGTATGTTAAAGCATTTGGCTGCGTGAAATATTTAAATTTGAGTGGTCAAAGACCAATGACAGAAATAAACCCTCATTAGCAAAATTGATGCCAGAGATCATGCATGTTAAATCCATTTTGAGTGTGTCGGCTGAGAGATCAAATTGTTCTGCTTTTTTCCATACTGTCAGAACATACTGAACACACTTATGCACCAAAAATAGTAAGTGGAGGAGTACAAAGTTTGGGATGCAGCTTTGGTCTCCCTTTTCCTTTTTTTTTGTTTCTTTATAAAAAAATCCAGTAGCAATCAGGCCGTAACAAGAGCAACAATATAAGAAGTGAAAGTGACAAAGGAAACAAAGTGAGACAGATGACAAACTACAAAATAAAAAAAGTTGGCAGTAATTACATGTAGGCAGTAATGAGGTATTATAATGAGACCGAGGTTAGAGAATTGGAAGTGAGAAAATTAAAGTGTGATATTCTTTACAGGCCATGTCTTGTTCTTTTTTTTCTTTTTGATAGTTTTATCTCTCCTCATATTGCTAAGGACTTCTTTAATAACATTCTTTTTTCCTTGGCAAATCTCTTTGCGGTTGCTGAAGGTATCAATCATCCCAGATTAATTATTGCCCTTTACAAATAAAGCATGAAACCATTAAAATGCAATCAGCTCGATGACTAACATGACCTTGAATGTATATTAGGAAGTGATGCATCACTAGTTACAGTCAATTTATATCAGAATAAATGAAAACCAAAGCAGCTAAATAACATTATGCATGATTTCACGTGTATTTTATTGTACTGTTAAGCATACTAAATCCAACCTAATAATGTTAGATCTTTTCATAAAACTGATGATTTCCTTGTATTTGCAGAACTCTTTTATTCAAACCTTTTTCACTGCCGTGCTAATCTACTGTTTAATGCATTTGGCTTGTCAAATAGTCTATGTGCTATTGTGTGCACATGACCCTTAAGTGTTTGGATGTGCTTTTCCTAACATGATGGCATGCCTCCTTTCCCATGTTTTCGCATCACTGTCAGTAAGAGTAGGTATATGTATTCAAACTTGCTTGCTGTGCTTAAGTGCATGTGCATGTATTTCATCCTCATCAAAAGCTGTGATTACTCCACTCACCGCTGCCGTGATTGAGCTCAGCCGATTCAATAATTTCACTTGATGAGAGGCCCCTCGCCTATTGAATAATACCTGCCACGTCCCTCTCAGCGTAGGTGTGACCAATTAGAGGGGATTGGCACTTTTATCCCCAATCCCTACGAGACAAGTCGTTGTAAATACAGCTAAGGCCTACCTATGAAGGGTGCTTATCTGTCCAATGAGGTGAGCAGGGAGAGATGGGAGGGGAGGGCTTGTATCCTGGGCTAACCAGAAAATTTGGATTTGCTGCTTGGTTGCTGTACTGAGCCTGGCTTCAACTCGGAGCAAATGACTGTTTAATTTGTTCACTGTTGCAGGTAATTTCTCCCATTCACTACGGGCAGGCTGGTCCCAGAGTGGCTGCAGGCAAATCGATAAGGATTAAGAATATAAGAGACCCTGAAAAAGTTTGGCTCAAATTTTGCACTCTCGTGTGTGTGTGTGTGTGTGTGTCTGTGTGTGATGCAAAGTCTTTAGACTGAAGAAGTAAAGGTGAATAGGAGTGATTACAGTATAAGGAGAAGGGAGCAGGGAAGTTCCAGTTTTGTTTACAACATAAAAGCGCATGGTTTGAGATTGGGCACATGCAGCACAGAGGGCTGGTCAGGAGTGAGTCATGCACAGTTGTCCTGAGGCTAAACAATGCTGAGGAAGAGTTCAGCAAAAGGCAGTACTCTTATTTTGTCCATGTGTTTCTGCAGAGATACACTGGTTTGCAAATTCAGATTCAACCAACCTTTAAAAACTGTCAGCTGATAACCAACATTATAATTTTTTCCTCTTTGTATCCATCTATTGAATGCCATGATAGAAGAAGAGTGGAAATGGGAGCTATAGAAGATAAAGAAAAGGCTTAGACACTCTAGTGAAATATTGATGAAGTAGAAAAGTGGTGTTTCGCTAATAGCTATCCCTGAGCAATTCACTGACAGACCATTAGAGGGAATTTTCTCTCTCTTTTTAGAGGCTGATTTCTGTTGTTTTCATCTCTCTGTTATCCATATTACTTCAATCTCTCACTCAAAGCTACAGTTTAGTAATTATCAGCAGCTGTAATGCATAGTTCACACTCTGACTTATTATTTTAAGATGTTTTAACTTTTTGATGTATGACCCTGATGATAGAGAATACCAAACTGATGTCTGCAGCCCTACTCAACATGACAAACAAACAAATAAATAAACACACGGTTGATATCTGTTCATTCTTTTGCCATCATATAAGGCTGCACAGCAATCCCTGAAGCTCAGGAACATGCTCATCAAGTTGATCGGTCACTCTGTGTCACTGCCAGTGTGTAAGTCTGTGCAAATGGTCGTCTGTCTCTATGCCCCGTGATAGGCTGGTGACTTGTTCTGGATCAATCCTTCCTTTTGCCTAATGACAGCTGGGATAGGCTCCAGCCCCCAGGACCCTGACAGGGACTCAGCAGTAAAGATAATGTATGAATGGATTCTGAAAAAATATAAATGAATAGAAGGTTGAATCTGTGCTTAGAGTACTACATTTTTAGGGTGGGAAATTTTCTGATTTTCATTTATCATCCTAGCAAAATTGACCCAGGTGTTTCCGTGCATGTGCGGCTATAGATAACGTTTCAGATCACAATTTCATACATGACTGACATATCCGTCTGCAGCTGTAGAGCCCATCAATGGTTAAGTTTCTTGACTCCATGAAATGTATCAGAAGTTATCTTGCTGGTCTCTCTTTACTGTTTTTTCACTGTTGCAAGTATTGGAACTTTTACAGCTCCTAACATTTTTGAGAACCATAAACACAAGTAAATGACATAAGCATATATTTTGGGCTCATACTTCTTAGGCAAGCAGGGGTTTAAATCTTTGTTTAGTTCACTGTCAACCATTGAATGGGTATTACTCAAAGGGAGATTTCAATTTCATCCATGCTATGATAACAAGTTACTGAAAGTGGAACCTTTCACATCCTGACTTGGCACAAAATAAGGAATAACTCTTGTGGCACTTTGTTTACAGCAGCACAATGTTTCATTTAGCACATCTGACTTACAATGTTGCAAACCAGCTAAGTGCATATTACAGTGCCAAGCAGCAAAATATCTACTAATAAAATGGAAGACAATACAGTGAATTGTGATTAATACACATAGCCCCATAACTATTTCAAGCATTGCACTCAAAGCTAAGGGCACCAGGGTGTCCTAAAATATTATGCTACCAGTACAGCCAGTAGTGTCAACCCTTGTTACAAATAAATAAATAAATAAATAAATAAATAAATAAATAACAATTACTCAAGAGAGGAATGGCTGTGATTACGCGCTGCCCTATGAGACTCAACAAGCAATTACAAATCAGTAAATAATCATTACTATGGCATCTCATCTGAGGAAACTGTCTCCAGCTGAGGCAAAGATCTTGCTGAAAACAGATACAAGTAACATCAAACCAACACAGAGCAAACATTTTCAGTTGATGCATGAAGAACTGTGCTTTTATCATTCTCTTCCTCCCCCTCTCTTTCTGAAATAGGCACATCCAAAAATAGAAAATGCACAGCAATGTAGTCAGGCTGAAACACTGCATGTTTTTTTGTTTACATGTGGACATTGTATCATTTGTTTTTTTGACTTGATAGCCCTTCTGAATCATACAACTATGTCTTGGCCTGTGGGTGCAAATAATTAAAAAAAGACCATAAAGTAGTATCCAGAATACAAAAAAGGTGTTTACATTCAAAAGGGAAAAAATAAAATAAAATATTCACAAATATAAAATGATAAACTCCTGTTCTGCAGAAGCGTATTGCTGCCATGGCGGAAAAAAATGTATCACGTTATTATGTGATACTAAGGTATCCAGTTATTTTCGTGCGACTGAGTTATCTCATTTCATGACACCAAATTATCTTGGTATTTCATGACATCAAAATATCACGTTATAAGGTGATTACTGTATCGAGAAACTCATGTTTGAATGGGGAAACGGTATGGAGAAGGGAGATAGGGGAACTGCACTTGGCTCACTTAGATGATCTAGTTAAACTCTATTTCATGCTTGGGTTAAGACATGGAGAGACTCTGCAGTTATTGAGCTCTGTGGATGAAATAACAATAAATATGTCTACACTGAGACAGATTTTAAAATGCATGGGGCTCCAGAGGAGGAAGAATCAGTCAGACAGTCTCGAAGTAGATCTGTGTTCATTTACCGTAGCCTTAGGTTTGTGTGTAGGCCACCGTCTCTCTGGCTGTGGGTAATGACCGGGCCACAGTTATCTTTATCTTACCTTTATTTTCTTCGGCCAAATGGTAACACCAGCACTCATTCATTTAGTATGTTGTGTCTCTCACAGCACTTGTGTGTTCCTATGTCTCTCTAAACACTACAACAGGAACTGAGATTTCAAGAGGAGTGACCAAATAATATTCTGCAGGTAAGTATAATACTACTAATTCAAGATACTGAATTATCTGATCATTTCTTGATGCTGAATGTGATTATTTGGTATCACAATGTAACAAGGTAATTCAGCATCATGAAATAAGAAGATATATATTTTTTTTATTTCTACCATAGCAACAATATGCTTTGGTTCCTCCTCCAAATGACTCAACATTTCTGTACTATCATGACAGGTAGTGAATGACAATAGGTAGTGTTGTATTACACTACAACTGGATTACAAACAACAAAATCTTGTGGATTATCATGCAAAATGTGCATATTGTGTTACTCCCCCAAAGCAAATCAGACCACCAAGATTTAGGTCATGCAGTCCTGAAGATGGGCTATAGAGCGTGTCCTTTAATCTGTAGGCAAGTGAAGTGAACCACTCTGTAAATCACACAGTGCAGCTATTAATGTCAAAGGTCAGAGGCTGTGATTTCCAGGAGTTGATTTGAGGCAAAGATAGCAGACTGATCCTGAGTCCACACTGTAAAGATTTAAGTTTTCAAGCTAGAAATGGCTGACTTACAGACCTTAGACACTGGTCGTGGGCATATCAATCTAAAATACAAATTTATTGATACAACACTGGTATCAGTATTAATCAATACTTGTGTGATGAGATGAGGGGAAAAAAAAAAATATATATATATATATATATATATATATATATATATATATATATATATATATGTATTTTTTTTTCAAAGGCCTAATTTCTTTTTGGCTTTCTTTCCTTAAGTTTTTTATATCTCTGATAAAAACTAATCATAAACGGCAGCTGTCAATCATCATGAAATTAAACTTGTAATCCAGTTTTTATCGCCAAAAAGCTAATAGAAAACCAACTCCTTCGAAAAAAGAGGACTTGTTCACAATACAGCCAAATAACATCTTCATACCACCGCAGAGTAAGGATGTGAGAAACATTTCTATCAGGTGTAATACTTTTTTAAGTTTTACAACCTCTAATCTGGAATGCATTGGGAAGTGCGGTTTATTACCTATACTGCAGCCAGATACCAGGGGTCACGGTGTTTGTGAAAACATCAGGTAGCGCTGACTGCCATGGCATCCACTGGTTATATAGTCTATGTATATCCCCAACAGATTTATTAGACCACCATCAAGTGTAAGTTGTCTGCCCTCAATTATGAGTATATTACTGATTTCTTAAATAAATTTTTATGTCTCTGTGATAGTTAATCCACCAGTCTGTGTTGGCTCATTGATCAAAATGATATCTCTAATGCTATAAAAAATAATTGTTATTCATGAAATGTACTGTTTCACATCAAAGCAAAACATGGAGCACATATAACTGCTTCCTGATTAACAAATTAGTTATTAACTCTCATTCATGAACTGAAACATTAGTTCAAGAGGTTGTTTGTTGTTCCTTATCAATCTTGACAAACCGCTTTTCCATGTCATGTGTGTCAGTATTAGTATCAATGTCAATATAATCAATTCTCGCCCTCTATTTACCTAGTTTGTAAGGAAATGATGCAAAGTGATGACTTATGATTCATTATTTATTTTTTCTTTTTTTTAACCTGCATTACGTCTTTTGCTGAAAATATAAGCGCACGCCAGCCCAATCTGTTTCACTAAATGTTTCAGTTGGTTGAGAACAATCAAACTATGTGTGGCGGCCATGTGAGAACTAGCCCTGATTTAATTCATTCCTGTTACATTTATGTCACATAGTCTTAGTCACATGTGTCCACTTGACAATAACACACAGATTGAATCAAATGTAAGTTTTCTGTTCAAAGTGGTGCTCTTTAGTCTCTAGATGAAGAAAAACTAATTTGATGTGGTTTTACCAGTTTGTACAGGATTTGGGACTCTAAAACCTTATTGTGAATGAGATCTTGATCCATGAGTCGAGGGATTTAAATGTGAAAAGGTCAAACAACTATCCAGCTCACTTTGCTTTCTCAGTTTTAAATCTTCACCACTGTATCTTCAGTAAACCATAATGACTTAGTATATCCCAGGCTTACGGATGAGGTGATGGCATGCCACCATCACCATGTGGAAACATCCTGCAGCGGCAAACGGACGCTAACGTATTATCACACGTTAGGCTTAAAGGCAGGAGCTTAAGTTAAAGCTACCGAAAGTCACATCTGCCGATTGATATCATAAGAGGGATGGCATTTTGACCTCAGTTCATGTAGCGCTCTTTGAGTATCCAATATATGTGTGGTGACATGTGGAAAATGGGAGCTGGAGTGCAGATTTAGAGTAGAAATCTTCCATTCGAAAGGTCAGCCTTTTCAATGGAACAAAATTATAAAATAAGAAAAGTAAAAAGGTCATAAAAAGGAAACCAGCTGAATGTAGATGGAAAAAAAGCATGTCAGAAAAAGGCAAAACCGCAGAAGCTAAAAAAAAAAACAAGCTTGTGTTTAAAACTTCAACATAATCCATTATTATTATGATAAAATTTCTAGAAAAGGAAACACATTTTAAAGTGTCAATATTGGAACTAATGTCAAATTCATTGAGTCAAAGTATTTATAAGACATGACTTCTTAAAAGACAGGAGGAGAGACAACAAAATGAAGCAGACACAAAAGTAGTGAAGTTAAACATTTCTTAGGTAATTTATAGAAACATAGCTAAATAAGTGTCTATCAGAAGTCTGTCTTTGAGAGGTTTGGTGTTTTTTTGTCGTTGTTTTGTAAAATGTGGAATAAACTAAAGCGCTCAGAGTAAACCCAGTGCAGAGTCCCTGCCGTTTTTCCTCACAGCCATGAGCTCAGGCCCTAATGTGAACCTGGACTTCATAGTTAGAAATTGAACTTTGAGATCTCTGTGAGGACCTGAAGTTCTTCCTTTGGTGTTGTAGTTTTCGTTTTCTTCTTTTTGTTTGTTTGTTTTTGTTTACGACATAGGAGAAGTGGAAGACCTTGGAGTTAACCCATTGTAGATTTGTGATGACCTAAAGTCCTGCTTTACATCCATCTCTGACTCGGTACGAGCAGCCAAAGTGAGGCCGGTTGCACAGAGAGTGGATCTGGATATGGAGCAGGACTTCGAGGCCCCTCTGCTGTTTAGCTTTGTTTGAAAATGGAGGTCAATGGCTTGGAGAGACTCTCAAACAGAGACTTGAAGAAGACTTTGACAGCGCTCTCCTGTCAGGAGGCTGCTTGTTTTTACTATCATTTAAAGTTTCTGACATTTCACTGTTTAAATTGTCCATAAATTCTCGATTCTTACAATATTGAACTTTCATAAGGTTACTTTACATTTCTCAATAGCTTTTCACTTTTCACATCCCATATTTCAGCTTTGTTTCACTGCCTTTAGCTTCAGCATTTCAATGCATTTGCTACAAGGAAATGCAACTTCTCTAGTTTTTAAATGAACAAAGGGGTAAAAGTGAGCCAACTTTGGATAGACCTTTAATGATAATTCAGTTTGAAGTGCAGTGTTGCATGTGATAACAAGTGGAGCTCTAACACTGCACCCAAGCAAGTCAGGTTGAAATTTTGTGTCTACCAAAGCACACAACACCTAAAGCTGACACTACAGGCATTAAACTAACCCCACTGCATTCACGCACACACCCACAGTTCACTGTGAATCACCAGTTATTCCAACCAAATAATTTTTACCTCCATTCCTCCACCGCCAACCTACATTTCTCTGACTTCATCCCTCCACTTTGCATTCTGCCCTCCTGTTGTACTGACACGTAGCATGAGCAGGCAGGTGCTGCCACGTGCTGCTGAGCTAACTTCATATTCTATTCTGTGAGACCACGAGATTTACTCATCCAGAGCAGGAGGAGGAGGAGAAGGAGGGGGAGGTGGAAGGGGGGCAGCAGTAGAGGAGAAAGCACAGAGCAATGATGACAATGATGAGGAGGAGGTGAGGCAACATGACGAAAAAACATGAGGATGTAAAGAAAGAGGCGGCAGAGTGAGAGAAAAGTGTCGTGCAAGGCGTGTTTATCTAGGTCATCTTTGTCTTCATCCTCTCTGGCCTCCCCCTCTTTCCTTTTCTTGCTGCTTATTTTTCCTATTTTACCCTTTCACAATTCCCTGTCTTCATGTATTGTTAGCCTTGTAGCCTGTGCAAAATTCTGCCTTTTTTTCAGTCACCCTCTGCTGGGTCGGAAGCTAATGGCTGGACATGAAAACTTAAATACACAGAATGGTTCAATAATTTAATAATTACCTCTTAGCACATGAACAGCAAGAGCCTCCTCTGTACATCCCCTTCGGTGTTCTTTGTCAAGAAGAACATGCATCACTAAACAAGTCACATGATGGGAGTTTACTATAGGAAAATAACTTACTGATTCAAGCTTCCTGCTTGTTAATTCATAGAGGGGGACAAGGAAGTCTCTCCTGAACTTCTGCACAGGTGCTATATGCTGGACCAGTAAGAGATATTTTTAATCAAACGATGGCAAAAAGTGAAAAATAAATATGTGTGATCACTTGATAAGTTCTAGTTAGAAGACAGTTCTACATTAAGGACAAATTGCACTCTAGGTCAAGAACCTGATGTGATTCTTTTGTTATTTCATTTCCTTTTGACTTGCCTTTTTCTAACTCTGCTTTTCATCACACACTCATGTTTGACTTTGGGTCTAAAATAACAAAGCTGGCAGATCTGGGATTTCAGTGTGGAATAAAATGGAAAAAACAAGGTTTTATACCACATTTTTTGCCAATCGTAGGCAGAGATTGCATGTGTCATGCCCTATCAAAGAAAACACTTCAAGCTGCTCACAGCTTTAACACCATTGTGACATTTCCAAGACGGGACAAAAAATTACACTCTGTAGCATAACTAATGAGTTTAAAATTGGGTGAAATCTCCAATCGTCTCCCCAAAAATGAGAGAAAATGGAGCAATGCCAAGAGTAGGTGTGTGCGTCCAGCTCAAAGGGGTGTTAGTCCAAGCTGCATTAGATGTGACGATCTGACGCTTGAGTGTTATGGATTCCTCGAGGAGAGAGAGATTCAAGTGACTTTGCATTTTACCGATGAGTATAAATGGGACAAGGGGATGGCGAGAGTCACGCTCCACAAATCCTGAAGCCGAGCAGGAATAGACCTCGCTCTGTGCTACCTCTTTTGCTTCTACAGCCTTCTCTCTATGGAGTGTGCGTATGTGTATGAGTGTGTGTGTGGATGTGTATGCGAAGGCCCGAGGGTTCCAGTCTTAATTACTGATGAGAGATGCAGAGCCTGAACACCTGGCCTTACCTCTCAGTGTGATTCACTCTGGGATCATTTCTCACCCCCATGGTATTGCATGACTCGCACTCAGCCCTCAAATAAAGTCTATTGCATGTAGTGTGCTTGTGTGTCTCCATGTGTTGTCAGGTGGTAAAGCTCTTCTGCACCTTCTAATGTGAGTTCTCCCCCCCCCTGCTTCAGTAAAAATCCTCCTACATTGTGGCTACAGGGCCACATCAGCAAAGACACTTATACAGCATTTGGCTTGCACATTGTGGTGGCTCAGTAAATCTGTACTGTTAAGATGCCACTGTGTAAGCATGGTGTCACTTTTACAGAACTCCCACTGTGCAAAATATATATCAAATTAATCTAAATCTCAATGGTCACAAAGATGCCCGATCTGAGTTCCTTATTCACCTTACTTCCTGTTTTCCCTGGAGTTTGAGATTATTAATGTTTTCACTTTAAATTATGGACAGATCTCATGCCATACATTAATGTGGTGGTGGTCTTTTTTACGAAGCTTGATATCCTCACAGCAAGAACAATTGTGTTTCAAGATCTGTCTGGGGCAGGGCTCAGCAATAATTCGCAGGCAGTGCTTTTCAACCTGAAATATGTCAGAATATTGGATATATGTTTTGCAGTGAATATTTCATGCTCTATACCAGTGATACTCAACTCTACCAAACCAAAGAGCCAAATTGTTGTAGTGAAAAGGGGCAAAAACAGCAAAAAGAAAATCGTGAGAAAACTCGGAAAATAGTCATGCTGTAAGTAATGATAATGTTTATTTTTAAAAATGTGGGTGTTTAACAACACATACGATGAGGTACTGAGAAACATTTGCAATTGGATTTTTTTTTTTTTCAAAATGTTCAGCCTTAGTCCTGGGGTTCTGTGTGAAGTGTGTCTGGTTTCCCTGTGCTAAGAGAGTTACCCCCAAGAACTCCCACCATCTAAAATCATACCTCTCAGGTTAATTTGACACTCAAATGCCTCGACACACAAGATTGTGTGATTGTTTGTATCAGCCCTGTGATAAACTGAGCACCTGTCCATGGTTTCTCTTGACCTTTCAGCCAATGAGGGTCAGATATTACTCCAGCCATCGCTGGATCACGATGAAGAAGCCCTTATGATGAGTGTACATGTGCACAGACTATAACACAGCTCTGCTATCATTACATCTTTGTACCTTAGTATTGATATTTTGAAGGTTTATTATCTGGGTTATGGCATGCGACTTCCCACTGAGAGACCTAGAAAATGATTGACCGATTTTTCAGTCATGGAAAACATATTTGAAAATGAGAAAAAGGTCAAATGTACCAGAAATGGTTAAGTTATCCTGGAATATCTTGGATTGTTTGTCCTCTCTCTGCCTCACAAGCAAATGCAAAGGGGTTAAAAGTTCAGTACATTCATGTCTATTGTCGCCTTATCTTCTGGGCACCATTAAGAGGAAATTGAGTCGGGAGTTACTCAGTTCAACCTTGTAGCTCCAGTTTGTTGTGCTAGTGAACCACTACACTGTGGGTGCAATATGTGGGTGCACTTGCATTATAATGTATTTGTAAAAATCTATTTTCATAAATAATTTAAAGCCATAGACTGCACATCGAATGCCAGAGTACTACATGGAAACAATCTGGGTAAATGCAAGTTACAACTGTAGAAAAGAGTACATCTGAAGAATGAGGGAGATGGGTGGCTATTAGTGGAGGATGTGATAACCTGTCTCTGTAGTGGCTGGAAATGTCCTGGAAAGGTCCTGGAAGATATCTGCAAGGAAAGAGTGGGAACCCTGATTATGTAACTAAATTGCAGAAACAGCTACATGCTCAGCAGGAACTTCACATATGCACACACACTCTTACGTACACAGTGTTCTGCCCTGCTCTGTCAGCTTAAGTAATCCTCTCTCACCTCTGTAACACCTCGGTTACTACCTACAACGCTGGCACAGCGGTAGCACGACTTAGTCCCACCATCACAACTCTGTGATATTCAGTTTCAAAGCGAGACGTTACAAACATCATGCCTTGAACTGGCAACATGAAAGGAGCTCGTGACTTGATAAGGATTTGTCAGATCCTGAATGCTGGCAGCAGTTACTTGCTTGGAGTGCATAAAGTAGAGCATTTTCCTCTGACTTGAAGAGCTGTTTGAGAGACTGCAATACCGCTATAAGTGAAAGTTGGTTTACAGAGACATAAAAAACCTTAAATGATAAACAAGTTAATCATTCTAACTTTTACTACCAGCTCATAATACAATAGAGTGGGTCAAAGGGTAGAAGGAAAATAATTTTCTCGTGTCACATTTGTTCATGTCAGGTCAAGTCACCATGAAAAATCTGCCACATAAGCTTTCAAAGTTAAACTTAAAGAAAAAGAGCTCTCTTGAAATTACTTTTGGCAAGCTGAAAATATAAAATCTTGTCTTTCATTTTTATGGAGATAGTGTTCTTGCTGACAGAAATCAAAGCTAAACCTTGATATTTGTGCCGATTATGCTGCTGAAACTTTTGCTAATAAGATCCCGGAAGGAGATAATCAGTGCGCCTTGATTTTGTCTGGGCACGTTTTCCCTCTTGTGATGTCTGCTTAGCTTGCACTTTCATGTTTGACCCTCCCTCCTCCTTCTTCTCCTAGCTCTGCCTCTCTTTATCTCCCAACACAAACTGCAGATGCATAAGATTTGAAACGTCTGCCTTGTGTCAAACTCTTCCCCAATTAGTGTTGTTTTTTGACAACTTTGGCTCAATCCATCTTACTATGTTTAGAACCTCTCATTTTTTACTCCCACCGTTATGTTAAAGTCTTTTTGCTCAAGCTTCCCCTCATCTCTCTCATCTTTTTCTGTCATCTTGCTCCTCTTCCTCTTATCTTTTGTACCTTCCGATAACCCTGTCCTCCCTTCCTTCCGACTCTCACTTCCAATCTCCCCTCACTTGTCTCCCAGCCTCTTTATCATTTTCCATCTCATATCATGCTAGCTTGGCTCATGGTGTGGCGTTGTGCCTATTGAATAGTTATCAGAGCGTCTCCTCGGATGTGGGCAGAGAGGACTTGGGAAAGGGGTGGGTGGAGGTGGAGTTTTAGGGGGAACAGTATTGTCGGCTCTGGGAGATGGATGGAGAGGATCAGGGGCTTGACTGACAAGGCAAATGGTAATAAATGACTCCCATGCTAGCTGACGAATAAACACACGAGGCCAGGAATAGAACCAATCACAGTAGATAAACACTGACATGACATGCAGTTTGTGTGTTCTTCTCTTATGTGACCCACTTTTGTCTTCTTGCTATTCCCCAAACAGTGTGGAAATATCAGAGCTCTGTCTTTTATTTATTATTCATACACCTCTTTGTGAAGTCAGGACTGCGTATACATCCTGCAAGCATACGCGTGAATTTGTGTGCATGCATGTAAATGTTTATGTAACATTCACAGAAGCATAGCAGTGATGGATGGGGTCCTGTGCTCCTCCACTGGGGCCATTAGTCAGCCACAGAGCAGGGCCTGGCCACCTGGGTATGATGCAGCACGCTGGAGGTTGAAGGCCAGGACACACTCTTGCAACTTTGCATGTGGGTGTGTGTGTGTAAACAGTCCTTTATGTGCCGACGATGCTTGTTTAGTATGTGCAGCTTTGTGTTTGTTCAAAGGATGCTCTTGTATACATACATGTGCGTGTTGGCTCTTGATGCTGTGCCCTGACTTTCATCCTCCCCCTGTGATCGCACACATCTGTCGGCCATGCTTGGGTAGCTGGGAAGTGCAACACACAGCTAGTAGAGCATCAAGTATGCTTGCACATGACTGCCTTTAAAATCTGAGGTAACTTCTAATCCTGTATGAACTGAACTGGCTTCAAATGATTAGAGAAACTCATGTGAAAATGTTCCCCCTCATCTCTTTTTTAAAATGTGGTTTTTACATTGAGTCCTCTTGCTTTTGGCAATGCTTTTGGAAAGTTTAAATAAAATCTTCAGTATTCAGATAAAATGAACATTTGCTACTCGTGGTTTCAGGTAAAATGTGATTATGTTGTCAGTTATATCTCCCACAAGACTTTGACGGATTGCCAATGGCTAAGACTTGTCTGATATGTTGTTAAACGCTAACAAAATAGATGTTTTATCTTGGTGTTAAGCTTTAGCAGATTGCCGAAGGCCAAAGAGAAGAAAGGCTACATAGAGTGCTATTCTCCAAGGAGGTGTGTAATGTGACATCAAATGAAAGAAGAATGTTTTTTATACTCAAAAGGTGTTCAAAGAGGACAATGATGTCTTTTTTAAGACCCTGTGACTTTGATAGGGCTCACAAATCTTTCTTTTAAAGAAGACATCGATAGTAAATGCCCTCAGGCCTTGTTTGGTGTAATGTCAGCTCCCTTATGTTGCACTCAGGGCAGGTTTTGGTAGTTTAGGGACAGTTTCTTATGAAAAAGTGACCAAACTTAACACCACTATGAAAAAAGAATCATAGACAAAAAGAAGCTGTTATGCCCAGTCACTATTTGTTTACTTGCAGCTCAGGCCACAGTAATGAGCTACAATACAAGCATTCATCCTACCCTTTCACCCAACCTGTCCACATGCTTGTCCTCATTCCTTTAAATCTATGCTCACTTTGCAACCCCAAAGCCCGTTAGCTGAACAGTATTTACCTCAGCTCCCCGTTAGGTGCATGCATAAACGTGCACACACACTCCATTGCCGATCACACTGACTCAACATCAACTACCCTGAGTTTTCTGCATGACTCTGCACACATTCCCACACACATGCACACTCAGGACTACACATCACTCACACACACACGCACATGACCTCACATAGCCAATGACATGAACCAAACAGGTTTTCTGGAAGGGTAACACACATTGCAAAGACGCTGTCAGTTCCGTTTCCTGCTCTAGTAATCGTCTTTGCTTGTTGGCAGACATTGGATTAACAAGCCCCTTGACTGAACGAGCTTGTCTTCTGTCTGACTCTGGGCTGGGACTTGGGCTATTTCACTCTGTGAGAGCAGTTGACCCAGAGTTACTGACATGTGGATGGGCTGGCAAAGTAAACAAACTCAAAGAAGTTCACGTAGTTCAAATATGAAAGCTTAATTAGACCATTTGAAAAGTTTGTATAACCCCTGAGACGGAAGCTACTGTCATGCTGTTTTGACTTTGGTAAGGCCATCACTGTCTACTTAAGTCATACAGCAGAAATGACAGCTGAATGAAAATTGCATTTTATTTTAAACAGAGTAGTTTTTCTTTTCCCTTTTTATTCTAAAAAAAAAAATCTTTGTTGTCTTTATTTTCCAAATTGAGGCTGTATAAGGTACTAGGTGTGTTCAAGCTTCTCTGATTTGCATATTTAATTCCGAAGACTTAAGGAAATAAGAATTCAACTTCTGCTTTTACAGTAACCAAGAAGTGTGGATGCTGAATGATGCAGACTTGAAATGAAGTGCCAATGTGTCTTGATTTAAAAAATCTCTCCCCAGTTGGCTTCATTTTTTTCTCCCTGAAAGGTAGAGTATGCAGGATTGTCCTAAAAAATGAAATGTTAATTTTTACAGGATCAGAATCAGATTTTTACAGCCCACTTGGGATGTTTTGTGTAAACAAATAAATGAAAGCCATTGAAGATTCCTGCCTGCCTTTAGATCCATCAATTCCCATTTTTCCTCACAGTACTCATCTAGGTTTGCTCTTGTGTTCACTTTAAATATCACATTATTCTGGCCATCAAATTCATTTTTTGTTTGGTTTTTGTATTTTTTAAGCCTCCAAACTAATTAGTACAGCACTTAAAATCAGAGGACCATCCATGTAGTACACAAATGTGTGGAGGAAAAGCATGAAAAATAACTCGAGTATCTCTAGAAACTTCAGTCCATCCAGTATCTTTTACAAAACCAATCAGGGGATTTGTACCAGGCACCTTCTTGCCATTAGCTAACAGCACTAACCACTCTGCAGCCTCTCTCTGGAAACTTTGCTTTAGCAAAACAAATGTTTGTCACTTCTTTGTTTCTTTAAAGTCCAACCATTATAATAGCATTCCATTTCTAATACGATGTTTTATATTAATGGGACACTTGAGCAAGCCAGTTTGTGCATTAATCTGGGCTGCTAGACATTGTGAATGTTTTTTCTGCTGTGAACAAAGTCATTCAGAGGCCAAGCGATAATGACGTGTTTTTATAAGATAATGATAGTTCTTTCAAGTCTCTCTGCAAGCTTTCTTTCTTGTTCCAAGCACAGAAATCATTTTTATTTTTTCAGGATGTCTGCATTTATAGTAAATGATGCTACATAACCTGTAATATCTGGTTTTGCAAAGCTGCTTATGCTAATTTTACTGGGACAGGGCTGCATTAGCTCTTTGACAGGCCAGGAGTTGTTTATCTGAGAGTGGTTCTGTCTGACCAGATGCTTTGAGTTCCTTTTAACTAGTGGGCATTGTTTACTCAGCATAGAAGCACAAAGAAGCTCCAAAAGAAAACAGAGAGGTTTTTAGTCTCATTTTGCCCAAGTCAAAACCAGAGAAGACTATTGCTGGTATAGTTTCTTCCTTTCAAAAACAATCATGTTGCTTCGAGCAAGTTAGTGACCGTACTTACATATAACTAGATTTTTCTTACTCTATGAGTTTGAACCCTGACTAAGCTACAAATCAGATTACTGCATGTCCTGAATCTTAAACCCATAAATATGCATGACCTGTTTTAATGAGGTAGTTCAGCTTGGAGCAATTTTCTTCTAAACCCAGTATCTCCCCTTTTACCCATTCAGACAAATTGCAAAGAATGGATTACCTCAATTGCCCGTGCACACACACACACACACACACACACACACACACACGTACACATACACATACATTGACACAGGCCTGTAGTGTGGATGGACACTGATCCAAAATGCTGCCCTGTTCTCAAAGCAAACTCACACATGCACAGCCTCAAGCTCCCCAGGATGTAGGATCTTTCCCAATTCTCTCAGGACCGCGGTGTTGAGAAACAGTCATGCAACAATGAGCCAGTGAAAGACACCGACTCAGAGCGAGAAAAACAGAGAAAGAGGAGGAGATAGAGTAAGAGAAAAAACAGAGCGATGCAATGCTAAGCAGCTTTGAGACAATGTTGAGGGGGAGGCTCATTTGAAGCCCAAATGGCTGCTGCTTCCCCATGTCGCTGCCCCACTTAAAACATCCTCCTCACATGCGTAAAATAACACAAACACATGCTTGGGAAAACACACCACCACCCTTCCGCCTACGATATGCTCCTATCACTGCTGCACATGAGTAACCCAGATGTGCTTCCCACGTATATCTCTACTCCACACCCCTGCCTCAGTGAGTGTAAAGAGAGCAGAGTGCTGTGTGAAAAAAAAAAAAAAAATTGGGTGACAATGAGAAGAGGGCTGAACTTTATCGAGAAGCAAAGGGAGGAACGACACTAAACAGAAGCAAAGACGACAGTATGAAGAGTGGGGGAAAGTGGCAGCTGAGATGTCCCAGCAGTAACAGGGAGAGAGATGAACAGCAGGGTAGAGAAGGATGAGTCAGACTAAAAGATGAGAGAAGACACAGGGAAGATAGTGCAATAATACATGCACAAGGTGTCCTTAAGCATTGTGGATCTGACTTTATGGTAGTTTAGCCTCAAAAGGTGGACATATAAAAAAGGACTGACAAGAAAGCAAACAGTGAAGATCCCTCTGAGTTCTGTCGTGTTAGGTTGTTAGGCATATGGATCTACGTAAGGAGCATTGTTGTGTAGATGGTTCCTGATCTGTTTTATGAATCAAGAAGGGGTTTGCATGTTATGCTAGTGCAATAGCATGGACCCATATAGCTGTCATATCTCACCTGTTTCCCTTCTTTTCTTTTTGTTTTTGTGATTATACTACCATCTTGACCATATTTTCTCTGCATAGTGAGCAAAACAAGCAGCAACAGGATTTTTAACAATGAGGCCAGTGTAACTATTACAATGATACAATTGTCAACTGCCTTGTACTAACAAGTGTTTGGTTTAAAGTCCTATTTATCTGTTTTTTCATACTGTAAATGAGGTCAATTTTTTAGCACTTCTTTGTTTTGAGGATATTTAGGTTTCAAGTTTCATATAATAATGCATCGACTATGGTGTAGCTAAGTGGACTAGGAAGCTGACGTGTGGGCTGCCAGATAAGTAGCTTTAAGCCTGCTTTTGCACCAACTCTTTGCCTTTTGCAAGGGTAGATGAGTGACATTACACAAACTATGTCCATTCATCTCCCATTCAATGCTCAAAACATTTTACTGTTTGGATACAGGGGTATGTGCCCAGATGAGGTTTCCATCACCCCCCAAAATGGTAACATTTCAATTGGTTGGGTCATTTTAAAGCTTTACAAGAAGCTCAGTGAGTCTAGTCTCTAGCTATTGTTGCCAAGAATGGTGCTTAGGTAGATGAGACATGGTGCAAATGGCAAGAACGAAGTATGCTGAAACTTAGTTCTGTACATTTGGGACCACTTTTACCCTCACATTGCTGCCTTTGTTTGAGAACATGGATCAATAAATGAGCATCTTTTCACCTACTGCTCAAATCTCTTTGTAGCTGTAAGTGAATTTCATTGACTGTTTGGAAGACTCGTTCTGCAATGACTTGATCGACTCTCAGTTGCTGATTTAAGCATAGACATAGGGGTGTTTGTTTAATTAGATGGTGTCTCATTAACATTGCAGCTCCTCCATTCTGGGCTCTCAAGTTCTCTTTGTTCTTTTAAAGGTCAGCACTATCACGATAGTTTGCAACTGAACACAAATTTGCAAGAGATTATAAAGTCCAAGTCTCTAGCAGAGAACAGCACAAAATGTACTTTGGTCTCATGAGAAATTACGCTGATAATGGGTACTTAGGTCCCCAGTGGGTCAAAACATAGCTGTTGAGAATGAAGATGAGACCACTTGTTGAGAACTGATCAAATAAAAATGTCTTAGAAAGGAAATAGTCGAGAACATCCTACCTTTGTAGTGTGGTAAGGGTTAAAGTTGTAATTATGAAGGGAAACACAAGTACAGTTTGATCACCCTGCTTTTGGAGCAGATAAAAATCAAATACTAACAATTGAACCTGTGGCTGTGCTGAAGTTTTAGGTTGTTTGGACTGATTTTGGATATTCAAGCCAATCCTTTATTCATGGTCCACAGACACACTGCTGGATTTAAGACTTTAATTGCTGGAGTTTTGCCTTCATCAATAGCATCAGTAGAAATTATTAGAGGGAAAAAAAACAAACTTACACCAGTCAATGTCTTCTTACTCTTTTGTCCACCACACACACATTTTACTGTCAGTAAGAAAAAAAACAAACAAACTGCTCAATAGTGATTAGGACTGAACAGAGACAAATTGTATTAGTCAGAAACAAGGGGAAAAAAACAGTTCTCAAAAATTCTGCTTTCATATAAGATTCAAAGTCGTGCCTTTAAGGTACTATATGGGAAAAGGGATGTTAATTAGTTTACAAGGTCAGTGTTAACAATCAAACCTGACCTGAAAAGACTTGTCAGTTCAAAATACACAGCCTAGAATATGTTAGAAAACTTAGACAAATACAATAGTCAAACCTGAAAGTTATTTTTAATCAAAGTAGAGCATCACAGCTCAACTCTGTTGCTCATAAAACCCGCTGGGTTTCCAATAAGACTGCGTGACATCACTAATCTTCCCACGGATATCTGGCTGAAGGGGGAAGAGTAAGATGAAAACTGCAGACCCTGTGCTGATGTCTTGATTTTAAGGTTACTTTTCTCACGAATTGCAGAATAGAGAAAATGTGTCATTGAATATTATTTCAACTTTTCTACCATGAAAAAAATATGTAATACAAAGTACAAATGACAAACCAGCCACGGGGGTTGTATGCTTGGTTGCGTGTTGTGCAACTAGTGTTGAGGATCTCAGCCTCTGGTTCTGCCCTGAGTTCTGCAGCTCTCTGCGCAGGGAGCTCCTCATCTGGGGAGGCTGGGATGAGGAGGCCTGGGGCAGCCAGCCAGATGCTCCCCCTGCAGGTGAATCTTCAGTTCAGATTTCAGCTCCAATTAAGCTGATCATTCAGACCAGGGACTAACTGGAGCACTGAGGTTACAGTGAGGGAAAACACACTCCCTGTGGTGATGCAACAGAAGTCTGAAGGCGCAGTTTGATCAGCTCTGCTGTGTTCCACATAATCCTGTTTAGGACGTTGCCAATAAGGTATTCAGACCAGTTACTTAATTTTAACTCTAGCACCTTCATTAAAGAAAAATAATCAGTTTTGTCAGTACATAGTTGGGCACCACAAAGAATTGACAGCATTCCTATGTTATCACTGATAAATTTGTTGCAGTTAATATGTTAATAGTTGCTTGGAGCTAATTTGCTGCAAACAACTGCTTTCTGGTCCTTCTGCAACAAAACTTATGCAAGTGTAGCTGTTCATTTATTGAGATAGCAGCTTTAAAGAATCCAAAATCCTGTATCACTCATGTTTTATAAGTTGAAATTGGTCTTAACTAATTCTGATGTCGAGTGGCTGATAATGTGTGCACAGTGGGTGCACAATGAGGACAGCTGCTGTACTATTATGAGGGATATGGCCTGCGAGGTCTGTCACCATCAACTGTTTTGATCAACCAATGAAATCCTTATTTGGGCTATGTTATTAACAAATCTGCACAGTTGGGCACTTGTTAACCACTTGTTGATTGGATCTAGAAAAGCAAAAGAGGTGACTATACCAGATTAACAGACATGGGAAGAAGTTGTCTCTGTGCTCGTGATAAAGCCCATTTGTCTTCACTTTAATTCGATGATAATAACTCACGACACTGCCTGTACATTTGCTGGAAAGTCTGCCATCCCTTCTTGCTGTAGAAATACAGTATAATTTCACCAGAAGGAGCAATATTATGATAGGACCCATTTTGTTCACCCCACCAATAAACCCTTTCTTTGTATCTGTTTGTAAACAAGGCTGACCTTTTTATAATGTGAATTTAGTTGTGTAATTAGTATGCTTATGGAGGTGGCCCTTTCAATTTGTCTCAAACTGGTACAGTGTGGTGTTGTTTCACTTGCACTGGAGTTTGTAATTTGGTGAAATGAACTGTTTACATTATGTGCTCTTGTTTGAATCTTGCTTTTTGAGGCAGCATCTTTTATGGGAGAGCCTGGTGGAGCTTGTGTGTAAGTTTGTGTGGCAGGACTTGTAATTAGACAGTCTGATATGAAGTTATTGTATGTGATAAGTATTGTATGTAATTTGTGTTGGTGGTGTGGGCCTCTGAAATCACAGAGTCCAGAGGTGATGTTGCTTTCAGGCAACATAGAAGCTGAAATATTACTGGAACATAATGTCATAGCTTGCCTCACTCACCAAATTACTTGAAAGTTTTATAAAGCATAATTTTGCAAAGCAGTGCCAATAGTTCTGCTATACTGCACTGTGTGTTCAAATAATTTCTGCAAAAATCTTAGAATAAGTGAAAACTAAATCGCTGGATTTGACCAGAAGGTCCAAATTATACCCCATTAACCCACCTTAAGTACTCCTTATTGTCACCTAACCTGGCAGCTAAAATTCAAAACATTTGAACCAAGCCATGTGGTTCAAAATCCTGAAGTGATTGACTCCCCTGATATTTTGCTAACGCTCTTCATACTACCTACTACATCTACTGCAGAAACTTAACTAAGAGCTAAGAACATGGTGCAATTTCACTGTAGAGACCAGAGTTAAGTTGGAAAAATTTGTCACCTCAGCAGATTAGTTTGCCAAACCCTAAAGCATCTTTGACAAATGTTGAAGTAGAACAACTGAATGATGTACCGTAAATGCCCTAAAAAGTATGCATTAAGTTATACTCTAAGTGGAAAAATTTGCTGTCTGCCCTGCACATGTAGCACATATAGAAACGTTATGTGCATTCCTGTGTATATTAAGGCGTGCCCATCGTGCTGTGTGCCTACATAAATATTGCAAACCCATCTTGCTTAAAAAAAAACCTCTGGTGTGCGTGAAGGATTCGCCTGAGAGCATAACTCTCTAAACAGATTCACTTTTAATTCGTTTAATTTAGAGCTGCAGCATGTGTTGTGCAGAGACCGCGGTTTGATATGCAGCATGTGCTTGGATGAGTTTAATTACTTAGCCGTCAAACAAAGTTATGCAGCATGTGCACTTTCAGAAATATTGGTTTCTCACACTTACATAAGA
Organism: Thalassoma bifasciatum; assembly: GCA_008086565.1. Lineage (NCBI taxonomy): Eukaryota > Metazoa > Chordata > Actinopteri > Labriformes > Labridae > Thalassoma > Thalassoma bifasciatum. The sequence continues at coordinate 134,307 of RPOG01000408.1, read as the reverse complement.
TGCTTATCAATGTGGATGAGTGTGTGAGTGAGTGTGTGTTTATTTATAAGACTCTGACCTGGCTGTATTCACTTGCGATCTGCACAAACAATAACAGGATAATAAAGGCTGACGCTGGCACTGTAAGGTGTTGTTATTGCTGTATTTCACATTATTACAACTGTTGCTTTAAGATCAGTCAATTGCACTTTGGGTTGACTTGGTACGAAAAGGCATACAAAGCTATTAAGTATGGTTTTGTTAGTGTTTAATCACCCAAATGTAAAGATTGGCTGTCTTAACTCAAAATGCGCCTTTTATAACTACATAGGAGGGGACAGGGGCTGCTGTTTGCATCGTCATATTCCTATCATTGTACAGATAAGATGAGCAAGTCTATGCATGAGTCTCAAAGGCCATGGCTTCACCAATGGAAAGGCGAGCAAGAAAGCATTTCAGTCTAGAATCAGACTTTTGGATCATTTCCGTAATATTCTGATTTTCTACACTGTACATTTGAGATCAGAGACAACTTTTCCACACACCAGAGCAACAAAACTGTGAAATATTTCTGTAGACTTTGAAGTCTTGCTGATTAAAATGACATCTCAGATGGATATTTCTAAATGTAGCGTGACCACAAATCAAATGCTAGAGGCTGTCTTCGATGCAAAAGTATATATACCCCATTTGCATATATTACATGCATAGACTTGAAAATGATCAGCCTTATTATTTTCAGTGCGAGCATTAGCAAGCAACTCAGTATTTGTTTGTGTATTTTCTCTTGCATTTTTGCACATATCAGGGTGAGAAAGCTGAGGGTTACAGTGATAAAATAAATGTGCACAGTTGGATTATGATAAATAGAGGAAAAATAAACCACACCCAAACTCCTGTCCAAATACATACATGAATGCACAGACTGCTTTATACTTGTCAAGCCTCGTGCACAGAACAGAAACACACATAAACACACAGTGACAAACCTATTTGGATAAGAAAGATGTGTTCCTGCAGGCCATTTCTCCTGCAGAGGAAAGAGGCAGCTTGACTGGGAGCTAATGGATAGAACCATTACAGCCAAGAAGAACCAATGTTTCACCATTAGATAAGGAATCAATTCTATGTTTATATGTTGCTCTCTGCCTCCTACAGCCTTATACTCCCCCTCTAAGTCTTTCCTTAGCCTTTATTAGAAAAACAAAATGCTGTGCTTTGGAATTAATGTGTAATAAATCAGCAAAATTGTTCTCTCAGTAAAAAAAAAGACCAGAAAGAAGTAGGTTAACAAATGACATCCTGTGCTTTGCTGATTTTTGTGGCTGCTTTTTTTTAATATATTTAATAGAGCCAGAAAATCCAGAGTGCCAGATGGTAAATTTCCACTGAGACAGGATGCTCCTATAACATGAATTGAAATGAGGAGCAAAGTGATGGAGGGAGAGACCAAAAAAAGAGAAAGATGCTCACCACTCATCTGTTCCCTCCACTTTGTCCCGACTGTGTTGCTCCCAGAGCTTGAGAAACCTGCACAGGGAGGAGACAGAATGACAACAAAGCAGTGACAAAAATACAGATATAAATAAAAAAAGAGCATATATGCAGCCATGATGGCCTGACATCTAAAATGCACAAATATCATCCTGTCTTCTGACTGCAGAGGAGACGCTTGTAAACAGCAAGGGAGCGTGAGCTAACAAGAACAAATAAATGTCGCCCCTGCAGCAGTCATCCAAGGACTCCTGTTTTTACTGCTGAGGTTGTTGGGAAGGAGTCAGAAAAAGTCTTTTCAAGTGCAGCGGCTGCCACACTAATCCTGATGGAGACCTCTACAGGTCCTTGATTTAACTCTGTATCCACTGCTTCTATCTCGGTAGTTTTTGGAAAGCAGACCAATTACTAGTTGATGTCCTGTGAGAGAGTTTTCTAGTTTATTATGAGACAGACTAACACTGACTCTGAATTTTCTTAAAGACCAACAGAAATAAATTTGATCATTGAGGAAACAAGATTATTGCTATACAGCTATTTTAGTCCCGAAAATGGCTAAAGCAGGGTGACTGTAAGGCAAAGTGATGAATAAAATGCAGAGGGAAAAAAAAGTGCAGTCTAACATTGGCAAAGCTTCTATTTTCATAGCAGTCACCAAGTAGTGGTGTGTATTGAGCAGTTATCAATGAATGGCACTGCCCACAGCTAATACATATACACCTGTCGTACAAGATGCCTCGATTCGCTTTTTAGGGCTAAATGATTTGAATTTCAGAATTTTGTTGTTTGACATGATGCAGCCCATCACTATGTTAAAAACTTAATCTGCTCTATTTTTGTTGAATAATGTGATCCTTTTCAGAGTTAAAGCTATAGCCTTCAGGTTCATTTGATCTGAAATTAGCTGAACAATTCAGTTGTAAAAACTACAGAAAACTCCTCTCTATTTGTTGTTACGAGAAGGCCAATAGTGTCCTGTGGGGCTAAATCTCAACAAAGAGTTAAGTAAATAAAAGTGATTTTGGCCCATATATACATAGATCACCATTTACCAGGCAGTGTAAAGAAGGTCCAACAAAAGCCATTGAGAATCAGAAAAACTGCATCCTGAGTGACAGAGAACACTAGGTATTGCCCCCCCCTTAATGGAAATGCTCAGCGTGAGAGACACAATTTTGGAGAAATGTTGAGCACAACTGAGAAAAGCAGAAGACTGAACAAAGATTGGCAACATTACTAAACTGCAGAACAGATGAGTGGTAAGTAGGTTACAATTCTGCTGATTAAGTGTTAAAGTGAGTTCTGAGGATTTTTTTTTGTACTAAATGTATAAAGAGAACAAGTAAACAGCTCGATGACCAACTGAAATGGTAGCAGATCAAAAACCATGACGGTCTCTTGAATAAATGTGATTTCATAAACTGTTTCTGGTAGGTTTTGTTAACTTAAGGCCTTTTTTCTCTGAAGCCAACGAGCTGCTTAGGAATGCATGGTATGTTAATGTATGTAAATGTAATAATTGCTAATATGTATGCATTAATGTGTTGCTATTATCTAATTGTGCAGTCTCACAAAGACACTGCAGGTATTCTGTGAGCTGTAACAGTACAAGGGCAGTTCAAGGTAATGTGGGGATTCGGAATTGATTTCCATGGGGCCAGGGTGTGTATTGAGTTACCTGGTTATATGCAAACACTTGCATCCGCAAACACAAGACCACTGGATTTTATTTTTACTAAGCCTTCGATCTACACACCAAGGTACTAAAGTATGCAATAGATGCAAATAAAGTTTGTAGGTTCCTGAAAGGACATAAACAATGCCATTTTCTCGGATAAATGTCTTATTTAACAATCTCCCTGGACATCCTAATTGTGGTGTTGGCTCGTGTTTCAGAGCACTGAACTGGAAAACCTTGGCATCTGTGCTGCTCCCCTTACCTCCTCCTCTCTCCTTTATCTCCTTTTGCCTTTCTTCTTGTTTCTAATCCCCTCCAACGATATCCCCCATGACATCTCTTTTCTACTTCTTAACGTGCAAAGGTATTACCATCTATGCAATGGACTCAGCTTAATACTGTATCTGTCTTCCAACAAGAACCTTGAGCATAAACAAGTTTAAAAAAGCTGAGCATCTGCTGCATGAATCAATTACAGAGCTGGTTTGATGCCAGACTTATCTGGGGGAGAAAAAAAACCGTTGATTCCCAATGATATGCACCCATGAAATTTAGTTTTTTTTCTTTTTTTTGGAGGGTGGGGGATCAATGTCAGAGGACTTTTTTTCACTGCAAGCAGGTAAACTCAGCTGTTTACATTTTATGAAGCACTTACAGGGTTATATTCTTGGCCCCACCCAGTAGGAAAAACCCAGACCTGTGCCGGGAGCCAAAAGTCATTTTTATGAGCACTAAATGGCGTCCAGTGCATTCACCCCTGTGAATAAAAGAGGAGCTAGTCTTGTCTCTGTGAAACACACCATTACTCCCCCATTGTTTGCCAAAGCACTTTGTCAAGAAATAATTTACACAGTCTTTCTGCTCCCAGCCTGTTCAACACAAGGTCATGTCCAACACAAATGGCCCTGTACAGTCGTGTCACTGTAAACCAACCCCAAGGAAAGGTCCTCATCCATGACTAACCAAAGCAATGAGAATGTGGGGGAAGTATGAGATTGATTTATCTGATGTATTAAAGCAAGACACTTGTGCAATTGTTTTTGATAATGCCAGTGGACCAAGAAATTAGAGGAAGCCTAATTATCTTTCTTTCCTCTTGCAACCACTGGATACTTGTTTAAAATGACAAGAAGTGCAGAATCACTCATCAATTTAGTAAAAATAGTTCTGTGTAACAAATTACATAATGTGTTAAAAGAAACTATTCACATTAATGAATCAGTGTGTTTTCAAAACTGCAGAGCTTCATTACTTTAAGGATGTGGCATTTTTAAAGCAGCATCGCAAATAAGGAAAGAAAATCAACTTGAAAACACAACCAACCATAAAAACTAGTCATATTACCAACAAACTAATTGAATAGTGATGTCATTACCAGACAGAATTAGCATAACCAATCACCAAAACACAAAAAGTACAAATTAAAAAAAAACCCTGATCACAGGAGAAGACCATAAACTGACAACACAATTTTAAAAACTGAATTTTGTCTTTTTTATTAGTATTTATCCAACTTTGTTTTTTTATTGTTTTGTATCTAATCTACCTTTTTCAACCAAACGCAATTAAGGATTTTATGCACTACATTGTTTTTAAAATTAAGTTTTAAAGATGGCTCTTTTTTGTTTTTCATTGATTATATCAGCTATTGGTCAAGGACTTAAAAATGTACATGCATATTTTTATATTTATTGATGCATACATTGGGAAACAATTCTTACCTTCATCCTCACATTAGCATAATAGCTTTTGTTGTTTCCATCCAAATACCAAAATACCAATAGAAGACACAATAGAGACACAACAACGTGGTACATGCACAAGACAATATAGTACAACATACAACAGCCAAAAACAGTTTATGATAAACCTTCTGTTCTTTCACTTCTCAAAAGTTTTTTTTTCCAAAAAATGAAGTGGACTTAATTTGAACTTTCTTGAAGTTTAGGAGATGACTTGACCTGCCCCAGAAAATGATGAAACTATTTTCCTCTCTTCCTCTCTGTCATATTCCTGTCCTCATAGGCCTGTTATTCATTGACCAGATAACACAATGATAATTTCTAGACAAGCATTATGTTCTGTGATGAACACAACAAGGAGCCCACTCCAGTAATATGCTGTCCATGAACAATTTCTTGACGTGTACAAATTGATGAAACTAAGGAAGTGTTGAAATGAACACACCATCTGGGTGAACAAACTGAACTGAGTCACTTACTGAAAAAGAGTTTTTCGTTTCTTAAGTTCAGTTCTGTATTATGGTACAGTTGTCATAGCCTACCCCCTATCTCCCTTTTATATCAATAAATACTGACTGAACCAACAGGATGGGGTTAGTCGGGAGCCTTATGGCGCTCGATCCCACCCCTTCATCTCCTTCTCATGTCTCCAAAATGGTTGAAGTAGCAAATACATTATCTAACATTTAGGTGTTGCAAAAGGCCAATATATGCAATTCAATTTTTTTCAGCTGACTGTTTTAACATTCCACTAATTGTGGAGTCAATTTTGAACCTGTTTCAGTTATTGTGTGACTGAGGCTTGTGACTCGCAGTCTCACACGTTCACTTTTAGTCAGTCAGTCACTGAACGTACTGAGCGGGAGATCTGACACGAATCACTGACTAACTGAGATGAATCTTCCTAGTACGTTCACAAAACACACTGAATGGGGGGCTACGCCTCTAAGTATCTCTCTTGCTGTTAGACAGACAGTTAGTGGTGGATTTGTGTACTGAATGTACCAACCAGGGTGGTTGGGGAAAACATACGTGATTGTTTTGGCAGCTTACAGTTTGCAAACAGTACCTTAATCCACCTTATTCTCTACCACAAGCAGAGCAAAATGTTGGACTGTGTTTCAGCTTATTACATCCTGATTTGCAGGCCGAGTTGCATTGAAGAACTGAGCGATTTGGTGAGCAAATCTTCTGAAGGGATAACTTTACTAAACTAATTCTACTGATTCAGTATCCTGTAAATAACAGCTTTTCCAATCACTAGCCAGCACAATGTAATTGTTTTGCCTTGAGTTTTCACTGCTGTTTCAGGCCCCCAAAAGAGGATACATTTTTGACAATGTTTCATATAAAAAAAAATGTGTCATGTAATGCAAAAGAAGACAGATATCAAAATGGACATACTGCAAATTGATGTCCTACAAATTGATCCCTTATCATTCTTTGCTCTGACTAAAACATAACCAAGGCTTGTCTGTTCACACATGTGCAAACACATGTTAGTTCACAGATTACTGGCTCTGCCGTAATAAAAGTTTTAAACAATAGGCATGGCCTTCAGCGTGCTGCTTTCTGCAGATGTGCCACTTTCTTTGCTGAGTCACTCAAAGACACACTGTGGAGAATTTAAATTGTAATAAGAAAACATATGTGGAATAAGAAGTGCATTTGCAAAATTGCAATGCAAATTCAAATATGGTCTCCAGAGGTCCATCATGTACAGCAGGCACAGCCAGAGAGAACACACAAGAAAGCTTTCATTTTGTGTGCTCTTTTTCTTATGGTCTCTCTCATTATAGGGGCTCAGTTACCAAAGACGTTTCTGCATCTCATGTATACTGATGGGAGTGGTATGTGGAGACACTGAATCAGGAGGTAAACAGACCTCTGCAGAACTATTGGCTGCGGTCTGCTCTTCACCAACCTGTAAAACAGTGGAAACGACCCACTAAGAAGCTCATTATGAAACTTAAGATCACTTTAAATGGGCTTTTGTAACACTCTACTGATCACTTAGGCCTTTGTATTGCTCTATAGTTGAACGTGAGAGGTTGATAGGGTTTTTACTGTTGTGCATACAATATGCATAAGGGACCACACAGCACAGATGGTGGGGTGAGGATGAGATGAGTGCCTGATACTTTGAGTTTGATTACATGCTAGCTCAAGACAGTTTGAGCTCATCATCAAGACATCATTGGTATATTTTACATCAAAATACTTTGGGTCACAGTGTGTTTTTACTAGGGCTACCAACATGATTTTTTTCTCTTGCTAGTTGCTTTCTTGGGAGTAAATCACTTGATCAGAAATCAGAAGAATATGGATAACACGGCTTTACAGCATGGAGTATATTTATTTTGTTTTATCTTTTTTTTTGTTTGTTTGATCATAATACTTTGTGTTGATCCTGCTAACTTTTCAATTATTGGAATCATGGAAAACTATTGAGGGACAGAGAAACTGTAAAGAAGGCCCAAATGCTCTGACAGAAAAAGTTCAATAAATGGTTTGAAAAATCTTCCAAGACGGATAAAACAGTATTCCATACTCAGTTATGAGGGTTGGCCACATGCATTCATTGGGATATGTGCAGATTTTACTTTCATTCATTCAATAAAAATTGTTAGTTTACCCATTAAAGCCCTTCACCTCAATGACCAGCAGTGTCCTGGAGTTGAAATGTGTATTTTTTCCACCGGGAGGAATATACCTGCTTTATAGTGCAGTTTAAACAGAAGATAATAGAATGTGGTCATGAGGTTCTGCTTACTATGTCAGTTTTTATCTGGGAAGAGTGATAAACCTCTTCAGCTTTGCCAGCCAAGTGACTTTGATGTGCTGGTTCGATGCCCATTGCATCATCATTCTCACTGGGCAGCTTAACATGCAAACAGGTGTTATGTTGATGTTCCAGTTGGCAGGTACAAGTTTTGTGTACCATCAGAGAATATCCAGGCAGAGAGTGAGCTCTGAAATCCAGACATATCAACATCTGGTTTGAAATTCATGCAGATTTTAGTTAAGATCTTTAGAAACTCATGCCATTCAATGATAACACTCAGTGTTATTTGTCCCATCACTGAAGCATGATGTGTTTACATAATGAGAGACAAAATATGTAGTTTCCTTTCCTGGATGTTTGTTGAAAGAGTCCCTCATCTGTGTTGCTGCTGATGTGCTGCTTAGTGAAATTCAAGATGACCATGTCACCTTCATAATAGTAAATAAACTGTGAACAGAAGGTATTGATTCACAATGGCTATCAAACAAAAAGCATATTAAGAGATGTCATTTGGACATGTTCAGTCAAAAGTGCCTTGCCAAAGCTGCTTTGCTTCGTATTGACACCAATTCCACTGTACACTGGAGGCATTACTGAGATTATGAATGAAATATAGACTATCGATTCTTGTCAGCCTCCGTGTTCTGCTTTAATCTTATCAAACAGATATGGAGAAAATGATTGCCTTTTGAATTTGTGTTTCCATTTCTCCACAATGTAAGTCGACATCACGTTTGTGAAATTTGTGAAAAATCCTTTGTATCTAATGCCCCATCTTACTGTATAAACATTTACAATAAAGCTTTGCTTCCAGCACAATATTATGTGATTTTGAGGGAACCACTCCCTGAGGTGAGTAGCAGAGCAAATATGCCATTTTTCCAGCATAAATCAATCAATTTCATTTCTCATTTCCTTGGATTTCAGTCTGCCACTACTTCAGATAATTTCCAAACCCATCTTCGCTACAGGCAATCACATGGATCATGTCATGAGAAGCAGAGTATGAAACCCCGGTGCATTTTTCATGGGGCCAATTATTTTCCGCTATTTGCTTCAGGAAAGGCTTACCAAGTTCGGTCAGTGTCAACATGAGCTGATTTATCTGATTAATGATCATCAATCACATCTGGGAATAAGATCTGCTCTGGAGATGTTGTCAATATGGACAGTGGTTGTATTATGCATAACACAGACAATACCCTGTCCCCTGCATGTTTTTTTTAACTTTTCATTTCTTTTTATTAGTTGCTTGGATTCTTTTGAGATGATCTTTTTTCCAATTTTGATTGTCGCATACCAAAAGAGTTAAAAAAAAGTGCATTTACTTTTTGTCTTGAGGAGCTTCAGCTGTAATTGGTGGATTCAAAAAGCTGCTTCCTCATATCATATTCAATCCTGTGCTGAGGTAACAAGTGGGATTAATATTGTAGACGACAGATGTTTTCATCTTGGATTCTAAGCAGTTACTAACAATCTGAATGTGAACACGGTCATAACAAGTAACTTTGTTAAGTAAGTAATGATATAATGTTTGAAATGTGTCAAATTAACCTCCAAGAATCGGTATCCCCGACATCTACTCCAAATGGTGTTTAAACATTTTACCAACTTTATTATACTCCTGGGGGTTGACAAAGTTGACATGGCACCCTTATGTGGTTGATGTAAATGAACCAAATCATGATTTGGCACACAATTATCTCAATATGTTATCTTTTTGTTTAGTTGTGATTCATCCTTCAATGCACACAGCCTCTTTAAGGCCTTTGAAGTTACACATAGACTTCTGGATACAGATATGGAAGTAGTAAATCGAGGGGATGGAGCTCTATAGGTTTCCTCTTCTGCCCTGAATGAGATGAACCATGACAAGAACAAGCTCTTAACCAGGGATAGTGAGCTCCTGTTATGTAATCCCAAATAGCCCTTGCAGCATTCTAATGTACTTCCCTTATTGGCAGTGGCTTCAGTTCTCAGTCTGTAACAAGTCCCTGTAACCCTCATTTATTCCACCCTCATTTATTCTTCTATTAAAGGGTGTAGAATCTTCGCCTTCTCCTTGATTCACTTTCCTTATCTAGTAGCTCCTTCATGTACTTTTTCCAATCCTAAAAAGGGGATTGTAGGTCACAGTTCATTCTGAATGGCACGGTGTTTTTTCTGTGTAGAATATTGTTATTACATTTTGCTTAGTTTGCCAAGATTGGCATTCATAGTTATTTCATAATGAATTGCATGGAGTAGGTTTGTGCATAGATAAATAGTGAACTATTTGGATCATTGTGGGACTTTCCAAGGGTTTGGTACAACAAACTGCCATCAATATGAATACATCTGCTCAGAAAATGATCATCCCTGAGTGATAAGAAACCTTGTCTTATTCTCTCTTTTTGATTTCTATGAATGCAGAATGATGTAACAATCCTGGAGTTGGCTCAGTTATTGTAGCCAGATTGAACTGGATTTGCTGACGCTAGCCAGATCAAAACTTGATTCCTAACATCTATTCTCATTTGTGTTTTTTTTTACATCCTTGTTCCAGCTTTTTACCTCTAGAATTTATTCCTCCTTGTTTATAATTTTCACCATCTTGTCTTCATAATTTTCCTCAGCTAAGTCTTACATAAGGCATAGCGGGGCAGCCACAGTGTCTGAGTACAGATGTAACAGCCAGATGGATAGGTGGGGGTTGCCTTGATTTGCAGCCAAAATCCAAATCCTTGCTCTTTGTAGTCTTAAAACAAAAACACACTTTAAAACCAAGGACTGTGCATCTTCAGCGACTTTCATGGATGCAGAAGTAATCGAATTTTGACTCAGGTCAAAAGGTCCTCTTGAATCTCTTCCGCTCTCACCATCTGTATGACTCCTGTTGCAGAAATGCTTCTGCACACATTGTTCTTTTAACTTTTGCCCAAACATACCAGAAAACAATGCCTCAACCACATCAGATGAGCTGGGTGGAAGGCAGCCATATCAGTGTCAGGGTCAGCATATGGAGTCTAATCCTGAACCCAATTTAGCACACAGAGAGAGGAAGAGCTGATTATCTGCTGCAGCCGCCTCCATATAAACCTGCTTTCCAGAATATCTACATGTTTCTCATACACGGTATATGTTGAAGCTTTTTGCTAGGACAGCAGACGGTTTGTGTCATACCGTAGTTTAAACTATCTTTCCCCCAATGAAAAGAAGCTCTCACATAAACTATCCTTCTCTGGAACCATAAAATATCATTTTCCACATCTTAATAGTTGCTGAAGAGAATGTCCCACAGGTGGGACTTCGGAGGTACCTGCTTCTTCTCATATAAAGTCTACATCTTTATTTTAGAATGTATTCAAAAGAGCTGGGGTTTGAGTCCCTCAGAGGATCTTTGACTATTCCAAAGAAGATAGCAGGAAAATACTGGGCAAATGTTTTTCACAAGAGGGTTTGTGCCTTTTATAGGCCTAAATTATATTTTGATTCATTCAAATCAAAACATAAATAAATTTGGCAGCATGTTGTTTACACAATACACAGCTGTGGCAGAGTGTGTGGAGGGTACAGACAATAAAGTCCCCAAAAGGCCTGTGTTGACTTGAGACAAGAGACAGACTTCAGATAAACGTGGCATTAGCAAGTCTGCATTTATGGACTGGAATCATAAATGAGTTCAAAGGGAAATCTTACACTGGCTGGTGTTTGATTGGTTGGTCATAAGCAAACCAGCTGCTTGTTCAACACCTGCAAATGATCTATCGTCAGAGGAGTTTGTCCATTCATCCATCCATCCATCCATCCATCCATCCTAGCTCTCACTGGGAGCAAAGTGGTACTGTATTATCAAAGTACAATCACTTGATATTTTCAAGTTTATTAATATCAATCACTCATTGATGCCCTTCAATTCAAACTGATCTCACTCTCCCTATTTAATCTACTCTATCCAGCAGTTTTTCCTACTTTTTTGCTCATATGTTTTCTTCTTGCATTTCTATCAACTTTTTTTCCACTGTCTATTGTGTGTGGGAGCTTTTAGTCTTTTAAGAAACATACTCAAAGACTGTCTGTTTTTCCGCTGTTATGCAAAGAGTATAACAGCTTGATAGCTGATGATTCACCCATAAGTGAATATCAAAGCACTACATTCATGTTTTTTCATACAAGCATTGCTGTTTGTACCGCCCAGCCCTTTCTTATTGGAGTAATATTATGTAGGAAAAGAGACAGTTTGAGCTATGACATTGCTGTGATTGAGATATTGGCCTTAAGGGACATTTGTCAAGTGATACAATATACCATGGCGGTGTATGCATGCTGTAATAGCTTGCTGTTGTATGCAGTTGGTTGGGATGTTAGTATTACCGAGTGGGAGCCTTGCTGCGGTGCTGCTTGGCTGAATGTCGCTGTCACAGAGGCTTGTCCCTGTCAGTGAGATAAATGACATCCTAGCTAGCCTGCTATCTACTTGATACCTGCGAGACAGAGACACTGGTGATGCCCTTCAAATGCTATACACCATCAACCCTGTGTGTCTGTCTATTGTCAAGAGAGCTGCATGTGTATGTGTGTGGGTGGTTGAAAGTTTGTGTGTCTGAACATGGTGATGGCATGGTAACATTCAGATTCCATCTGATGACTCTTGCAAGTATGCAATCAGCACATAAACTTGACTAGCCTCCTTAAATCAGGTAACATTAACAGTGTGCTACATGGGAATTATGCATGACACTTAATCATGGCAGAGCTGCTATTACTGTTCTGGATGAGCATGAATCATGACAGGTCAATTCCTGTTCCCTGGTAACTACATGACATACATATGCCTACATGGTTGTTTGCAGTGGAACAATTTGGGGCACGCATGAACAGATGATTCATTTTAATACCACACTATTGCTTCTCTTGCTGTTGGAAAAAAAAATATATAGTTATGTAAAATAAATTCAAAGCCAGCGCCAACACATACAATTCATTCAAAGAGCACAGCTTTCCTAAAAATAAATGCCAAGATATATTTCAATGTGATAGGAGAGCAAATGTACATGGTATGAACTCCATAATCCCCCACCCACCTGCCTGCACTGTTCTCAAAAATAAAAGACTCTGCAGGGACAAGTCCTCTCATCTTATATGCTACATTTTCTTACAGCCACGATGTTCCTGCAATCCTTGAAAAACTTACTATTAACATGACTTAGAGAGAAAGTAGAGTACAGTAAAGTCATTTTGACATTTTTGGAGTCAGTCAGTTATTTTTGCGTCTACAAAGCTACCCCTTGGTACTACATTGGGAGTAGGTTCCACACCATACAGCTATAACAGACAGGAATTGAACATTTATTCATCAATAAGCAATCAGCCTTGGTGTTTGGTTTAGATCAGATACTGATTTCTTTTCTTTTACAATCGAACATGAAGGGATTAAGGTGTGTGAGGACCAGTGCAGCATTTACCTAAACAATTAGTCCAACAAAGTTAAGACCTTAAAGTGTATTTCATTACACTGTTTTGATTCTCTAATCATGATACCGGTAAGAATTGATTTACATCTTAAATGTGGGCTGTTCTTGAATTGCCAAGTAATAGAGTATAAATATGCAATTTATTATGTCATTAATTGTGATCAGCTATTGAAATTCAGTGATTAATCATGACGTAACTCAACATGATTGTTGAAGATAATTTGTGTTGAGCTTTTTTCAGTTTGTGTTTTCTCCTTCTGCATGATGCAATCCTTGAGATCATTATCCTTTGGGGTTATTTCAGAGCATTGATGAAACTACAGAAAGTTCAAGGTTCTGTCTCTGGCATCCCATGGTCTACTAATCCCCTGTTAACAGCAGTAGTGAGCATTGAGCAGCAGCAGCAATTACAAGACAAACATTTTCTCCGGTGACTATCTGCATGCCAAACACCACCTATTTTCTTTGGCACTTAGCAGGCGTATGAGCTGCCAACCGTCTCACTTTGAGCCCATAATATTGCTTCCTGAGCACCCAACACTCACAGTTAATAATACACTGGTAGCTGACTGTTGAGGCTGCCAAATCTCGGTAGTGACCACAGCGACACTACCATCTCCCTCTGCTTTTTGCCTTCAGGTGGGCAGCCTGACCTTTGTGAGCAGCCAGCTGGAAAATGTCAGTGCAGCGTAAACTGTTAGCGATCTCAATTTGTGATGGCATTTTTCTGAAGCCAGACCCTCAGGCGGCCACTGAGGGTCGTGCCATTGAAGCTTGTGTGATGTGTGTGTGTATTGTAAGTGTTTATTTACATGTGAGAGTCAGTGTGTGGTTGTTCATTCTGACTTAAATACAGCTTGACTCATTTGATGGACGCTTTACTCTCCAACCTCCTCCTTTTCTGTTTCTAATCAGCTGTCATTGTTGTTAACATTATTTTACTCATGTTTTTTTAACATGTAGCTGTCTCTTTTGATCCCTTGAGTTTGTATTTTTAACTCTGTTAACTTTTTGTTGCTCTTTCACCTTCAATGTGACGTCAATGCTCATCCCACCATAATTGGCTTGAATTACATAAACTCTATTTGTGTGCTGTGCAGCCTCACAGATTCAGAGTCCAAACACTGGCTCAGTCTATCCTCCAAATAGACAAAATAAACAGCAGATAAAAAGATTAACAGTCCTCTCAATTAGAATATGCATGAATCCTTTGAAATACTGAGTGTGATTCAGCCAGTCTTTCAGCAAAAAAAAATTGTGGGTTCCTCTGTGTACAGTACCATCAGCTAAATCCCTCTGGCTGTTTGGGCCTATTAAGAGCGTCTGGCTTTGACTGCTGAATAATGAAAGCAGTCTTCAGGGAGCTGGGCGAGGTGACCGATACAATCTTAATGTTGTCAAATCCACCACACAAAAGGAGGGATATCAGCGGTGTGGATGAATGCGGACGTTACAAAAAAGGATGAACCTTTAAGATAGCAACACCACAAATGGCACCCAGTGACTGTACGCTTAGCAGTTATCTTTGAAGTGAGCAGGTTTCCTACGAAGGGCTAGACTGAAGAAAAGCGAGCCGTGCATTGGCATGGGGAAGATGTTCAAGGGCGAAACTCAGACGACTGGAAACCAACCGGCCCAGAAAAGAAATCACTCCTGAGGTTGTGCACGCAAGCATTCAAGTTGCTACGATGTCTATTTTTATATTTCACTCACGTCTTTGAACGTGGAGCGGCTCAGATTCAGTGATGTAGAATCTCTGCCTCTTTCACTACAAATAGTAGAAAATAATCCTCCCAGAATAATTCCTCCCATGCTCACCCTTTTATAAAAGTCAGATTTCCAAGCTGTCTACTCTCACAAAACTGTAGTATAGCCTTCCCTTAGGGTCTTTTTTTGAACTTCTTTAACTCTCTCCCAGACTAGCTAAGCACTCATTTGCTCCCATGACCATTTTCCTCCAGGGTTCACCTTGTCCAACTTCTTGCCAGTACATGCCCTGGCACTGGATTTCTGAATAATGCTTTAATTAGAGAGCAAGCACAGGAGGTGATTCTCCTGTCGACCACAATGTGCTGCCTCCATTTCAGGGCTTTCCCTCTGAGTGTGTGTGGTTAAAAAAACAGGTACTTGAGAGACAGTGGGATGCAAACATGCAGGGAACTTCAATTAAACCTCCTGAATTTATATGTTTTGTTTTCTAATGGGTTTCAGGGAAAAAATCATGAATGTATTAATTGGAAATATTAATCAGATGTTTCTCACAGATGATCACATTAAGGCATGGATTGAGAAAGTAGAGTGGGAGGTAAAGGGAAATGAGGAGTTAGTAAGACTTTAAGAGTGGGTTAAGAGTGGACATGTGGTTTGAAGAAACAGTGAGAACAACATACAATTTGTAAATATTTTTTATAAGAACATTTAAAATGTATGGCCATTGAAATGAAAATTGGGAGAAAAATCCAAATAAGAATGTGGAAAGAATCACACATTGGCCAAATAAAAACCATTAAGACTTTTAATATCAGAAAGTGTACATTAAACAGTCAGCCATATCATTTTTAGAGTTAACAGAAAATAGAAAAGTAGAGCAGGACAGAAATGGGGTCACTTATGCCACAGCAGAAGACATGGTTTGAAGCAGGATTCAGGGGCAATGTGCTGAAAGCTTTTTGGGATTTGACCTTTAAAAACAAGAGTCGGAGGTAGTTTGGCTAAATGCCACACACAGGCTTTGTGGAAATCTATTTGTAGGGCAGGTGTGGGCTGAACAGGGGAAAAGGTAAGAAAAAAAGTTGCAGGCTTTTAGCTTTACCTTTTTTTTTTATTGTGTACTGTGGATGAGGACTGTGGATCAGTCAAAAAGGGGTCAGGGATGCTCCACAAATTGTCCAGTCAAAAAAGCAATTTATGATACACACTGGTATGAAGAAAACTGGCCAATGTGCAGTTAATTTGGATATGGTAGTATTTTATGTTCAGCATGGCAACCGTGGGAAGTTTTTTTGTTTTTGTTTTTGTTTTTGTGTTTTTGTTTTGAGCAGTTCAACAGGGACTTTCATAGGGGAATAGCTTGTTTGAGCTGTAGATCATGTAAAATTAATTCAGTGTTAACTCGTGTTGGGTGGATTGCTCTAAAATATTGATATATCAATATCGTATATTGGTATCACTATCAACCAATACTTGCGTGATAAGACTGACACTTTATTTTACCAGTATATTGCTGATTTCCTAAACATTAATATGTTTTTGTTATTGTTAACCAACCAGTATGTGTGAGCTATTTGATCAAAATGATAACATTAATGCTGAAATGAAATAACTGTTGTTATCCATGAACATTAAATTTTACTATTTTGCAATAAAGTAGGAAATTATTTTTTGGTTAACAATTAGTTAGTTATTTTCGTTCATGGACAGAAACATTAGTTTTAATGGTTGTGTGTCAGTCTTGATTCATTTTGATGCATTTATCGCAATCCGCACATCCGCCCTATATGCACTTGGGATTAGATTAGTCTCAAATTTTGTAGTACGGTTCACCACTAGTGTTAACAGAGGAACAACACAAGACCTAAAAATGAGCAGAATGCCTCCTCTTTAAAACTGAAACAATTCACTGAACTGGCAAGACTGAAAAATTAATGAATGGTGTTTTAGTTTCCTTGGTATGAAATGCAAAAATTGGAATGAACTTAATGTAGAGTATTTTGAGTTGTCCTGCTATTCCAAGCTGGTTGCTGGCATGTAATGCTCATTGCTGACTCATGAGAAAGTCTTTATATCATGCCTACAAGTCATATCCCAAAACTCTGAGTACTGTTTTGGTGGGTTACAAAGCCCTCTCTATCTATACAGCCTGCAGTGTTACAAGATGTGCTGTTCCCTTCCCCTCCTGCTGTTTGCACTTTCACTCCCCTTTGCTGGAGCTGCTGATTGAGTGATTTGTTAGAGTCTGGCTCCGACTCTGGGTCTACATGAATATTCCTGGCATGAAGCAGGTCCCTGTGAGTCTGGATGTTGTCAGGGGGTCGCTGTGACAACTGATGGGATTTACTGCTGACAGATGGCTTTGTGAGAGAGGGAGGACGGGATGAAGAGAAAGAGAGAGAAAAAAAAGAGGGCATTGGTGTCGTTTGCCTTCTACAGTACATCTCAATTTTTACCCTCGAACTGTATTGTATGAAATAGAGCAGTTTGCAAAATCCCTCTCAACTGACACACAGATACGTGCCAAAAGTGTGCATTTAAAAGTGTGTGAGCAAACACCAGTATGTGGAGAAGCAGCAAGATAACTTATTTTTGAAAATCCTTTAAGAAACTCCTTTTTAAATCTGCTTCTGTTATGATTTTGTGAGCGTGTACTTCATTCAGATGGCAACTCTGAGGGGAGCTGCCCCCTGTGATAGATTAGCTTCTACTATCATGAAAGACAAGATGGAGTGCACCAATTAACATGGCTTTTGACAAATGAACCTCAAGACGAAGTTCACAGAGGAACCAGGCTGCCGGGATTTATAATATATGATGTTTATTATGATAAATGAAGATCTTACAGTCAAGTAGAGAGAAAGGGATGAACTACAGGGTAATTGCAAAGTTTGGTCACATTTTGGTTAAATATGTCAAACTTAAAGCACAAAGATTGAACTGCGTAATACAGCAGTGACTGAAAGGAAGAACTGAAAGATGATCCACACTTTGAATGTTATTTACAACAAACAGAAGGACAGTTTTGCATAAATACTCACTGATTGTGCTTTGTTACAGTTAGACTGAAGTCACAAACAGCTCGTCAATAGTTATGATGAAAATTTAACCAAACATACAGTCACAAACTTTCTCAAAAAAGGGAGAGTGACTAGGAAATTGGGGTGGGGGTATTGAAAACATCTTTAGACCATTTTAAGAAAAAGAAAAGTAGCTAGCCTGCTCCATCATTTGCAGTAGTCACAGATGCCAGCAGTGTAAGTTACCTTTTCATTGACACAAATAATCTTGTAAACAAAATTGTTTTAAAAGTTAGACAGCCTAAAAATACATTTGTACAGTTACAGTTGTATGTAGTTACACAATATACTGTGCTTTTACTGAGCTAACTTCGTACTAGACCCAATGTAACACTCACAAACAGGTTGAAACTGCAGCTTAGTCACCACATTGAATGAATTCTTTAAATGACATAAAATATACTTTTAACTATGTATCGAATGAACAGATTTGTTTTCTTCTGTATCTTAAATACAACAAGTATTTTTTACAAATTTGCGTGGAAATGAGTCATCAGCTAGCTGAATTGCAGTCATTACATTTAAAAATGTCCATAATCTTTTTACTTTAGCTTTTATGTATCCATTGTGTCACACATGCAGATGAGCTACAGATGCTCGTGGTGGTAAGTTGCTCTGTTTATTGACATCAGTGACTCTAAAATATAGGTATGACTTCTCAAATGAGGGATTATAAAACCCTTACATTATGCACTTGTTCACCCACCTCACATCTCAAAGCTAAATATTGAACCAGTCAGCCAACCAGCCAGTCCTAGATTTGTAAGATGGCGGTTTACAGGCTGGTCTCTGATTCAAATTGGCTGCAGAAGAAAACAATGTTTATCAGCACTGAAAGCTAAATGTCGTCAACACGAGGAGGGTTATGGTTGATCAGAATCCGGCCCGCCTCACTAAATACAACAGCATCTGACAAAACAAAAAGACCAAAAGGAAGAAAATATTTTTTTTCCTTCTCTTCTCCTCTTGAAAGGATGACAAAGGCAGTGCAGAGACACTCACAGCAAGCTCGGCTGCTCTTTCCCCAGAGCAGCAGGCTGTTTGGACAGAGCTGAAATGGGCAGGACCAAAGAGACTGAAAAAGTACAGCCAACAACATCCTCAACGGGCTGCCTCTCTGTGACATTTCAGCTGTGGTTTGAGGCTGTGTGCTGCAGACATTTAATGTGTGTGCATGTGTGTGTGCAAAGGCATGTCTGTTTATGTGCATCCTTCTAGCACTATTGGAACTTAGGGCTGACAGTGGGATAAGACTTAAATTTATACTTTGCTATCAGGACAGATCAAGCCAGAAAGTCTTTAGCGCAGTAACAAGAGTGAGACTGACCAAACACATTCACTACGCAGACAAAAGACTCAACACACTCCAATACACTCCAATACAAAGTAGACAGTTTAAGGCGAGACTTTGTCCTAAAATGACACAAGCAATGATGCAGTTAATGTTCAGTTGACTTAACCATATGAACCCAGGGGCCTTTGGTAGCAGCTAAGGACTGGACATCAACACAAGAAGCATTACTGCTAATATCAAGATGCTTTAGAAGTCCTTCAGTTTGAATTACCCAATTTTAGAAAAGCCCTGGTTAATTCTGTATGGTTGAAACACGGGTTAAAGGCCCTGAATTACAAATTAAGGTTCATGTGAAAATCAGAAAAAAAGTCGCTCCAACCCTCTCTTTTGTAGTTACACATATCACAACCATTCATAATTTTATTTTAACCAGAACTTTTTTTTTCTTGCTTGGTCTATCAGTTTTAATGATATGGTCATAATCTTTCAAGTTGCATGACTGTTGTTTACAACAATATTGTTGACCCCAGATCAGAGAAACCACAGAAAAAACTGAACTAAAGTGAGCACTTTGCTTGCAGCCCCTGGAACTCTACCGCAGCCACAAGTAAAGCTGTTTTTAACTCAAAGCTGTATTATTTTGGGTTTGTACTGCACCGGAATTATTTTTATAAAGATGGACTTTGGCAGATGATTCACCTGCCACAGTAATTTGTGAAAAAAGCACCAAATATAGCTGTTGCTTCCGGGGTTATCTTGTTTTGTGCACATTATGAGCATTTTACATGATAATAAATAAGTGCTGACCTCCCAACAGTATTAGCTAATCCCATTCACACACACATTGGCACAGCCACCAGGGGCAGTTTGGGATTAAGTGTCATGCACAAGGACACTTCAGTACATTGACAGCAGGGCACTGGGGCAAACCCTTGATCTTCCAATTGAGAGATGACCGTCTCTACTGCCGAGCCCCAGCCACCCCCTTTTACCAACTATGTAGCTACTAGTGAGCAGCCCCCCATGATCCATGAAATTGCAAAGTCATCAATAACATCAAACATACCTCTATCATTGCTTTTTTTCCCCCGTTGCTGTTGGGTTAGATGATGGGGCAGATAATGAGGATACTGATTGCCTGTGATCCCTCTTGGGAAATTACTTAATAGAATCACAAACCTCTGATCAACAACACTCTTTGGTTCCCTGATGGATTTATCTTTGCCTGAGGCTTTGTGCATATGCACACAAACATAAAGTTTGATAGTGCTGGAACTTTTCCAGCTTAATGATCACTTGTTGAGGTGCAATTAGACGGCCTGTCAGTGAAAGCTGAAGTTACAGGGCGTATGTTTATTTTCATGCTGCTGTCACTATTTTACAAGTGTGTTTCCCCCTCCTGAGGTGTAATTGCCAGAGGTGCTGCCACATGTGCCTTCAGCTACACCAGAGCAGCCAAAGACAGCCCAGCCAAGACAGGAGCAGGAGGCAGTAATTGGCCAAACTGAACCTGCAGAAAAACATATGTAATCAGAGAAAGAGACAAGAAACACAGACAAGGGGGAAACATGTCTCCCCTCCAAAACCCGAGAAAGGACAGAAATGGTCTGCATGTAGGAAGCCTTAGTTTATAGCTGTGTTGTCACCAGAATTTTCTTCATCCTCTGTTTATGTCCGCAAAGGCATGCACAAACATCTCTCCTTGCCC
The DNA here is from genome assembly GCA_008086565.1 of Thalassoma bifasciatum. Classification (NCBI taxonomy): domain Eukaryota; kingdom Metazoa; phylum Chordata; class Actinopteri; order Labriformes; family Labridae; genus Thalassoma; species Thalassoma bifasciatum. Next base: position 113,384 of record RPOG01000408.1, on the reverse strand, counting down.
ATGTGTTTATTAGCAAGCAGTTAGGCTCTGTTCACTACATCAGCACTTCTGGGTAGCCAGTCCCCCACCCCACCCGGATCCATACTGTCCTTGTCAGCCAAATGCTAATGATGCTGGAGCCCAGTCCCTCATAGAGTCCCCCAACAAGCCACCACTCCAACGGCATCCATCTGCCACACAATCACCACACCATTTACCAGTAATTTGAATACTTCCACAAGCAATTCGTATCAGCTAATGGGCTTTTAGGCAAAGCACGGAGTGATCCCTCCAAATGAAACAGGCTTCTCTTTGTTTGCAACACCTGTGCCGCTATTTGAGACATTGGCCTGGGATAATTATGAACCACTTGCAATACTCTCCCCCCAAAATTTTCTAAACTATATTTTCTTTTTCATTTGTAGTATATTATGAATTGAAAGAAAGAGTTATGTCCCCTCAAGTCAAATAAGTATTTTCAACTTGGAGTAATAGTTTTAATTTTATATCTACAAAGATGTCCTCTAATATATGAACATAGTCATATATTTTTACCTTGCCTCACGTCAAGTGTGGCTTGCAAAGAAAGACTACCAGCAGTAGCAAAGGTTCTCGATGCAGACAGGCAACTGTGTGTCCATGCATACATTCATTTTTGCAATGCTAACAGTGGGTGGGTGGACCTCAGCAGAGTGATGCCTTTGACAGTAGATTTTAGTTGGCCATCCTTGACTTTCATCATTGGCTTCACTGTGAAACAGAATGGACCGGAATCTTTGATTTTTGACACATTTTTCCTTTGGCAAGACTTTGACACAAGACGGGTTGAATGTACTTTGGTTATCAAAAGAGAGAGAAAAAAAGAAAATAAAAAAAACGTTTTATGTGCTGCTGTCGAGTGAATTGGCACAGACTGAAAAAGCCTGTGCAGGACCACACTAAGGAAAAGCTCCATTTGTTGCTAAGCCAGATCATATTTAGAAACAGCCTTGAAGACACAACTGAAAGAATTTTTACTTTTTGTCATGGAAATAAAACAAAAATGTACGTGTGGATCCTAAGCAAACATGAGTGAGAACACATTAGAGGCAGTAAACGAAGCACAAATGCAAAAGGGGGGGGACTGACACTCGTAAGTTTGACAAATGAAAGGGATTCTGAGGAGAATCGCTCAGGGCAAGACAGACATTGATAAAAACAGATGGATCAGTGAAGTGAAAGGAGACGAAATGTTTTCAAATGAGGACACAAACACACATTAGCACACACGCGAAAACCTTTCTGAACTTGTCAGAGTTTGGAGGATAGGCACTCACATATGGATAGATACTAATGTTCTGTGTCCTATGTTTGTATATATGTGCCTTACATGTTGAGGAAATCTACCTGCTCTGTTTTAACGGTTCAGTGCAGATATTGGACAGTTTTAACTATAGAAATCACATTCAGTTGTATGACCATATGCAGTGCAGAAATCATGTTGACATTTTAACCACAAAGTGATAAAATATGAATAACTCATACCTATCCCAATGTGTGGATTGGGAAAAGTGCACACAAACTTCCATATGACAAACCCCATCTTGCAGCAAACTATAAATGATTGATTTGGTAGAATGATGGAGGACAAGAAGCCTGACAAACTGCCTTTTGTCTGACAGTGTTTTAGCTATGATCAGTCTGTCTGTGCATTATTTAAACTTTCTACCAGACAACCAGTCAAAATGAAAAGCTGAGATGTTACAGCTTCTGAAATCTGCCTCAGAATGAAGGCAAGGTCACATTTACTCACTCACACTCACACGCTCACACAAACATATACACACACACACACACACACACACACACATACATACTTGCACACTGTGTACAAAGCGACCAGATGGATACTCTACACCAGCTCGCCTGAACACAGCACTCATGTGACCTCGGCCACCTGGGCTGCGGAAGGTGACAGCGTGTGTCCAAAGTAATACAATAAACACTCCTACATACTCAAGCGCACATATCTGCATGAACACTATCACACCTGGATACATAATACGCAAAAGCCCAGCAACAGCACAATACCAACATGCTTGTGGCTACTGCAACAACAAACAGAGTTATGTTGTGGAGATAACTGGTTGAGTATTAGGCCTGTTTCCCTCAAAAAGACCTTTTCATATGGGTGATGTAATGATGAATAATGGGCCAACAGAAGCACTGGTGCATGGAAAGTGTATATAATGTGCACTCAGATGCTATCAAAGGGGGGCAGAGGAAAGAAAACAAGTCTGTGTGTGACTAGAACAAACTATCTTTGATTACACAAAGGTCGTTGTGGTTTTAGGAAAATTATTATAGGTGATCACCTAATGCAGCAGTTAGTGCTACTTTCTTATCATTCTGCTGCTGTGATATTAGAAGTTAAATCTCATTTCAATGCTAGAATTTTTTTTTTTAATACAGTAGAACAGCCACAGTTGTTTTGGTCATCACACTTTCATGGTTGGTAAGCCTGATTCTCAGAAACCAAGCCCACTGCAGTTATGTGGGCAGGTATGCAAGATACTGACACAGTTAATAATGCGAGACATGTCATCTGTGATGCATTTTACCAATTAATTGTGATGGATCCAAGAGTAAAAAAGCTTTGTTCATCAGTGAGAAAAAATAATGATCTTATCTTTGCACTCCCTTTGCTAAGCAAACATTCGCTCTTTCACAAAGGCGTCACATGCTTGACTGCACCATATTTGATATTGCACATAATGTCTGGCACATCCAGCGGATGTCACACTTCAAGTAACCCTCATGCATACTGCACAGCTCATCACTGTTTAAAAATATGTGGATGTTTCAAAGAGTATCATCCATTGATGATGAGGAACACTATACGTTGCACACAAGCTCCTGTGAAGGCATGTAGAAAGAGGGTATGGCTTTACTACTCTTTCAGTTCAAGTAGAAAGTCTGCTTATTTGATCTATGCTGTACTGATGTACAGGTCTGAAGATATTTGTGACATATGTCAGGAGGATTTAAAGCATGTGATGGTTTTTGTCCCTGGTGGTGAATCATGCTTAACAGGAATTAAGGACTGCCCTTATGGGGTTTTACATTATTTATTTGTTTGTTACTGTGGTTAAATTTTAAAATAGAGAATATGATTTTACTCAAGATTACATGTAGAATAGTTTTCTTCAATTTGCATGCATGAGAACAAAATATATTCTACAACTGCATAAAATACTTTAAAGGACATTATGTGAAACAATATAAAGTAAATATGTAGGTTAATTTGAAAAATACACCAATACCAGTTTAGAAAACAATATAAAATAGCTAGTATCATAGTGTTTGGTCCAGAGGCAGATGCTAACGCTGATCTTTCAAGACTTCCACCTTATACCTTACATGGATGATACATTCGCAATTTGTTTAAGTGTAAATCTTGGGGTGAATGTAATCTAATATAGCATAACAATTAGATATGAAGCATTCTTTAGTTGTTGAATAGCTCCCCGTTTTGTCCTAATTCATGATGCAAGTTATTGTTAAATTTTCTTATGCAATCAACCTCAACTAAAACCAGTTTTAGTGAATCTGCTGCAAGGTCTGAAAATCTTTTCTGCTTCTATCTGAAAGTGAATAAAAAGACTTAACTCAAAGAGATATGAGAAGAATATGTATTTACTCACCTCATATCACTTTATATCTGTGCAGTTTCCAAACCACAACTAAGTCTAAACAGTGTAGTCAATACAAATTAGAAAACAAACAGCACAGACTAAGCAAAGCTACCTCCTTAAACAGTAACTGTTCCATCTACAGTATACTTGCTATGGTCATACGTCTTAGCTTGTCTAGGACTTGTTTCATCTCCCTGGCAAAGACAACTGGCCCACAGTCCTTGGTGTCGGATGTGATGATAACCTCCCCCATGTTCTCGGGATCTCTGTTACATAAGTTTAATGTCAAACCATTAGTCAGTAAATTGTGTCATGGTGAGCTCATTGTCGGGCAACTGTCCCCTTAGGCATGTTTATCAATAGAGCAATGCTAGCTCTCAAACACGGGCACATCTGCACTTTTCTGACTGCGGCAACAGGGGCACTGAGTTATATGTGGCTGTCACACACATAAATAAATATACTGTATGTTTTGTTGTATTTCTGTTAGTCGTTATTGATCTACCAAAATATAAGTGTCCCAAAGACCTTATAGCGACAAGCACAGCACTGGATAGCAACACAACAGGGTGGTGCCATGCTGAAATTTTGAAGACAGGGTCTACAGGATCTTCCTGAAAAATAGAATGTCAACTTTTATGGGAATAATCCTGCTCAATCATCATCTATAGGCCTCTATACATGTGTGTTAGTGTCTGCATCTGCCTCAACCCCCTCCTCTGTCTGTTACATTGATGTTTTGGTTGACTCGGGATGTTTTTAGGCATGGTGACCAGCCAACCAGTGTGCTAGTGACTTTGCGTGTTGATGCTAGCGAATGGGAAAAGCTATCCTAAGCAGCTACAAGATAGCTGCAACATGAAGAAAGAATGATACAATATTTGCAGGATACCTCATTTACCTTTGGGACGTCAGGTATACGGCTCCTGAGTCTCTCCCATGTAGAAAAGCCATGCTGCTGGTGTTTCTTGGGCTGGTGAGTGTGTTCATGTAGCTACAGTTGGAGGCAGTGGGCGTGGGCTGCCACTGGCACTCAGCCACAGAGGAGGGGCCCAGTGTTGGGTGTTGTTTTTTTTTTCCATGACAAACAGTAATGGAAAATCCCTGCAGACCCTACCTCTAAGCTGAAATCTTGAGGACTCAAAAACTAGATGTTTGTCCAAGTACCAATTTAAAGAATTGAGACAGTGGAAACACAGAACGATTTCATTTGATGGTATGATTCCTCTCCAGCACAGCTGTCTGAAACTGACCAAAAATGAAATGGATATGTGTCTTTTCCATCAAAGGAACAATACGAAATAAAAACTAACATTCCAATGCAATAAAAGCTATTAGATGCTTGTGACAGAGGTCTGTATTGTTGGTTTCAACACAAGTTCTGACTTTTACAAGGTGAATAGCCAACCACTCTTTCTTTGGGGTGGTACCTGAGGTGGTAATTCAGATTAAAACGGGGGTATCACTCTTCTGGCCATTCCCTTTACATGGGTTCAAGCAGCTAACTGTACTGGCACGAGTGATAAAGTTGTGAATATGACTGCTGCCCTGTTGAGCTTGTGTTTCTTCATCGTCCTCAATTTGTCATCTTGTTTTGAGCCAGGTGATGAAAACTGTATTGTCTCATCTTTCTGCCACACTGCACACGGCCGTGTTTGTTTTTGTTGTTTTGGTTTTTGTTTTGTATGTTTTGTTTTTTTTTATATCAAAACAGATTGCATTACACATTTGTATCCATCTTGCAAAAGCTTCCCATCTCAAGTCCAACTTATTTTGACAGTTTTATATTCTCTTTTTAGTTGTACCAGGCAGCAAACAGTATCAGTGTGAATGTGTCTATATGTCACCCTCAGTCTCGTTCTTTAAACTTACAGCCAAAAAAGGCCCTCTGTGCGTCTGTTAACGCACCCACAGGGATGAAGAGTGGAAGTATGAGAGAGGAGAGCTATAGTGAGCAGGCCACACTGAGAGCTTCAGCCCTGGCTTTCAGGAAGGATAATGACAGCACAGAGAGCACACATCTTTCAGTGTGGTCTATTTTGCCGACACTGCAGGGAAATAAAGACAAATTGGTCCGGCTATTTCTCCATCCTCGTGTGTCCCATCCGGCGAGTACTTTAATCTTGTCTTCTTGACTCTTCCTGAAATACTCTCATTCGCTTCATATCTTTCCCTTTCCCCTGTATGTATCTATATACAACAACAAAGATCGTCTCTTGATCTGACTCTGGAGAATTGAAACACTGAATCCTCATGCAAGAATAGTCTACTGTTGTAAACTTAGCAGCAACTGAATCTAAGGTATGTTTTGTGTTAAAGTATCCTAGAGTCACTTACCCGTTCTGAACAAAAGGAAGCCATTTCACATTTTAACATGAAACTATCTGAATATGATCAGTCACTCTAAACCCTCCAAATTAAATCATCCAAACCCCAAATGATTTTACGCCTTTGTTAATGATGTGAATGAGGTTGAGAAGCAGTTATTATGAGCCACATCTTCAAAGGAAAGGATACCTGCTAGTATGTTGAATTTAAGTGGCCCCTTTACAACATCACAGGAGCTGCTGGGGACCTGGGTCTGGGGAAAAAAAAGTAGCAATTAAGAGTTCCTAACCATTTGTTTATTTAGGCAACCAGCCAGTAGCAATCACACTCAGCATTATTACCATCTACTTTTGTGTATATTTTATAGAAAGTAATAGTATGCTAGTCATTTTCATAAAATCTAATACAGCAGAAGAATGCTTTGGAAAATATTGCATAAAAAATGAAATAAAAAATGTTAAGTTTGAATAAGGAAGGTCTTTCAACATTGAAATAATACTGAGAGTAGTACAGGCATGACCATTGTGAAGTTAGTTTGTCCAAATGTGTTGAACAAAACACCACACTGAGATGAAAGTACAAGGGCTGTTATCAAAAACTATTGGTGTTTACTTGCCTTTGTGTGTGTGTGTGTGTGTGTGTGTGTGTGTGTGTATTGTTCAGCCAGCTAAGAGACAAAATTTGAGATTGAAAGCATAGCACCCAAACTGGCTTTGGTTCCAAAGAAAAAACAAGTTGTTTATTGGAGTCTGTAGGGTAAAACAAGAACAGGAAAGAAAACGACTCTATCCCAGAACACTTTAATCCTCCAAATGGTGGGCCATTTATACTGGAAGCACCAGCTTGTCCTCATCCTTGCTATCCACTGAAGAATCATCATGGCTCAAGACTCTCAGGCATGGATTTACCAGGATTGAACCGTAGGAGAACACTCCTGCCTCTGTATCATGCCTCCAGGGGAATTTAACATTTCAAATTTCACATAAAACTGAATTTTTTATCCCAAAAAGAACAAAAAAGGAAAATACATGTATTATATGCATAGATGGAGATTATGTTTGTTTCATTCAGAAACAAATCCATGGGCATGTTGATTCACCAGCATCACTTGAATCATAAAAAATAACATTTACATAAAATTTAAATATGCAGCAATGAGAAGTCCTTTATGATTGAACTGACTCTTCTAGGCATGTCGGATTTTGTCCTTTTATAATGATACTATTGAAGTGAACCAGGTCTTGGCTAGTTATAAGCGCATATTATACATTGTATACCTATTTCATGTGTGTGTTAATGCAAGTGCAATGGCTGCAAGGAGGCATTGAAACCGTAAGTCATATTCAGTAACTATTACAGTGATAGTATGTCATTGTTATGAACCATAGGCTGTGCATAGACACTGTAGAAGCCTCACAGCCATTGGCCAAAGTACATTGCATCAACTTACGTTTTGTAAGATAATTATTATCTAGGTCATGTTGAGTCATGAATTCAAAAAAATATTCTTGACAGATATACACAGTGTGTTCCTTACAAAGAATAATTCATATAATGATATCTCTTGTATTCATGTTTTAGCTGGTCTTCCCATATTAAATCAAGTATTTTCCATAAACCCTGGTCTTAAATATTACTCTCTCAGCAAAGCAATGAGCATCAACTATTAAGGCCAGACTACTTATGGACTCTGTAACAAAGTGTGTGTGAGTCCTACCTTTCCTCACCCATCTTTAGTTCCTTCCAAGATGTATCATGATATATCTGGAGGCTTTTAATGGACTTGGTACAGGAAGAAGTAAGGTGTCAGGGCTGAAGTGCTGACATATTCTCAATTTAGACAGAATGGATGTAGGGCTAAAGCCATGGGACAGGACAGGAAACACAGGATCTGCTTTCTTTCTTTCTCTCTGTCTGTCTTTCTTTCTCTCTGTCTGTCTTTCTTTCTCTCTGTCTGTCTTTCTGCCTTATTTGTCTGCTCTTAAGCCCTTATTTGGAAACCCCTAAAATATTCAATCCTCAGTTTGCAGAAAACGGATTATATGCAACTTTTTTTTGTTAAAATAAGAAGTCAATCATTATGATTGTAGAATCATAAATGGAGCTTCTTAATGGTGGTGAGTAGTTATTCAATATCTGGCCTCACAATCTCACACACCCTCTCAAATTCTCCTTTTTTTATTTGAACAAGAGGCTCCTCTAATATATCTGGCCCTTCTCCGTATCCTACACTATGTGTCTTGGACAAATTTGATTCAGGATTACTCTGTGCCACTGCGTTGCTGGTCAACTGCAGTGACCATGGCAGATCTGCACAGACGACAACTTTAACAGATCTTACAGATGAGTAAAGATTGACAGGTGCATGTCCTAAGAAGACTTTGACTTGGACTCCCTGCCATATGACTTTACTCCAAGCAATTTGGTCTGCATCTTCACCCCGTGAGTTGACTTGGATTTCATATGAGGATGCAGGAAGGGACATTGTAGCTAAAGGTCATGAGCATATCTGCAAGCTTGATTATTATTACTTTATGTTTTGAATTTTGTGCTGGGTGTTGATTATTCGGTGTCACAATGAATCTATCTTCATTTCATTTTAAAATGCCAGATCCTTTGAATTAATTCACTTCTAACTCTTTTAATTTTTTTAGGTTGTTTTTGTTTTCATTTAAAATTCTGAGAAAAAGGTTATCTCTCATTTTGTTCATTATATTCATTCACATACATTCACATTATTTTCACTGTAGAAACACTGATAAAGGACCGTCTTAGATTTCCTTGTGCAGGGATAACTGGTATCCAAAGCTTTCATGTAAGCAGGCTTCATTGAGTTCACATTTAACATCAGCAAATATAAATGTTGCAGTCACACAATGTACTTGGAGTGATTTTTTTTCCTCTTCATTAGTCATTGATTGTGAATATACCAAGAAAAAGAGTTTTGCATACAACCATATAAATAGGGGTGTAACAGGACTGACTGAAAGACTGAAAAAAAGAGTCTGAAAGCCTCAAATATGGCGCCTGCCATTAATGGGTTTCAAAACTCCTCTTTAAAAACAACATCCTTCATTTACTTGTCAAATTAACAAGACATTTTGAAACTAAAGTAGCAAGCACCAAGCTACCACAGCTACACGCCAAAGTCTCAATGTCTTTGTCTGAAAATGTGTGAACAAAGTACAGTATGATCACCCTAAAAGCTGTGAACAGAACACTGTGCTTGCTCTTGAAGCCCCCCTGAGTTCAAAGGGCTGTACATAAAATAAGGTCTGCTGCTAACAGTCCATGACCATATGCAAGGACCCATAGGGCCAAGACCTCAGGACTGGAACCTGCAGCCAGCTGTCTGCCACTGGGCTGCTGGCTGCAATCCACCTCTGAGCTCATCGCTAACCTCATCCACTTGCACATTCACACAGACAATCAAAAGTACACAAGCGCGTGAACACACACTCACAGCGTCAGCTCGCTGTCTTTGGCGCCTGTGGTGCTGTATTTGGATTTGACCATCTGTTCAAGAGTCACCTGACAGGTGTAGGTGCAGCTCCCTCTCACTCTTTCTTTTTCTTTCTCTCTCCCCTTTTTGTCCTCTACTCTGTGCGTGGATGTGAGGGAGCATTTCATGCATCAGAATTTACATATATAGTCAGTTGTGGGTTCATTTGAGCACACACAGGCACACATAAACGCAATCTGTCTTCTCACTCAGGAATCCCATTTTACTCCACTGAAGTGAACTGGAGCAGTCACTGTAGTATCCCAGTTTATGGTAACGCAGAGTGTGTGAACACACAATTTAACAAACCAGTGAAGGCTGCAGCTCAGTGAATCTGCTGGACTACAAACAATGGCTGCAGAAGCAGCATACATTTCTCAAGCAAGGCTGGGCTTTGTTTTTCAAACATGACGTTGCATATTTTTCATTTTTACTTTATGCCTTTTATTTGAGGAGGGTAACCAGGCTTTCTGCTGGATTTTTTTTTTCTGTAAGGCAAAGAACAACAATTTAGCCTGTCCACTTGTGAGGCAGCCCCCCCCCCCCCCCCCCCCCCCCCAACCCTCCATTTTATTAATCCTCTTGGGTCCAACACTTAGTTGTGTACATTGACCAGTATAAAAACACAGTTTCCCTTTTTTTTCTTCTTTTTTTTAAAATTGTGGTTCAAAGTGGTGTTCAATGAACAAGACCCTGTGTTTGAACTCTCTGTGATCTAGTAAACCAACTCCAGAGAATCTTATGCCCTTCTTTCCAAAAAATGGAAAAGAGATAGCTTCAAAGCAAGAAAATAAAGAGTGAAACTGAAAGAGGGAGAAGAAGCTGTACATAAAGTCAACACATTGAGTGGATTTAAGGGGGGGAAGGGAGAGACAGTAAGAGTGGGGAGAGAGAGAGAAAGAGGATTTCATCTATGTTATTCCTGCAAGCCAAAATTGTGTTGATCTGCATTCATGCAAAGCAGATTAGAAATGTGTAGATGAAACACTCATGCATAAATGAATATCAGAATGTGATTTGTTATGAATAAATTAAGACACATTAACTGCTGATTGTGAGAGCACTACAGTGATTAAACTTCCCCTAACTTTGTTTGTATAAGTCTGTCTGGTGTTGCGTAATCCTTTTGCATGTTACTCTTCTTTGAGCTAAAAGAGAGCTGTGTTGATTTGGGTCAGTGGTATTTGATTTTGAAGACAACAGTAGAGGTGAAGGTGCCTGGCAGACCTTAAATCTGCAGGCTGTTTTTTGAAGACATCGTAAACAGGAGGAGGATAGAGGAGATAAGGTGAATGGGGGCTGAACCTATGTGCTGCCGAGCTATGTCTGCCTTTGGACGAGTCACCTGTACTGTGGGTTTGGAAAAGATGCGCAAAGGGCTTTGCATTTGTTTAGTAATCCTGCTGCTGGCACACTGACTGTTATAACACTGATTCTTCAAAGACTGCTTTGACTTCAAAGAGGGAGGAGGAGAGATAGAGAGAGATTTGGAGTGATTGGCTTTTTCTGTTTGCATCTTTTCAAGGTCCTGTAGTTAATCCTGATAGCACTCCCATATTCAGACCATAGCAACTGAGTGTTAAAGCGCTCAATAATAATAAACATGCAAACCATTGCTATCTTTGTCCAGCAAATCATAAAGCTGTTGCCCTTTTCCCAGTGTTGTCCATTTATGAAAACATATAAATAAATCTCATTTTGGCACCACAAAAAACAACCTACAGCCAAAAAACACCCTAACCACAAACTCTGTTTGAACTTAAGTGTTTACAACAAGCCAGGTCTTAATAAACAACATCAGTGATAAGCCTCATCACATGAACACATGACTGAATGGGGCAACTCCCTGAGAACAGGATCTATATTTGAGGGGGTGTCCCATGAGGAGAAGTTGATATTACCCCAGCATACCACGCAATATATCACTGTTAATATCAATATAAGAGAAAATTTTAATCAATGTTAAAAAAAAAAAAAAAAGCTATGCAGCTAAATGGTTAACAGCATGAGCTCAAGTGTGATATGACTTTTCTGCAACAGTTCTTTGAGAACATCTTTATTTTAAAAGGAACATAATATAATTAAAAAATGTCTATTATATTGCACATTTTGCTCAACAAACAACAAGCTCTGCAACTAAGGTGCTAAATAAAGACTATAAGAGCTACATAAGAGCAAAACGTTGAGTCAGATACCTAACATGTTCTTCAATTTTCCACTGATGTCATTAAAACTGCCTTTGAGAACACAAATAGCAACCTTCACATACATTTTTAATAAAATCAGAACTTTTCTTATAACTGACTCACTATACCTGAGTCTGAGCACCAATACTGAAAAACACTAGAAAAGAGAATCTACCAGGGAACAAGTCTGAAAGCAGTATGAAGCGAGACATGTCAGTGTAAAAATAGCTCAGTAATAATGCATGAAAAAGCACCAATGTGAGTCACTCTGGCTGCCCAGCACCTTCTTCCTGCAGACACACGTACGCACATGGACCCCAACGATCCCTCAAAGTAAGAACAATACATTTTATTAAGCAGAGCTCAGTTATATGAAGAAGAGGAGAAACTGGAGAAGAAGGAGGGAGCAGAGGGAGATGAAAAAGAGCACTGATGACATAACCAGCTTAATATTTAAATGGACACAAGTTTGTCTTGCTGCTTTTGCAACGCTTTCAGATGAAAAATGCAGCAGTTTGACTGTCTTATTTAGCAGTGTTGGAACGTCCATTTTTCAAATTTCTGCTCAATACCTCCGTAATTGGTTCTAGAGGTGAGCTTGCGTCTGGTCGATCAGACAGAAAATGTTTTATTCATGAGCAATAAAAAATACGGACTAACCTGAAGGCAGCCTCACAAAGACATGCATGTGTGCACTCTTAATTCCTTATTCATAGACACACTCTGAAGCACACTTGGCAACTTAGCAGCTGCCAGCAGACACAACGACGAGAGCACAAACATGCACACTAACACACAGTATCAGGCTGACTCAGCAAAATAGGACAAGTCTGTCAGTAATTTAGGGCGGCACTGTTTGTTGCCTTCAGGTCCTCTGGAGAGTGAAGTTTTTAAGGCTGAACTTTTCTTGTGTCTTTTATTAAACCTGACAGCTGCTAAAGAGACAGTCGTGATAAACGCCTTATGAAAGACTTTAAGAAAAGGGGAATCAGTCGTCTTCAGACGTGCTCTGAAAGTGCAATGTATAGCAGCAGTTGTAAACAAGAGTGAATGATTCACGTTAGCAGCAAAGCACTGGAAAGCTAATAAAGGAAGCAGAGTTCAAATGTATTATGTAAAAATAAGAGCAGAAGCGTGTTGGATGAAAACAAGGCAAGAGAAGAAGAAAAGAGCAATGGTGATGTAATCCCATTAATATTTAAAGGGCAAAAGTCAATGAAGCTGTTTGTGTCACTTTGCAGTGTCTAAAAGAGGGGAAAGAGGAACCTTTTTCTTGTCTCTGGAGCCAATGAGCTAAACCATGTAGCCTGGGTTGAACTTAAGTCACTGGGACAACTACTGTAGCTGTTTTATAAATATTCAGATGAATTAATAGTATAAGTGTTTCTGACTTTGAAAGATAAAACACCCAACTACATGAGCTGGAAACTTCTGACTTTATAATTGACTTTTAAGGGTCTCTGCACACAAACAGACAAATACATTGAGACACAAACCTAAGCAGACACATTCAAAGGTAGCTTTCATCAACACCAAATCAATTGTGTCGGGTCACCTCTAACTACAAAGCCTCGATGAGAGAACAGAAGAGACAGAAACAGTCAAGGAGAGTTCATTGCAGGATCACATTGGATTTATGGGGTATTTTACTCACTCTTTAATGTACAGCTGCCTTTATGCGTTATGGTTTCTTTTTTATCAAACACATCACCTGGTTTCCATCCGTGGAACTACTTTCATCCAGCTTTTTGTGGATTTTTTTGCATTGACATATTGGCTTCTCATGATTCCAGCGCAGGCTCACGCTGAATTTAAAGCACCAACACCTCCTGTAGGTTTCACTTGGTTAATATATTTAATCATGTACCTAGTTTAACAGACTCATATAGGGTTGTCTCTGCTGTTTTACACGTTTATTTCACACATTTAATCAGTGTCATTTTGAGACTTACTTTCATCTCTGTTTCAGTCTAAGAAGATTTTATTGAAATTATTTATGTCATTCCCTGTTTGTGTTATAGGTTCATCAAGTCTGATGATTGCAAAATCTGCTTCTAGTCATCTTATTTACATACCTCAAGAGCAGTACCCTGACAAATGGGCATGATTATTTTAAGAGCATTCTTGACACTTGTGAGTCTCTGTTGTTAACTTTTCATAACCTTTTATATAATGCCTGAAATTAAAAGAAAAGAAAATACTCTCATCACTGTCAGCATAGTCTGAAACCAGAGTCAAGAGGTTATCGTCAGTGCTTAGCTGAGGAATAAAGGCAGAATGGAATAGGCATTTTCTTGATGCTTGCACTGTTTGGTGTAAGCTTGTCATAAAGCTCACTGTTCGCTGACTTGCCTTGATCTTAATGTGCTGATAAACACAAAAATGGTTAACTCACGACTCATCGCAACAGTGAAATCCTAGACATTAACATCATACAAGAAGCAGCAAACTTGGCAGGCAAGGTTAGTTCATCACAGTAACTTTACTGAATGATATAAAAAAGTCTGGCACTCTTTTAGTCCTGGGATATGTGGTGTTATGGTCAACAGCCTGGATAACAAATATGGATTCTGCATTTTGTGGCCCATTGGTAAAGTAAGAGAACATAATACTTAAGAGGCATTGAATTTCCCTAGAGTGTCTCCTTCAACTGATTGTGTTGGTCAATCAACACAAGAGTGTCCAATATATCAGTGCTACTCTGCTTTGGCTTCACTCTTTGGCAGAAGAGGGAGGCATGTCATCCATATCAATATAGTCAACAAGTTGACTCTCTATGTAAGACGTTCAATTTGAACAGGACCCCCAGTCTGATTGAGGTGACTTACAAATTAGGGGCTGTACAGGAACACTATGATGTAATATATGCAAACACATAACTGCTGCCACTGCAGTTTCCCTTGAAATAACTATCAGAGAGTTATGTGCACAATAGGATGGCCTAAAAAAGACAAGAATCATGCAGACACACTGAAGAGAGAACATTTGTCTTCTTTATTATTCATGGGAAAACAAGTGGTTTTTTGAAACAAGATTATGCTTCGGGTTCTTTCTGTCCCCCCACAGAAGGATGCAAAAACTTTCCCTAATGAAAAGTTATGCTCAGGTAGAGGCACAATTTAGCCCAGATTTGCAGCTGGGTTATAAAACTAAAGTACCAAATATGGCACTACTTGGCAAGGTGAAAAGAGATGTTTTCCATATCTGAAGACTGTTTCTGGAATTTAAAGTACAAGTACGGATTGGCTTTCAGGTAATAAAGTTTCAGTCACTCAGGCCTTCACAGAGGAGGAGGGTGAGACAGGAGGGTAGAGGAGAGAGACAAATTGTGTGCATTTGAGTCTTTAAATGTTTAAGTATACCATCTCTTTCTGTCTCCTTCTCTATCTCTCTCCATCACTTTCCGTGTCTTTCCTCAGAGGAATTAGGTGACTCAGAAAGCAATTAAAACTGAATTGCTGCTGCTAGACAGAGGAGGAGGCAGAGGAGGAGAGCAGGGAGGCAGAAGAAAGGGATTTGGAGGGAGGGAGGTGAGGAATTGGAGATTGCTCAAGACGAGAAACGGAACGGAATTTCAAAAACAGCCGCCTACATTATCCCACTCATTAAAGACTTAGATGCTTTTATATTAGAGAGCTGTTTCTGCTATGTTGCACTGCGTGCATAGTATGTGGGTGCATTCATGCCTCTGTACATGACCATATGTGTGCATCATTCTCCACCTTTCATGTGCATGTACAGTATGTCTCTGCCCATGCTTGTTTGGTACTTGCAGGAAAATGTTTGCCCATGCTCATCAGATATGAATAAAAATGCTTTGAAGAAGGGTGTGATGCAGTTACAGCGTGTTCCTCTCCTCGAATCTGTGTGTGGGAGAGCTCGGCAGCTGCAGTGTGAGCTTGGTGCCATAAGCCTCTGATGGAAAATGAAGCTCAGTGTCTCCCTGAAAATATCTCTGTGGAATGTACACAGTTAATGGCTTTTACATTTTTATTGATTTTCACTTGGTGATACTAAAGCTTAAAAAAAAAGATACATCAGTTTAACCTTTAGGGTTAGTATGAGTTATGAGAAGAGATCCTACTCCCTCAGATAGAGCTAGCAACGCTCAGTAATGGCAGTTTATCTGCTGCCTGAGTTTGTACATGTCTACTGATAAATCATTTTAAACAGCCTTTAAGCAGCCAGTGGTGGTGGTTATTTGACTGCTGCAATGGTATCTTCAATTACCAATATGTACTTATCAATATGTAATGATGTTATGTATCTAAATGTGCAGACCTAGCCATGAACTAACTCATTGAGTTCATGATATGCTGAATTATATCATAATATTTTATTTGTCTATGAATAATACAGGGTTCTGACTGGTCAATACTTTATAGTATGATGTTTGATTCTCAATGGCAAGAGAGCATAAGCTTGCATAACCACCAAAATTTATCCTTAACATCTCTTCAACTTTTATTTCTCAAGGTGTGGATGTTGTCAAGTAAAAACATTATATTGAAATGGCTGAAAAAAAATTATTTTGTATCTGTACTGATGATGAATCAGGCTTTCAGCATCTTTAAACTCTGAAAACTTACTGCTGGCATGTTTACTGTTTTCTGTTTTTGTAACCTACTTTGAATCTTTCAGAGAATAAGCATAGCCTTTCCAACAGTCCTTTTTTAGGCTGCTGTTTTCTATTACCCTCTAATTCAGGCCAGACTAATAAGAATGGTACACATTTGTTCTGTCAATATATATCAGTTTTGGTGCCAAAATTACATATTTGTAATACATACTATGTACTTAAAAAAATCTCATGGTTACTTAACAAAGAACAAACACAACAGAATACAGCACAATGACAGATATTTTGGGATTAAAGGCTATTTGCATGAACTGTGACAGGTGGGTACACGTATTACTTCCTCACTGCAGGAAGTGGAGCTCTGTATAAACCAATTTGTTTGCTGGTGCTGTGCTGTAAATCTATTTTATCAAAGACTTTATTTCTTCATGCAATGATCTGTATTACTTAAATTACCCTGACTGTGTGTTGTACCATCAAATTGAATTTTTATTATCAGAATTTTTTTTTCTTTTGTCCAGCTGTCACCCCCTTAAGATTACACTACTGAACCC
Organism: Thalassoma bifasciatum; assembly: GCA_008086565.1. Taxonomy (NCBI): domain Eukaryota; kingdom Metazoa; phylum Chordata; class Actinopteri; order Labriformes; family Labridae; genus Thalassoma; species Thalassoma bifasciatum. The sequence continues at coordinate 96,582 of RPOG01000408.1, read as the reverse complement.
TGGAAAATTACTGCCACAAAGATAAAACTGAATGCCAAGTACATGGGTGAATATCTATTCCCCGATAATAAGACCAGCATGTCCCATGTAATGTGAGCAGAAGACTCGTTCCTCACTCTCAGCTAAATTACAGCTTATCTTTTCACTCTTACTAACCATCTCCCTGTCTTTTTCCCTCTTTCGCCCTCCCTCCATCCTCACAAGTTCTCGATCCATCTGCTCCCTCATCTCTGCTTGACACTCATCTAACCCCCCTCTTGTCACTCATTCCCAGGAACGACCTGTGCTGAACACGATTCTTCACCCCCTGTCGTGTGGTTTTTTTTTCAGGGTGTGTGTGCAATCATTCAAATTTGTGCATTTGTTTTGTCCCCAAGGTTTTTATCTGTTTGATGTATGATCAAAGGCCTGCTCTCTTGGGATAAGCAGCTAAATAGACCGATCCAGTCGTGTGTGTGTGTGTGTGTGTGTGTGTGTGTGTGTGTATTTGGTCCGCAAACATGTTTGTTTTCTGCACAGTTTGTATGTTTGGGGTTTATATGAAGCGTGAGTTTGTGACATCCCTCCTCTTCCATGACGTGCTTATTTGAGCACTTTAGAGGGACATGATCCATTAACTTTACGTCTGCATGGATCACTGGCTGCACTACATGTGTGAAAAAATACAAATAAGTACACACAGAAACACAGAAGCACAACAGATGCACTTAAGAGTATGTAAGTCTCACAAGTTCCGGGAGCATTTATTTTTAAACACAAGCGGACATGAACATGTGCACGTTTGAATGCTTTGAGCTGTCTTGCGACTCCCTGTCACGCAAACATGTCAGGGCATTTTGAATGAACTCCTATGCTACATGGGTGCTCAGGATGACTGACAAAAAAAAAAAAAAAAAGGTTTGCGCTGAGTCTGATGCATTGATCCCTTGTAAGTACAGACGGGTTAATTATGTAAATGCATCTGCAAAATACAGAACAACTGACAAAGTGAGCAGGGCTGTGCCACAAAAATGGAGGGTGCTATCTCAAAATGAAGTGATGCTGATTTGCATGACCACCTGTTTACCACATATCACCCCACTCAGTATCCAGATAACACTACAAAACATACATGTCACAACTTTTAACAATCTTGATTTTTTTCGCTACCACTTAGAGTTTAGGGTACTTTGTAGCCATCCTTCAAGACACACTCATATCTACCACCATTGCCTGGATTGCAGGACAGAATCTTGCTACAAATCAGAGATGGTTGGGACTTCTCAAAACAATTCCAACACCAGTATGTTTCCATTGGATATAATGAATTCCCAACTGACCTGAGTTATGATATTTTTTTGTTGACAAGGTGTCAACAGGCAAAGGGGGGAATCCTGTGTAGTCCTTTCTACATCCTAATTTAGTCTAACGTGAGCGATCAGGTTTGCTTTAGTGACAATTTTGCTTGTTATGGGGTTTTGATCATTCAGGATTAAGTAATTTTGGCAGCTTGGTAATTTTTAAAACAGCAAAATTTTAAAAACTGCATGTCTAACAAGGACTAACAGATGTATCTCTTGCTTCCTTACTTGATTAGGGATTTGTAAAACTGGAGCTCAATATTTAGTAAGTTTGAGGGAGCTTGTGTTGGAAATACTGCTTTAATGATCCATAGACATTTCTTCTGTAGAACAGTGCACCTGTATAGAAAATACTGCAAAAAAGTCAGAACAAAAATAGAGTAGTGCATGCTGTGAATGAATCATTGGTGCCTCTGCGTTTGTATTGAAGGCCAGATCTGGATAGATATGCTGTCACGCTTTCAAAGACAGTCTGATATAATCCAGCTGAAAAACTAGAATTATTGCTCTGTGTATTGTCGTGATGATATGATGGGGGATAAAAAGTTATTTTGTGTTGTGTTGCACCATGACTGAGGCTGCTGTGTGGAGCAAAAAAAACAAGACAATAAAATTTGTTGTTGTTCTCTTTGAACAACCACCTTGATTTTGTAGCTGAAAACAGCACAGTGACTATTAACGCTGTAGCTCAGGTAGTCAGGCCCACACATGTACACAAACACACACAAAACACCTAAGAGCAGAGGATAAAATGAGCACAACTGTATTTACTCTCCTGCTGTAGTCGAGAGTACTGACCTCACTGTGGTTTGGGGTTTAGCTGTTTGTTTGTGTATGTGTAGGAGTGTGTTTGTGTGTGTGTACCTGTGTGTCTGCAGCTGCACAGTCTAATTTGTTATTGTTTATTTACACTAGTGCATGTTTGTCTATGTTGTTGTGCACTAGTGTGCATGGATGTGCTTCCTCACATGGGAGTACACCATGTGAGGAAGAAACCCGCTTACATCTGCATTCCCTTTCCCTTCCCCATCAATGCTGATCTCACATGATTAAAGAGGAAGACACAGGCTCAGGAGGGAGCAGGGATCATTAGAGAGGTTGAATCATACACAGAAGCCCTAATACAGTTCAGTAACCTTCACGGTCACCCATGGGGGACAGGTGTGCATTTTTAAAAGCACTGCATATAACCATTAAGACCAGTTGGGGGAAGCCGGACATATTTATGATTTATGAAAGATTAGATTTATGGCCAAGTAAATGACGAGATTTTCCCCAATACAAATGGAGCTGTGAAATTAGGTGCAGAAGGTTTTTGAGCAGGTTGCATGAAATAATCCAGAATAACCAAATCAAGCACATACATCCATCACAGTCTTAGTACAGTAAACTGCTGTAAATAACCAATTGATATGCAGGGTAAATAGTCAGCAGTGGTCTTTGAGTGGTTGAAGCAATCAGTCAAGACAAATTGGCAACCTGAACACCACTAGTTAATCAGCGGCACAACACATAACCTCTGCCTCATGGGAAGAAGTGGAAAGTGGCTTCTTGGGATTATGATATTCAACAAGTAATGAGGTTTGTCAAGTATAAATAAAAGCTGTACAAGCAACTACATTTCCACTGAGCAAGGTTGCGAGATGTTGTAACACGATGGCTGCCAGTGACATTTAGAGATGTTAGTTAGATTACAACAGTTAACCGCCATTGAGGTCTATAGTAAGCCAGGGGATAGTCTGGCAGAGCTCGTCCATAAACACCAGGCTTGTAAACTAGTGCACTGATGAACTGATCTACATAGGTGGCACTGGTGCTCTCTTTGGATGTGAGGTCAGCAAAGATAATGAGAAGAGATGACAGAGAGATAATGGCAGATGTTCCAAGCATGAAAAGTTGAAGTAGCTCACACTCAAATAGAGAATTTATCCCAATCATGAGAAAAGATGGATTAAAGTAACCAGAGCTTATAGAGGTAGAAACAAACCATTACCCCTTATAAAAGAAGATAGTTTGGCCTTTGTTTTGGTAGTTTTGTTGTTCATATAGCCATTAAGCACATTTGACAGTGAGTAGTGTGCTACTATGGTCATTTGGTTCCAGTCCACACACTTTAAGAAGTGTGTAAAGTGTTAAATCTGACTTTTGCACATGAGCATATAAGGGATCGTACAAAACTGAAGTGTCATTGAAGTTTCAGTGTCAGCCTTAATATTTCAAAGGGCTTTGGTGAAACTTAGAAATAAAGTATTTGCTGTTGTTAAGGTCATGACACCAAGTGAGGGCATCTGGGTGCACAAAATCTGAGGAGTATATTTGCATGTTGCTTTATTCATGCAATCATGACAGCGCTGTCTGTCAGATAACAGGCTTGAGCAGTTTGTCGCCTTCTTGATGGAAAATAGGATACGCTCTGCACATCACAGAGCCAATGATATCTCTCTCCCCTCCTCTATTCTGGTTGATTTCAAAGGATTGCAGCATCCGCTCTGCCTCGAGGCTCTCAGGGCGCAGAACAAGACATCCGAATTACAGATCAGCAAGTGTGCTGAACTCTAGAAACAAGGCCAAGACTTAATCTTCATCACACGCTATCTGTTAAACATTGCAACAGCTCAAGTTCATTTCAGATATCACTTAGTTTTACTCCCCTCTTTTCACACAGCCCATCCGCAGTCAATTACAATTAAAGAGGCCTCCACCTAGCGAAAAATGAACGCCACAGTATACTTGCTTAAAATGCTCTGGTCCGCCATGATCTGCCCGGTTTCTCTCGTTCATGGAAACCTTTCTGCTGAGTGGCGGGTTAATTCCAGTTGTTGGTCAGCAGGTCTCAGGGGTAAAATCCATCAAAGGCTCAAACTCTTCCTTCTTCTCTGTCCAGGCTCATACTGATGAGCAAGAAGGCACTCTTGTCCTGACAGCAGAGCTTTAGACACAGTGGGCTGATTTTTAATCCCACAATTGACCTAAAAATTTTTGTCTGTCTCCAAAAAATCTCATACCTTAGCTTTATTTCATTTATAGTGGCTGTCCTACAGGCTTATTATGAAGGTCAAAATCTGTGAGATCACTTTAAGATCCTTGCATTCTTGGGCACCATTCAAGCTGTTGTGCACAGTGGCTGAATCACTGGCATGTCTCTGATGCCTTATGAAAATGACTTGTTGAAATAAAGTTAAGTGGATAATGATTTACTTTACCTGTAAATCCTTGTCTGTGCCATTGCTCAGGGGTCTAACACCTTGAGATAACTGAAACCTAAAGATGAGACAAACGAATCCATACAAACCTATTAAGATCGGTTGTATCTTAAGTAAGATGTTTGGTTAAATGTTGAATGCCTCAGACAAGGTTAGAGAAAATCAAGGACAAAGGAAGTATCCACTGCCGGTGGGAGACAGAATCTTAATCAATATGATGGGACACTATCTCCTGCTCTTGGCATTGAAGGCAAACAAACTCTATTTAACTGGTGTTAAAGATAACATGCATTACAGGGCTGGTAGTATAAGCTTAAAAAACTTCCAGTTTCAAAGACATTGGAATAACTTTGAAGCTGATGATCAGTAGCTCAAGGTCTTTTCCAGGATCATACCTTTGCCAGTGGCTGTAAGTGACAGCATGCATTCCCTCCAACACCTTATATTTGAAAATTGTGAAAGTATTACTTGACAAAAAGTTTCTATGAGCATTTCCAACATGGTGTGCACCATCATTTTTTCTTCAGAACACCTCTGGATGATATCATTGAGACTAAATCTTTGTTTCACACAGTCTGTTTTTTGTCTATGCGGGGAAAGAACAGCCACCCATGATTGTTAAATTGTACACGCCTTGAGTGGATCACCTCTCCTTGAAGAAGGCTTCCCTGCGCATATCCAAACTCCCCTTACAAACATGAGTTTGCCAAGTTTGCTATTGTCACTCTGTCAAGCTGAACCCAAATTATAATTATACAGTGTATTTTTGATCAGTTCACAGGGCTACATCATGTTGTGTATGCTGTGAAGAAAGTCTCATTACTATGAAATTGATTTTGATTTTTGTCACTTAAGGGAATCACACTGAAACAGGTTTGGTATTGACACTGAATCCGGATGTAACCCAAAAGGTAAATGTTAATAACATCCATAAAAAGTGTCACACAGTAAGTCAAGCTGTCATGATGTTCTTCTCACACCTCCCAAAATCTCCAATTTACTGATTTGGTTTGGTTATTCAGTCAATGGACAGCACCCTCTTAAGTCACAGTATAAGATGTATGGGTGAATTTCTGCTTCAAATTCTGCATTGTGACTTGTTCAACTTGTAAGACGGAACTGTGGCTGTGCAATGAAGTTAAACAGCATTTCTGTGGGGAAAAAAAGAAGTAGATTCAAACCTGTATCATAACCAAATTCAGTGAGACTGCCAGCTCACAGTAATTCCCATTGCCAGCTCAATTTTTCATCATTATATTTGACCTGCTGACATTGAAAAGAACTACTCTACTGGATTCTATTCAAATGCATCAAGTTACATACGGACAATAAACTTGGTACTTTGTTCAAAACGGCCAAAATGATGGTAGGTGGGCTTTCCTTGAACAAACTGTATCAGCTTCACTTTATTAAAGCAAATAATAGGACTGGAATTTATTAAAAGTCTTGTTCACCAGACCAAAAAATCATGTAGGCACAGTCGAGACAGCAAAGAGTTACCAATTAATATAAGCACAGCAGCCTTTCCAACTGATTTGCCTCATTCCACAGGGATGATGGCTGAATTTATCACTTAGATCTATACGTTCACTGCATGAAGTCTGTGTAGGTGCTGTGGATATTCAGTGGAGGGGTAAAACTGTCAGTCGGCTGTTTCTCTCCTAGAATTTACATATTTTGATGTATTAAATGCAGGACGTCTGACGCCCACACGAGTTGAATAAGACTTGAACATGCAACTGAGCAAAGCTGCACAGTATTGCTTGCAAGCTGCATTTTACACACATAGGGGTTTGGCTCAACACTGTGTTGGCAGATGATAGCTTTCTCTTGCTTATTATTCCTCCCCTAGACTCTTTGCAAGAGGAGATTATGCAAATACACACTTTCTAAAGTTTCTCACTGTCTGATTCTTTTTCTCTCACTCTCTTTTGCCTTTTTCTTGCTATATCTGGGTCCATGTAACTAGGCCTATTTCTTTCTTTTTGTGTGTGTACGTGTGTATGTGTGTGGATTGCAAGTGTGCCATGGCAGCCCAAAAGATATACGCCTACTGAAGTGTTTAAATCGGTGATGATTGAAGTTGTATTTATGTATTTTGTCTTCATTTGCAGACACACACACGCGTGCATGCACGCAGATAGAAAAAGAAAAAGAAAAACCAAATCCTTATTTAATCCCAACACCAACCTAATTCCTGATGATTTCTCTGCTGCTGCTGCTGTTCCCTAAGACGGAAGCTGGAGTGAGTGTGTGTGAGTGAGTGTGTTTGTGTGTCTGTGTGGTTTGACATGAACAAGTCAGATCCAATTAGCTCAACAACATGATTACCAATGCCAACAATTCCTTTGTGTTCAATCAGTTCAGTTCATTTCATATCCATGGGTGATTTATCATCAAAACAAACTGTGAGGTTTGCTGTTTTTGGACATTTTTCACACATCATTTTCTATGCCACAAATTAATTATCTATCCATCTATCCATCTATCCATCTATCTATCTATCTATCTATCTATCCATCTATCCATCTATCCATCTATCTATCTATCTATCTATCTATCGTGTATATTCAGTCTATACACACACATGTATTGAAATAAAGAGGGAAAAATACTCCGGTTTTGCTTTTGGTTTTGAAGCCAAAGATCTCCAAAAAAAATTCTCATGCTTCTGATTACTCAAAGTAAATGCCAGCAATCAGTCACATAGGACGTAACATTTCATGACATGACATTTTGGAGGGGAAATAGAGGTTGTTGTGAGGAAAAAGTTTCAGGAACTTTGGGAGCACAGAAATTAATCTCAGCTGCATAAACAGAGAACAAAATATCTCTTTTGGGTGTTAGCCTTTTTGGTTTCCTCCCAAGCTGCAGCCTCCACTGCTAATGAATGAAGCCAATGCAGAGATGCAAAAAGTGCAGTATAGAGGGTGAATTTTGGCTTTGAAACCAAGTATCTGGGTTCTGCTTACTCAAATATTGGTATTGACTGAGTTGACTAACTGGTGGTTGTAGCTGTTGTCCCACTTTTAGCTCCACCTCTTAGCCACAAATGACAGTGGGGCTATGTCTACATTTTAAGGTTGTTTTGTTTGTCATTGATGTAAAGTTTAAACCATGCTGGATTTCAAACTGATTTACTGCGAATGATTTGATGCATTCAATTCCCCATACTAAAAATTTTATAACATTTGTGACATTAATTCTGGTGTCTAAAACAGTGTGTTTGGATGACATAAGGCCTTCTAAATCCAACAGAAAGTGTAAGCCTGTGAGACTATGTTTTTGTGATGAATGACAGATTTTTTATTAAGCTTTGCAATGACACCTATCAACTTATTGAATGTACTTGACCCTTACGAAATAATAGCAGTATCTCTTGAGCTGTGTTTGTATGGGATGACTGAACACAAATTTCAGAACGTAAAAGTGGGGAGATGCACAAAACGCTGGTGTCCTCATTTGGCAGATCAAATATTTTGTTGTTTTAGACAATTATTAATGTCCCTATGAAACAACAGTTTATTGCTTATTTACCCTTGCTGTTGGAAAATTAAAATATATATATACTAGTTTGTATTTTATGTAGTTGCCCTTTTATCAAAATGCATAAGGAGAAACACAGTTACCTAGATTGGCAGTTTGTTTTACTTTGTCCAGTATGCTTGTTTCCTTGATCTGCCTTGCAATCTTAGTCATAATATAACCACTTTGCTCAATTACATTGTGTTATTTTAATTTACTGAATGGTAATGTTTTCTCATATTGTCTTTTTCTCTTTTCTTCTTTTCTGCTTCCTGGTCTTGACTACATCCTCCGACCTACCAAGCAGGTAAGAAATATTTTTTTTCCACCATTTTTTATAACTAATTTCTTACCATCCATCTTTTGTATCTATCACATCTCTCTATGGTCATTGCCCACGGACCCACTCCCCCTCCTGTGACTGAGCATAAATCTGTGCTCACTCTTGCAGCACAGTGTTCAGCCAGTGTAATAATGCATGGATGGTGTTTCTACTCCAGCGTGCAGGGACCCAGCGATATGCCAAGGCCTGTGTGTTTTATGCCCCATGCTGTCTAAATGGCCGGCAGCCGCTGCCTCAAAGGAGGAGGCCTTGCCTCGCCCTTGCTCCACTTTACTCTGAATACAATCACAACTTCTGAGGCGAGAGAGAGCAAGAAAGGGGAATTGATGGAGAAAGGAATTAGGGGGAGATGAAGGGAACACGATATTTCTTTGGCTTCGGAGGGACAGAGAGCAGCAGGCCATCAGACACTGCACCGGAAATTAATTATTTTGCATATCCGCTCTGAGGCAGGCATAAACATCCTGGTCTGCAAAAAATGTCATTGCAGAGGCCAGAGCATGACATCAGTGGGGACGGAGCCATGCAGCAAAGGTTAGGAGTCGACCTCAAAGAGAATTCCAGAAGTCAGTAATTTAGTATTCCTAACCTGGTTGACCGGAGAGCGAGAGAGAGCGAAGGGTGAAGGAGAGCAAGAAGACAGAGACAGACAGGCAGGGAGCAGCAGGAGGGGCAGATGTGTGAAAATGGAGGGGGAGGCTGGAGACGGAGAACTGTGGGTAACAGAGGACGGGTGTGCGAAGAGTCAGAAGTGAGAAACAGAGACAGAAGGGGGAGGAGGACCAAAATAGTTCAGCTGAGAAGGAACAGATGCAAAAAAGAAGAATGTGAGAGAGGATTCAACTCACACAAGGGGGTGAGAGAAAATCTGAAGTCTTAAAGGAGTAGTTCAATTTTTTTAGATTAAGCTGAGCTAAATTGGAGTAAAAGATTTTGCACAGTAGAAACAGTAAGCTGAGTAGTACTGTGCCTTGTTTAACTTAAATAAGTACAAAGACAAGGGGTAAAACCACTGATCTGGTTTAAAGAGCCAACACTTTCTCAGTATGACAATTTTTAACGAGTTCAATGTAAGTTCCTACACATATAAAAATGCAGTTTTGAGAGCTAGTGAAGATAAATGTAGGGTGTTTTTGTTACAAATAAAGAGAATTGTGCACAGTCATTTTAACAGCTTGTGAGCTTAACAATAATTGCCTTTTTTCAATATTGTATTTCTAATCTCAACTGAATGTTTCTATCATATTTTTTCCCCATTTACATAGCCCTTGGATTATCAGAATAGACTGCTTTCTTCAGTTTTGTACTCAATGTACAGACTTATAAATGATGCCAGCTGTCTGATCTTTCTCTTGTAAAAGAAAGTGCAAAAAGGGAAACTGCTTCTCTAAGGAACAGTCACTTAGGAACAGCCAAACATGGAAAACATGCTTACTTATGCAAAGGAACACACAACCTCCCCGACCCTGACTCTTACCCTCCATATTGCTCTTTTCCTCGCTCTCTCTCTTCCTCATCCATAGTTCTTTGTGTTCTCCTGGCACGCTTTAGGGTTTGGGACATGAAAGAGCCTCAGTGCATCTATGCAGTTTTTTCATCCATAATTGATTTGTGTCACATAATGAGGGACTTATAAGGCAGAAATGAGTCACTGGCTCGGCCAACTGGTCTGACACGGTTTTAAAAATGCTACAGGGGGCAAATTTCAAGAAGCTCTTGCCCCAGAGGAACTCTCATTGGCATCTTAGAGGCAGTAAGAGGGAGAGAGAGAGAGAAGAATGAGAGCTTAGTTGACTTAATGCACAGGGGTGTAAGTAACAGACTTAAAAGAGATCTGTCCTTTTTTTGGGACAGAGGGCTGGTGTCAGAGTTGTACTATCCTTTGAGAGCCAGTCTACAGAGGTTTCAGAGGATCTTATTTGCTGAAGCAGGGTTGAGTTGTGCAAAATGTACTCTTAAGTGGCTGGATTAAAGCCTCACCCTTTGTACTGTTGCTATAACCTACATCCATTATAACATATGAGCTGATTTTGTACCAAGCATTTACCTTTAAACGTCATCGGGGAGTATTCCTCTACCTGTGCGTAGATGAAAGAGGCACATTCAGAGAGAAATACTGATGACAAATGTTCTATCATGAAAAGATGAGGGTTTTTTTCGAGGCAAGTTAATTGGTAAATTCCATGATGGCAGTCTAGGACCAGATGTTTGTTTGTGTCAGTCAAGTTGAATTTGGTTTTTCAATTGAAAGGTTGGACAAATGTGACTTTACCGTTGCAGTTTCAAGCCAAACCTTTGCCAACCAATTGTAGCATAACTCTGCATGCAGCTGCAGCAAGCTTAAAATTATGTACATTAATGTCTAAACTCAGGCGGTCGTGGCCGCATGAGTTAGTTGCTTTCTTTATGCAAGTCTTCATCTCTGAAGACGTAACTCAATGGTAATGTTAATAAAATGCCATGTATTGATGCAAGTATGCTAGTTTTTTTCCATTTACATTATCCTGGAACAGTGCTGTTCTGATATTAATGGAAAGATAAGGCCACACAAGTACAGCAGATGCATGAGCTTCAACATGTGTTTATATATTTGTGTATAACACTTAGATATAAAAGATATGGTTAGTGTTTTCTTTATGATTCTGTATCAACTGTTGCCCAATCAGTAGACAGTATTGTCCAGACAGAAACAAAATCAATCTGACAGCATCTTCGAACTGCAACATCTCAGACAGTTAATAGCCTCTGAGGCAGATACTGGAGGCAGACAGATAGAGAACATCCATGAAAATTCAATGAGATTGTATCACAGACAGGGATTTGTTTTTCTGGCATAGGAACACTTGCTATTCTATAAATGCATTGTTCATGTGTTTGTTTATCCTTATGAAAGGCAAATGTGTGGAGAGCTTAGAGGAGACTTTTCTCCTGCAGACTTAAGATGGTTTCATTTAGCCTGTTTGGCTGATACCAGACTAAACTCTTTACCTCCCCCTGACCCTCTTTCTTCACGTCTTTATTTCTGAGTGTGAAAGGCACAGAATGAGAACAAGGTTTGGTCCTGTATTGAGTCAACAAAATATGATACATCTTGGATCACATTCAAATGTAATGTAAGTTTAGAAAGTGACCAGCTTTACTTTGGGGTAATGCTTCATAGCCTACAGCTCTACCGGCCACTGACCCTTTTTTCTAGTTCACATTCTTTTGAGAGTTGGAAGAAAAAAAATCTTAACTTTGCTTTAGCTAACAGTCAGGGAAAATCCACATGGGTCTGGATATCCATTCAAGCGTCTTTTTTATGTTTGGCACATATTCTTTTTGTTTGGATGAGTAAGTTGCTGACATTCTGTTTTGTCGAATGCCATAACAGAATGTGGTATTAATGAAAAATGGTACGCTCAAACAGTATGATGAAGTTTTCTTAAACGCAACAAAATCTTCAAAGCCATAATAGTTGTGATAAAAAACTGACTTTGCAAAACAAGCTGTATGATTCTTTGATTTGATCCAGTATATTTGGAATTACATTGCAGCCATTTTGCAGTGGCCAGCTATAACAGTCAGCTGGAGCAATTCAAGAGAGTTTTAGTCATTTGGGCTTGAACATGGGGCACAGGTTTGAGCTCCAGCATTTTCCCCTTGAAGTACAACCCAATAGTCCTCAAAGAGCTGGAATCATTAATCATTATCACTGCTCCAGAGTATATTCGTTCTGACTGAAACTGCAGTAAACAGGTTCCTCATTCAAGAGGACCTTGTTGATTTTTTTTTTTCTTTCACTTTGTGCCTGTGTTGTGAATACCACCTGTCATCAGTGTTGATCCGCTATGCAGAACACACAAACCACAAAAAAAGGAAAAAATAAAGAAATAAATGACAATATTTTTGTCCCCAGAGGTTTTCTGTATCACCTTTGAAATCAGAGTGCAACACACAGTAGTTCAAAACCCCTAAACGCCCACCCGCACATTCATACTGCCTTGTCTCAGCCCTCTCTCCATGTGGTGGACTGGGTCCCACGCTTTCCTAGCCAGAATCCCTTATCGCCACAGGCGCTGCAATCTTGCCCTGCTTTATTTATGAGCCCTCTCAGCACAGGGGTGAGGGAGGAGGAGAGAGCAGCAGATAGAGTGAGGGAGAGATTATAGGATTGTGTGAGTGATTACTATATTTCTGTGTGTAGATCCATTTTTTGTTGAGGGCTTTTTTTGTTTGTTTTTGTGCATTGTAGGGAGGGTAATGAGCTCTGGTTGGTTGCAGTTCACATCTCTCTCTGTCTGATTCTCTCACCTACACACACACATGGCTTCACAGCCCACAGCTGTGAGTCCTCCTTTGCTTCTTTTCTGAAAAAATTTACTCTCAGCTAAAGATAAAGCCGTGGATGATTCCGTGTTGGATTGTGTATTTCTGATGCAGCTTTGAGCCCGTGGCCATGTTCCCGATATGTGCAGTTCTCCTGCATCTGTAGCAGTGCTACAGGCACTTAGGAGACACCACGTCGCCTACACAGGTTACATAACAAACAGCATTAACTTCGCCATTGCCCATCTTGCAGGGAACTAACTCTGTATGTTTTGACCTCGATTTTGGTGTTATTTCAGGGCTATGCTGGAATTTCAAGATCAAGGCTAGCTGCTCTCAAGAGTGTCTCAGCTAGGAGCTCTTACATCCTGTCTGTATTTGTTTCCTTAGTTTGCAGCAGGGGGAGATCTTAATATACAGTACATGTTTACCCTGGAGATGTAAAAACGCAGAGCTGTAAAGCTGTGGAATCATCTTGACAGCACTTGTGGGACGGCTTTATGTTTGTCTTCCTGTGACACTAAAAACAAAAATTTGTGCATCTTGTTTCCGCCAATATAAGCCAACCTTTTTACATATCGAGTGGTGCACTTCATGGGGAGAAATATTTATATTCTCTTATTGATTCTTGAACCCTTAATTCATTTTCAACATCTAAATATGAATAGTTTCCAATTGAATGCTGTGCTACACTCTGTTTGAAATCCTCCTGACATCCTTGTACTTCATGTATTTTATTCATCTGATTTCACACATGCTGGCTGACAGAAATGCCGTATCGATCTGCCTATCTATACTTCAAGGGGAGACAATAGTGAGAACCTACATTGGTATGCTTTTCTTGCTTGACCTGGTTCAAAAACCATTGATTATGCCCGATGCTTGTGTTGCAAGTTGTAAATGCTTGAGTCTGGCAGCAGTCTATCTGAGACTGGGAATATAAATAGGAATAGGATATTAAAGCATCTGAAAATGTTGCTTGAGTTCAAACAGTTTCACACTATCAAAGTTTGGAGACTTGTACACTCACAGAAATGTGAGAGGTATTAAAATTTCATAAAGTACAGGAGACCTAGTTTTGAAACAACTAATTTAGCACTTTAGACTGTACCCAGGACTTTTTGGGTGTGGACTATTGACAAATTTTACGTCTCGTTTCCACCGGGCAGTCTGGTACAGATCAGTACAGTTTGGTACGGGCCAGATCCGTCAAGCCTGACCCTGTGTGCGTTTTCACAGCCAACCGTGCCCTGCTTGATGGGCCGGATGGCGAGAGCCGCGTCAGCTACATAACAGCGTGACGTCATTGCAGCGCTACACAGTGTACCCCGCAAATAAATGCAACGAAGAAGACATAAGCGGCATTGTAAACACAGAGCAACGGTGGAGAACATCCAGCAACTCTTCTACTTTGCGATCAGCATGTGGCTCTTTATTCCATAACGCAATGAAGCTTTGTTTCAGGAGAGGCTGCTTGCGGGGCTGTGTGTTGTTTTTTATTACCGCTGTCACACGGGAAGTTACTGTTCTTTTGACCAATCATCGTACTGCAGTGATTATAGCCCCACCCTTGGGGCCGGTTTGGTACGGCTTGGCACCCCGACAGAAGGGTACTGAAAAGTGGAGCGGTATGGGTTGCTTATTTGGGGACCTGTCCCGGTTTTAGTCTATGGAAACGCCACAAAATGCGCGCCGTACCGAGACAAACTAAACTGATCCGCTTGGTGGAAAAGAGGCTTTTGTCTCATCCATACAAAATGATTATCTGTTTGAAAACCAGTTTTGAATGAAACCTGTTTGAAAATACTTAAACCATGTGGTCAAAAAGGGTGGGTTATATGAAACTTTGCCTTAGCGTAGCTAGAAGAGAGTAACACTTGAAACATTAGCTGATATGCTAAAGCTGTACATAGTGCTACATCAACGCTCTGAAGCTAGTACCAACTAAGAGAGTCAGATAACAGCTGCTGAAACATGTTGTCAGTAAACGTGCAGCTTAATACATGACTTATGGACAAGGGAATGATGTTGCTAAGCAGCTAAATACAGTCAATGCTATGTGAATTCTCTGTGAAGTTTTTTTGCGCTAAATAATCAAACATTATCCCACCTAGTTCCAACTCAGTGTCAAGAAAGGTGACTGGTGAACACTGGTTTTTGGTGCTATATGCAAAAGATGCTAACTATCCCAAACAATCTAACATTATGGGTTTAGTGATTCTACAGGGGCCCAAAGAGTTGGTTGATATGTCTGGAATCACCCATTCTGTCTGAGTTTATGCTGGAAATTTCATCCCTTCTATTTTATCCAAGGTTAAAGGACTTTTCAGCATCTAAAGCAACAAATCAAAAGAAATCTTACCACCGTGTACGTGTTGAAATGACTAAAAAAGACCATAGATGACGGTGCAAATGGCATCATCTTTCACCTCAAACTCACCCCTGTGACAGAGAATCCATTTTCCATGTAGATACAACAAAGGCAGCCTCAACACTTTAATCTCAGCTGGCTGAGCCAATGCACAGAAAACCACATGACTCAGACGGAAGATTTGGAAGAGGTGTGCCTGGGTATACGTCTTCAGCTTGTGTCAGAGAGTGACGATTTGTGTCGCTGAAAGTTGCCCACACAGTGATTAATTTAGCACTTGTCTCTCACTCATTCTCCCAGATGTCGCACTGCCACCCCCACATAAACTCACAAATACATAAAAAAGCACAGCTCTAAAGCATATGCAAAGAGGCAGTAAACTATCAGAACAATACGACAGCACACACACACATTTATCCATCAATGTTTGGTTGTTCAGTTTTGGAAATAAATCTGAAAGGCAGCTCTGCATCTTACTGACACGTTCTTGTGCTTTATTTTTTACTTCCCTCTGGAAGACGTGCTGTGATAGTACCAGAAACATCAAAAACAAGCTGTTGAACCCCAGTGGAAGTTATTTTAAATTGTTTTCAACTCATTTAGTTTTTACACAAAAAAAGGGAAAAGGAAAGAAAACCGACTCCATCTTAGGAATGAATGAGAAGTTATGCCTCAAAGAAAAAAATGAACAAACATTCAAGTTACTAATACAGGTTGAACTAAAAAATAAATGTTTTTGGTTTTATTTTATTTAAGTTCAGTATAAGAATTTATGTTTCACTTGTCTTTCAGTTTACCAGTTCTCACTCAAAAGATGGTGCACTTATTCTGTTAGGGAACACATCAGCGTTACACTTGTATTTTGTTTTAGGAAGATAGATAATTCATTGACCTGTTGTTTCCTTAACAAACACATTTCAGTCCAAAAAGAACTGAAAAGCGACGATCCACGTTATGTCTCTTTTGTCACACAGTGGTCAAAACTGCAGTCTCTTGTGGCTGAGTTGGATGTAACAAAGCAGCTCTGATACACACAAATATTACATAGAAACATTTTCTTTTCCAGTCTGGAAGTTTCACAGCACCAAGAAAATAAATCACATTAACCAGACAGTTTCCTTTCCTTTTTTCGCTCTGAGACAAAACAACATTGATCAGACTTAATGTTTCACCAGAATGTTTTTTTCTCACTCTTAGGGCTTCGGTAGCCTGCCATCCCACCTTGCACAAATAGTGATGACACAGTGTTGATGTTCACAGGCACACTGCACTGTGGGAGAATCTAACAGACACAGATTTTCAGTCAAAGCTCACCCCCTCATTATCACACAGTCTCTTGTTTATGTGTAATCTGCATGTCCCTCTCTTTTCAATTTCCACTGAAACGCATGACATGCATAATGTAAAGCTTGGCTTTCTTTTCAGTATAAATAATCATTAGCTGCCGGGTGTGCAGTGCATTTCCACTGTGAAGTAAACAGATGTTAATTAGGGTTCATTTCGTCATTATCATATTTTTTGTAATTGTGTCAGCTCCACCCTTATGCATTAGAAATGCAAAGTGATCCACCTAAAAGGGAATATGGCTCCTACACTTCATAGCTTGTCAAAAACATGGTTTTTCTGTATTTGTGTGAAGTTTGAAAATGCTCACCTGTCCCAGTAAAAGTAGTCAGTGATAAAAAGATGATTCTGTTAATTGAAACAGGTGTTAAAGTAGAACAAAGTGTGGGAATGCTGGTTTGCTGTAGTTATTTTTGGCATCTCCTCCTTCACCACACCTCCCTTGTTAACACTCTCTGGGGACAGTCTGCTCTTGGTGCATGCATTTATATTGTTCTCAGTTGCATGTCAGTGAAAATGAGCCCTATCTCATAAGCAGAACAAAGTTGAGCCAGTTGTGATCTTCAGAATAAGAATTTTTAGATGAACTCAAATAAGCTGTAACAGTGAAAATCGCCTCATTTACATCTTTTTTTTTTTTTTGCAATATTAGAAAAATACCATATGTTTAAGCTGCCTCTGGGGAGCTGCAGAATAATATACACTTTAAAATACTCAATTGTATCCATAAATATTTCATTCTTTTATTTTACCCTGTGAATGCCAATGTGTATGAGGGAAGTCTGCAACCTGTCTTTGCCGTCTGTCTGCCTTTCGCCCAGGGCACGTTGAGATATACTCTGTCTCGTGTGACCCATGAATATGAATAAGTAGTGGAGGGAAATGGATGACAGGGTGTCACTATGGTGTAGTTTTCGTTAACAAATGTGCATAGCTTACAGTTTGGAGCAGTCAAACAGTACTCCAGAAGAATTAAAGATAGACTGTGACACTCTGTACAGAAATAAGGCAAAAATATACAGCTTATTTGCCTGTGTATGGGTATGTAACAGTCAGGTGTGCTTCTTGTTAGCACAAGTCTAAATATAGTCTATATAGTCTAAATATTGTCTTAACTGCTTTAACATGTGTACAGTAAGAGAAAAGAACTATTTAGATTGAAGTCATTTTTGTATGTGTGAGGCTGTAAGAATGCTTTGTATCAAATATAAAAAATCTGCTTTTATTGACTTTGTGTGTATACAGTTTTTATTACTTCCAGAGCCAGCCTCCAGTGGACACTTGATGAATTGCAGTTTTTAGCATTTCCACTTCAGTTTCTTTTTAAGGCTGAAGGTAGTATAAATAAATGCATCACAAATATCTATTTTTGGATTATATACTGATACATTGGTCCCAGCTGAAGCTTACTTGGGGTATGTAGACATAAACTATTTTAAACATTAATTACCTGTGAATAATTTACCAGCATTTGACAACAGCCTGGATGACAGTAAAGTACATTTCAGCCTTGGTGTCCCAAATAGGAAAACTAAAACAGGATAGCTGCTGCTCAGTTCTATTTTATAAAAAAAACAGTCACATCTGAAGGTCGCTTGAATGCAAAAACCGCCAACAGAGGAATGTGATCAGAAATGAATAGATGTTGGCTCAAGTTGCCATTCAATCAGCTGATTCAACTAAATCCAAATAACTGAGTACTGAGGTGTTAAGCTTTTATGTAAATGCACTGGCAAGAAGACTGTGGGGATTAAAAAAAAGAGTTCTGTGAGAGTCTGAAAACCATGGTCCTCTCTGCAGCACCAGTAACACCAACAATAATTTATTGATAAAGCAACCTATTTTGTTATTTATACTTTCTGTATGGATTGTCACATTTTCTGAAGTCCCAAAATATCACATCAGGATACTCAGCCATTGTTTTTGCTACAAGACATATTCAGAAACAAATATAAAGTACATGATAGTATGTGTTCCCTTTGAATCTTTTTTTTTGTTTGTTTGTTTATGAAAAGTCATACTTGTTATATAGTGGCAGGCTGCCAGGCTGTCACAGTGACCCTTTAACGGGATCTGGTGACCACTCTCCTGGAGCAGCCAAGGGGCTGTGAACTGAGTGAGACAAAAGACAAAGAGGAAGAGATGGTAGCTCACAAGAGAGCCCATCAGCGCTAAGAGGTAAGAAGCAGAAATGTTCTATTGATCCCGGCTCATCCGAAAAAGGCTTGCTACTCGCTTCAGCTGCAGATGTGCACACATACCCACATAGTGAGTGACATGAAGTATTGTTACAAGGAAATAATGTCACAGGCAAGGAAAGGCATGCAGAATAGATATAAAGTGACATCTTGCTTCATTAATAAACCCTGAACACCCCCTCTTCACAAAAAGCATGTTGCTTCAGTGTTGCTTGGTCAAGCAGTTGCTGCAAAGCTTTGAGAAATTTCACAATTTCTCTGTAGTTCTCTTTTTTATTGCTCTGTCTATTTGTTGTAGTTTAAGAGAAAAGCCATAAGGTTTTAACAGGCCTATTTATTCTTTTTTCATGAACCCTGGGCCTGGACAGGCTTATAAAAATGGATCGTGTCTCTAGAGTGCTGCCTCTGTGCTCTGTCTCGGGGGCTAGAGCTCCTCCGGGGGGATTTGGCTTTCAGAGGTTATTGGAATGGATCGGAGAATAGGCAGGGAATTGCTTGGAAAAATAACACTCTACCAATCTACAATATACTCTTAATGAAGTTCTGTCTGTTAGGCGCTGTGACCATTGTGCGAAAAATCTTTGCCACATAAGTGCATTGGTATTTCATCATTACATTTTCTGAGATATCAACGCTTGAGTAGTTTCTGAGTGGTTTTGGTACGATGGACGCTCTCTTTTCCACACTAAATACGCCATCTAAAAGTAAACATCAGAGTACAACATACGTAGTGTCTTCTGTGAGGAAAGCACACCCAAGGCTGAACTTGAAATAATATTCCACATTCAGTTAAAGCATGTCATGTGATGGGATTGACGGCCCTGGCTAGAGGGGCTAGTTCTTGGGGACCACAGTGAAGAACTGGCATGAAATCCACGAATCACCAGTAAAAGCAGCAACGGCAGGACAGCAGAATTTGCCATGGAGCTTCTGTTCATGGAATTAAAGAAATCATGGCAGATCGGCAGGCCCCTGTCTGTGTCTGCCTGCAAGGGAAGTTTCTATGTCAACATTTTTACAATGTGGTATTTATGTATATCATGTATCTGTCACAGGAAAGCTGTCATTGCACCTTGGGCTTCTCTGGGGATGTTTTACTAGAGCTGCGTCATTGATAATAAAGGATTTTACAAACTTCAAAACAACTCAAACTCTTCCTTTGTATCTGTTAAAACTTTGATTCTTCTTTGAGTCCAGATTACAGAATTTGTGATCCAAAAGAGGAATAACTTTTAACTTATAACTATTTTTTTTTCTGGAAGCCTTTGTAGGCCTTCCCACTCTTGAGGAACTAAATGTAAACTGTGGCAATGACTCCCAATAACCAACCAACCAAATCTCAATGTAGAGAGGGTTGTTATATGCAGATGACCCTGTGTTTTGCAGTATTTTGATTGAACAGATACACAAAGGAATACAATGCACAAGATTTGAAGTTAGTTGAAAATCAACTAATTTAAATGCAAACATATTTTAAGTCATTCTGCATATGTGGATGCTGCTAGGATGAAGACAGTTATACTTGGGTGATGTAAACAATGTTAAATGTTACCTTTTTACCTACAGGCCCTCCTTGCCCACAGTCTAACATTTTGTTGAATCTCTCAGTTCTCAACCTGGATTTAGACAATATCCACAACACATCCCTGACTGACTGCATCATGGAGTACTTGGTCATGAAATCAGCTCAGATTGAGCCTGATGGTGTGAATCACGTTGACTCCTCAGGCTTCCCTTTTGGTGATTGGACTTAGAAGCAACCTAACAGAACCAATTTATCCAGTGACTGTGCCCAGGTCCTGGGACAGTGTGTGTGTGTCATCACACACATAAAGAGAGCTTGAAAGTACTTTGGACAACAGATATATCAAGAACACACACACACACACACACACACACACACACAGATGCACATGCATACACACGGGACAGAGGGTGAAGTGCCTGGTCTGCTCCAGCTGTCCAGCAGTAATGGGCCTTTTAAGTCCAGCTGAAACACTCAGTCACACTCCCTGCTGGGAAATTGATTCTACAGAAGTCACTGATCCATTTGTGTTTGAAAGAGAAAGAGTGAATCTATCAGCGTATCTCTCATCCATCCCCACATTTGTCTTGCACAAAACAGTCTTTAATTGACCAGAAGGTATGCTGTTTAAACATACCCCAAGAGTTTCATTTGACTGATAAACGAAAGATGTGCCCTGACAGTCATCATCTAATAGCCTTTCTAGTGCCTTAGTCTTTAATAAATTGGGTA
The DNA here is from genome assembly GCA_008086565.1 of Thalassoma bifasciatum. Taxonomy (NCBI): domain Eukaryota; kingdom Metazoa; phylum Chordata; class Actinopteri; order Labriformes; family Labridae; genus Thalassoma; species Thalassoma bifasciatum. The sequence continues at coordinate 75,693 of RPOG01000408.1, read as the reverse complement.
CATTTTCTTCTTCCCTATTGTCACCAGTTTATAAATAATTCAACATTTGACACCAAAGTGCGGATATTTCAAAAGTGATGCCAAAATAACCACAGAAGCAGATAGCACCAAGTGCTGGGGATGCCATTTGTGTGTCATTTGGTGATTTTATAATTTGAACTATTAGCTTTCTCTCTTTACTTTTAGCCAGTCAGCTAAAAGTATCCAACCAGTGAGCCCCAAATTATTCAGGTCTCTTTATGGGAGCTGTCACATAGTCTTTTTTTTGATTCAGTAGGCACAGTAAAATGAAATTTGGAAGGACTCAAGTGAAATCATGACTCAGTTATAAAATTTAATTTGCTGTCTTTGTTTTAGGGCACCTCTCTTTGAAAACTGTTAAGGACAGATTACTCTGTACAACTAAAAGTTGGGTTTCATACCCAAACGTGTTTGTGATTGTCTAACCTTAAACATTTCATTCATGAGAATTTTCTAAGAGGATCTGCAGCCTTATCTAATGCAGCGTCCTATCAGTATCAGTTGAAGTCTTTGGTTACACTTATTTTACAAGTGTGGCTCTCCAGATTGATAAACTATTTTAGTGTGTAATATTTGATTCCAATGATAAAATAGTAATGTAACATAAACCCCCCTTTTTTAACCTTGATTCCTGTTTTACTCTTCTTTTATCTTCTTCTGCCCCTTCTTTGCCAACACACAGAGGTCATAGTTAAACTATGACTTTAAACTCTGTTTGTACAGAAAAAAAGAAATTGATTCTATGTGATCAGGACAGTGTGAAACCACTTTGACCAAACATCATTTACCGCTCTAGCCAATGTGGAGTACCTGGTGATAGAGATAGTGGGTTGCCACTATAAATACAGAGCTGTCTGATTCATGTAGCCTACATGGCTCCTCTCATTCATCATCTATTGTTGTTCGACTCCCACCAGAGAGGCAACTGAAAGAGAAGAGGAGGACTAAATGAATGAAGGGAGAAAGAGGGGCTCAGAGACGACAAAACAAGCAAACATGAGTGTTTTAGTGTGGATCTTTGTGTGGAGTGCTGGCCAAGAGAGGTTGTCTTGTCAAGGATGGCTGTCAGTGGAGTCAAGTCAGTTTGTGTTCACACAGCTTGTTCAGTCCATTTGTGTTTGTAAAGCTCAAAATCACAAATTTCCTCACAGGTTTTTTGATTTTGTACTCACTGATGATTTCTATCTTAAAACCTTCAGTTTGATTAAATGCGATTGGTGGGATAAATATTTCACTGAGTTACACTGGATCAAAAAGATCTAATAATTTGAAGCCATAGATCACTAGGATAGATCCATGGGGGCAAGGGTAATGAAGCTTTGTCGATGTTGTGTTGTAATTAAAGAAAAACTTGAGGAGTGTGAAGCAGGTGAAGTAGCATCAATGGGCCACTTGTGGCCAACGTTCCATGCGGCAGAGCTTTGGAGCTCTTCTTATAGACAAAAAGAAGTTTACCTGCTCTCAGCCTGGCTGCAAACTTTTAGATGAGGCTTAAATATGTTTTATGCTAAACAGACAGATAATATATAAAAGTTGTGATATATATATATATATATATATATTTTTTTTTTTTTAAATTTGGGTATTTTTTTCCCCTCTATTACCAAATTACTTGTAACCTTTGCAGTGGCAGACCAACAACTACTATGTTCCAAAATGTGCCATCTCTTTAGGGCAGCAAAGGACGCACACTAATGTTAAAAAACTGGTGTGTTAAGTTGAACAAATTTTTCCTTTTTTTTGTATTGCTGTCAGACAGAACGATTAAAATTGTGATCCTCTCAGCAGCAAGTACAAGTTTTTTAGCTGTACACACACTTGATCAGGTGAATCTCCTGAAAAAGATTACAATGCAACCATCACAACCTATTTTAGAGCTCCAAGCTATTATAGTTAACAGACATACACACTCAATGGTTATACATATAATTATTTTTTATCTTTGCTTTATACACATACATATCATACACAAGCCAGAGGCCAGATGGTGGTGTAAAAAACAACAACCGCATACTCCCTCTCTCTTCCCTGATGCCCAGATTTGTCTTGAAAGCAGAGTCTTTTGGATTTATCTTAAGCCTTTCAAAATGGAAATGGCTTTAGTGATGTGGACACTGTGAGCATCCAGGGAAATCACTGTTCTTCCTACACAATAACATGAGCAATCCACCTATACCAAGAAACCGAATGAGCCATTGTTTCCAGGATTTTCCATGCGCTGGTCTCTCTCTTCATCCCATCACAGTGACAGTTTATTTTGTCTTTGTGATATATGATAACTATGTTTTGCAAATATTTTGGTTTTTCTGAGGTTTCTGCTGTGTGAAACAGAGCTAGTATGAAGCTAAGTGATAAGGAACATATCCCAAATCACTGAAAAGTTATAAGGTGCATATCACTCCATGCTGTGGTGACAGATAGTGACTGTGGTAACCTTACCTCCTCTCAGATATGTGGCTCATAGCTTTGCTGCTGATGTGTCATATTCTGAGAGTTTAGAAATAAGCATATGTTTGTTGAATTTTTAGCTTTGAGTCTAAAATGTAAGCTTGCATTCTTTTTACTGAAATATTGCTTTGTCTGCCCGTGTATACACACCAGCAGACAAAGCTATGAAGGTTTGGTCTTTGTTCAGAAATAAGCTATAAAGCACTTTTTTAGCCGTTAGGGACCAGAGGGAATGATGTTGAAGGGCTGCTACATTTCTTTCTGAGCTGTACTGCATAAAATGCTGCAGCAGCTCTGACCAGAGGCCACACGCTCTCTCTCATACATGTCAACGTATTTCCTACAGTGGACTCCTGCTTTCAGTCGTCATGTCATGATGTTGTTCAGGTGAACCCTTGGGAGGAAAGAGTTACCTGGCTTTGATCTGGCTTGGTTCTTGGCTCCTCTCCATCTTCTCGTTATGGATAAGGGGGCTGTTCACTGGGTTGAATTTTGGATTCATGCACAAGCAGATTTCACAAATACCTTGACCAAAATGTCCCTTTTATTGCTGAGCTGGGAGAAGGAAGTGGCTGTGTTACAGGGTAAATAGTAAGTAGATGTTGTTTTTTATAGAAGCGTATTAGAAGGTCTGGAAATTTTCAGTCAGTTATCAACATGGGAAAGTTTTCATACATTCTGATTTTTCATCATAACTTGTCTCCCATGGTGGTAACCCCCTTCAAGTACCCTCACATTTAGGGATTATGTGTCTGATATGTACTGCTAATCCATATATATATATATATATATATATATAGTTTAATCCTTAGTGTCTATAGTAGACATACACCGGGGTTGGAGTTTTGCCAACATACTGTGGTTGGTTATGTTGCATTGCAAAGCACATCCTTTGTGTACACTGGTGAATGCCACAGGGATCAGCAGCAGCCTTGAAGAGCACTGATCAGCAATTGCATTATGACCACTAAAAAGTGAAGTCAACATCACAGATTGTCTTTTTCAGTTTTGGCACCTGTCAGAGGGTGAGGTGCCAGGCAGCAAGTAAACATATTGTCCTTTGAAACTAATGTATTGAAAGTAGAAACTTAAGCAGTCTTTGCAATGTATGTAACTCTGGCAAGTGCCACATTTTCATCATTAAACAGATAAGGTCATGGCTGGCTGAGACTCATCATTGTACATGAAGAGGGAAGGCTGACCTGTGTGGTCCAATCCAACAGACAAGCCACTGAAACTCATACTAAACAATAAGTTACTGCTCGTTCTGATAGACAGGTGTCAGAACATACAGTACATCTTGTATTGTTGCCTATGGGGCCATGTAGAATCAGAGTGGTTACGGTGCCGATGCCCAACCCTCTCAAACATCTTCATTGAGGTTCAGAATCAAACAATGGACTAATACAAGAAAGTGGCTTAGCGGATTATTTAGTCTACAAACGTCCCAGATCCCTGGAAAACTCAGGACAAAACCAAAAAGGTCCCATCTTGCAAATTTCATAACTCAAAATAAAAAAATCTGTTTGCTTAAATATTGGTGCCAGGTGCCACAGTTCACTGTTAGAGGGCGAATGGAGTCCATTTATTGTTAGGTAAAAGCTCTTTTGGTCCAGGCAAGGATTACATAACATTACGCAAGTGGTCATAGTGTAATTGCTTTTAGGGGTAGAGGTACAGTGCATTTACTGCTCAGTTCGTAGGCTGTTTTGTTGGTAAGCTAGAGAGCTTACTGACAAAGCTTACCATTGTTTCTAACACTTAATCAGAAGTAAAGTCCCTCAAAATGCAGCTTTGGCTCCAAGCAAGCATACATTTTGAGGAACTAAATCCTTGTGGCAGTAATTTCAACAAGGTTTTAGTGAGGGTTGAACTAAAGGCCAAGGCTTCATTAGCAGCTGGTTTGACAACAGATTATGCCATTGGGAAGAAGGGCAGAGTTACAGAGGATCTTTCAAATCACTGAAGTTGAGAAGACGACATTGAATTGATTAAACTGTTTTAATCAATTTGTATTGATTTGCAGCTATGAATCATTTCTGTTAGTGTGAGGTCAGAGTTCGGCAACATCCTATTAGAGGATACAGTATCCATGTCCTGACCTGTTTCTTGACCTTGTTGGTGAGGCTGCTATATCCATAACAATGCCATCAACCCTCTGCACCAGCGCCACAGATACATGTCATCACATTTCAAATTATGCACTGTATGTGCTTACAATGGTAGGGCAGAAAAACGTGAATCATCTTTGTGGAAAAAAGTTATAAATGATTCAAGCTCAGAATTTTTTTTCCTGGGAACCAATGATCATTTGAAGATAAAAGGATTTGATCAGTTAAGGCAAGTTTGACATCAGCTCTCTTTTTTTCCCACAGGTGTTTATGCATTATGCTAACAAATGAAATCAACTTTTATCTGTTTCTGGCCTTCAAAGACTCCTGTGTCCTACTTACTTCACTTGCGGTGAAAAAGACAGTTTCATTATTTGTATGATTAATGATTTGACCTTTTCGTTGTGTTTAGATGTTCATCACTCATGCAGCAATGAACCCATCATTCCTGCATGACCTGCTTTCATGTCACAAAACAATCTGCATTTGTTGTTACCAATAAACATCAGAAAAGGTTGGACAATCCCTGTTCTAATGATCAACGGCGAACTTAAATATAGGCATGGCTAATGTGTTTAAGATGAAAGTTTGTGTTTCAGCTTCATTCAGACTTGGTAGTGCTTTAAATGTCTTACAAGAAGAAAGATAAGGTGTCTTCACTCTTCACAGTGCAGAAATCCTGTTCCTTGTGGCAGAGTTTGGTGAAAAATTAATGGAACATTAAGCCTTACAGCATGCCATTAAGCCTCTGTGCCTCTTACTGTAATTGATCCATTGGTACCTTCGTGACGGTAGTCCAGTGCCCTCCTGTTGCCACAGTATTAGCAGTGTGTTCAGGACACTGTCTCCCACAGTTAAGTCTCCAGCTTGTGGAGTGGGTGGAACGATATGGGCATTCTGTACTTTCTAATGCTCCTTAATTACCCCTTAGTCCCAGCTGTTCCTCGCCTTCCCCAGTTAGAGCAAGATGGAAAACAATGAGCTGTCTCCACATTTACTTTGTGCAATTTCCACTTCAACAGTGCATATGCCTGTGTGTTTTAGCATTGCATTTGTTCTCAAACAGAAACAACACATAGCAACACTCATTAGTAGTGAAGACTTAAAGTGGATTTTGTCAGACAAAGCTGATCACAGAACCTTGTTTCTGCATTTTTCTTTAAATTGTGATCCTGCATCAAGCAAAGCAGAGGCCAGTCGATGGCAAAAGAGGTTTTAAAACAATGTATATTGAAAAAACCCTTTGGTTTATAGTGTGTCTAAGAAGTGCTGCCCAATAAGTATACTTAAAAATAAAGCTTTCCATTATAGATAAGTGTCTTTCTGATGTTGGAGTGGAGCTGCTGCTTGAATGTATACAGAACTACTGTTCAGTAACACACAAGCTGGGAGAAACAGGTGCTAAAATCATCAAAGATATTCACAGATACACACACATGGTCCAATCCAATTAGCTTACCACAGATAAACACAACTATACACATCAGCTTTATGACATTTGTTTGTCAGTTTTGATGTATTGCTTTGTAGTCTGGGCACGTACTGTGCACACAGCATGTTTTGCATGGCTATACTACTGCCTTTAATGTTGCACCATGGGTAATTCTCATGGTAGATTTGAATGGGAACATTTTCCCAGCATTTAGAAGCTAAGAGCCATTTTCTTGTTTACTTGCCTGAGCATAATGTGTGTATGTTGAAGGGGGGCGTCCAAGCACTCCAGCTTCTGGGCTCACAGGCAGAAGAGGCTATCGTATGAGTACAGCTGTGTACACATATTGCCTCTCCTCAAATAGATGGGTGACACTTGTTCAGCAGAGTCAAACAGTTGTGTGCTGAGTGCATGTACATATTCAATCAACAAAAGCAACATTTCTCTCTCCATGACTCATCAGCATCACAACTCCTTACTCATACGTGAGCAACATTACCATAACCCCTGTTAAATGCAAATAAAGCGGATGTTTGTTTTTTGTTTTTCCAATTTTAATTTGTTTTGCAAATACAGGAAGGAGAGTTATGCAACGAGCAAAAAGGAGGACATATATTAAAGTAGAGTATCTATGATGTCACTGCAGTTGTCAGCCCTGGTTCAGACCATCATATTACATATAATCATCATTGAGGGGACCCCAAACATATAAGCACTTCAGGCACTTTTGTAAATGGTAATGGAGAGATTGCCGTTAATAGAAACAGGCCAGATGGAAGGCTATATAAGCCTGAAAAATGAGTGCTGCTATAAAAATATGGCCTCTAGCCAACACTGTCAAATCTCCAGACAGGGAGTTAGGTAGAAATAAGGTGTATACTTTGAGCTTGATTTTACTTTTTAATAATTCTATTGGGTGAATGTTGCCATCAGGTTCAACATGTTTTCATCTAGAAATTTTACATCAAAGATGTGTGGGACAGCTTCAGGCAGTGCAGGTCTTGTTTTCACCACACCTCCCAGTGACTCAAATTATTTCATGTCAAAATATGTCATGCTACTCTTCTCTGCAAAGCTGCAGCTCACTAGGTAAATAAGCTGAATGATTTTGGTTTAGTTTGTCATAGCTTCTTTCCAAAAAGCCATCCAAAATGGTACATCAATAAATGTAATGTGGTCTGATCCTTTCAATAATGTTCTGTACAGGTTGAGAAAACTGTTACACCTTCTTTCAGATTCAGACAAGATTGTGGTCACATCTAAAAAGCAACCAACAATAACTTTTTGAAGCGGACAGATAGAGAGAACTGCGGTTTCCAATGCAGCAATACCACAATTTGTAAACATTAGCAGTTTCATGAGTGTTTTTTAAAAATGGTTTCCTCCCCAGCAAGGGCAGTCTTTAGCACCAACAAGACAGGAGGATGGCTGCATTTTGTTTTTGCACACTCTAAGACTAATGTGTGTGTGTATGTGCAAGTGAGTGAGTGTGTAATAGAAAGATTGTGTAAGGAGCTGTGTAATGGGATTGAGGGCCATCTGCTTCCCTGTGCTGCCCACAGACCGGCTACTGTCCCCCAAAGGCTCCTTTAGCAGCACTGGCAGCTAGTAACAGATATGGTACATTCAGCCCTCTTGACAAAGTTTGGTAAAAGTGGATTGGTATTTGTTGAATTTATTCAAAATATAGTGTATATGCTGCTATTTCATTCACTTTTATTTTCAAAGAAGAAGATCTGACCTATGGTCATGTAGGTCCATGTGGGGGCCTGAAAATGCACCTGTTCTGACTCTCCTGGTCTGCAAACACTCAGTCTGAGAGGAATCCCAGCAGGCCCCTGTGGGTTAGAAGTTTAGTATGAGAATCGTGATGCTCATCCTGAGGAAATACCAGATACATACTGACATTTCTGCAGAGAAGAGACTCCCTGCTGCTAGGCTATGTGGCAATTAACTTGATCTCATCTTAATCCGATGGCAAAGTCCACCTGAAAAAAGATGGTGTATCAACCTTATTAGCAAGCCCCCTGACAGAGATTATACATTTACCAGACATCTCTGGAAAATGATGGCAGCTCAGGTCATCTTGATTTCTGTCTGAAACTAAGTGATTTCTCTTCTGCTCACTGGAGGGAGAGGGTTTAGAAGTTCTGCCTGTCTAGTTTACACCATATAGGATGATGAGAGTTAAGATTCTAATGATGCTGTCTGATGGTTCATTTTACTGATACTGCATCTGTTGCTGAGAGAAGCTTTTGTTTTGTCTGCACAACATATAGCCCCATGGGAAAATTTATATTTATGTGCTTTCAGCGTTCAGTCAGGGCTTCTGCACTTCATCTATAAATAAGAAATAGCACTGGAAGACCTGTGTAGGAGAGCTATCAGTATGTACTACCATAGAGATGCTGATTTGAACCAGAGAAGTTTGAACTTTTATTTTTCTTTTTTTATTGTTTGACATGTTCCCAACTGAATTGAAATTTCCAATCTTAGTTAGAGCTGCTGAGAAAACTTTGATTGAAAAAGTATATTTCATACCATTTTCCAGATAACTAAATGAAAGTAAGTGATGGAGAAATCATAAACCTTTTAAATTTTGGCTCAGAAATCAGAGCTGTTCCTTCATAATTATCATCATGTTCCTGAATGGGTCATCAAAACTTGAGTATTATTCCCTCTCTCTTGCCTTTTATGTTAACTAAACATGATCAGCCCTCAACTTGGAGCTGTCCAAAGAAAGATGGTGAACACCAGGAGAAATTAATGAGATGGCCACCAAATAATGTAGAGCTTTTTTGTGCCTATATCGTCAGGATTGCTATGCTGGAGAATGTCAAAAGTGTAAATGTATAGGCAAGAAAAAAACACCTTTTTCATTATTGAAACTAGAAAATCATTACAGTAGCTTTAGGCTTACATGAGACACCAAACAAACAATCAGAGTGGATCAGCTATGAGAACACCTCATTACTTATATAACCTAAGGCCCCGCCGACATTTCTTTACAAGATGTTAGATGATGCAACTCAGGTTAATTTTTTATCATTTTTGGGCACCAAACATTGACAAATGACTGCCAGGCTCATCTTAAAGCAACATGGGAGTGTTTTTAATTGTTAATGAATCAGCATGGTTTCATCAGCCCATGGGAATGCGTTTTCTGCTCAAGCATATCTAACCATACACATATTTAACAAGTCTATTTCCTCTGCCGATGGTGTGACCACAAGACTCTGGCCATTTACTTCCTTATGCATATTTAAGTCTCAATCTTCCACCAGTTGTAAAGAAAATGATCCCATTATGTCTGCTTTAAGACCTCCTCCTACTTCAAGCTGGGTAGTCAATATCGGGGGACAAAACTGACTTGGCTTGCCCGCAAACAGCAAGGCATTGATTTGGAGTCAAATGCATTAAAAACTTCATGTGCTTTATGCCAAATGTTCTTCACTTGTACGTAATTAGTCATTTTTATTCATAGTTGATCAAAAAGGAAAGAAAATCCAGAAAAAGAATCCAGGAGGGGTAAAAGTCTGTACTGTATCTTATTCCGTGCTAGAGAAAGGAAAAGGCAAATAAAGAATGTTGAAAAAAAGAAAAAAAAAATGTACATAAACTTGAGGTGGAGGAATAAATAATACTATGACACTTTTTATGTGCAAAGAATTATCATATCTCCCGAAGATATATGAAAAGCAATTCAGCACTCTGGAGAATTACTCATGTAGTGGTCTGAATTCATAAGTAAGAATTTCCAGATGCATAAGAGACCTGGGGGGGGGAACTAAACAGACAAAAATCATCACAACACCATTTTCCCCAGATCCATAATTGAAGACAGTCACAACCAACCCATTTCTCATCACCAGTTCATGGGGGGTCAAAACCCTCACATTGGCACTATCAGACTGAGCTAAGTGGGGCCAAATGGATCTAATCTGTCACATCCAATCAATGGAAGCACTCCAGAATAAAAGGGGAGCAGGGTGGGGTTAAAAGTACAGAGTGAGGGAAATAGGGCGGATGGAGATCAGACCCACAGAGAAAGGGGTGGAGCACTGCAGGATGAAAGATGGAAAGTCAACTGCCATGACAGAGTGGACTTCAATCAAAACCCCTACTTGAATAAGTCATGTCTTTCTAATAGACTCCAGGAAATAGTCATGAATATATAAAGAGGATATGTGCATTAATCGGATCCTCTTACCTCCTCCTCTTTGTGGGCACATGGAAAATTGTACCTTTTCAGTCACTAATCTGGCATGGTGACAGACCTAAAGAAAAACAGAACTGAAAAGACGAGAGCAGAAAGGGAGACAGTTTGATACTTCCAAGAAATCAACATGGGTGGCAGAGGATGCTGCATGAAAATGAAAATATATCATATTAATTATCCAAGAACAAAATCCCTTTTTCCTCTTTTATTTCCACTTATTCCCCAAAGGGCCTCTGGCCATCCCCTAAATCCATACAGGTGAATAAGACAGAGAGGTAAATCAGGTAAGTCTGAAAGGAAATGGAGCATGACTGCTGCTCCAGAGTCCTATGGCGCTGCGACCATTTTCAGGGTGGTGGGGAGGACAGAGGCAGGGTGAGCGCGACTACATTGAAATGCCTTTTCATTTTTCTACACAAAGAGCTATGGTGCTTTCCTTTCACTCGTGGTTGTGTGTGTTTTTGTATATGTGTGTATGTGTGTGTGTGTGTGTGTGTGTGTGCCAGTAGAGAAAGCCAGATTTTGTGTCAACTCTGAGAAAAGAGCAACACTCCACACTTTCTCTGATCCTCTGATTGATGGATGGATTGATAAATACCCCAAAACTATAACAAAATCAATTATAAAATGTATATGTATGCAACGTTCAGACACACACACACACACACACACAAACACACACACACACACACAGAGGCAAATCCCAATTGGCGAGTGGGTTGCTAGGTGGACAGAGACAGACAGACAGACAGACATTAAAGCTTAATGGTGAATGAAAGTCTGAGAGCGAGTGGGTAGTGGACAGTGGAAATGATGCTGTGAAAGAACAAGATAAAGAGGAGACACGTCTAGAAATCAGACAGCAGGAGGTTGGTGGGAAGCACCAGCTGCCATCCCCACTTCTCTTTCATTTCTCTGTTCACCACTCTTTCTTCCTCTCTCATTTTTCCTTCCATCTCTCTGCATCTCAGTCACGATCAAGACACTGTTCTTTGTTGCTCTGCCTGCTGCCTGCATGTGTGTGTGCGTGTGGGCATGTGTGGCTGTGTGTGTGTGTGGGACTGAAATCAGTGTGCTAATGCTCACGCTGCCTGTTGGGTTAGCATCTGCCCTTTTGTTCCAACTTGGCCCAGATGTAGAGCAAAGACTCAGGCAGCAAGGCAGAGCTGGGCACATCGAGTCAACACACCAAAAACAAACAAACAACAACAAAAAAAATACTCACCTCAGATTTTATGCAATGAACACCCTGGCCTCTGTCACTAAAGGAGTCTAACTGTTTTTTCTCTGCTTCAGCTGCAGAGGAACTTTTTCAACCCCTAACAGCTGTGTTGGGTCTTTCATGATGTTGCTAGGGGCTTGAGAATGACAAAGGATAGGGCAGCTACTGTATATTTTATATAACATTATTCCTTCCGTGCTCCTGATGGCTGTACAATAGCATGGACGGGTGATTCATTTCACTATTATGTAATATGTAATATGTGCTTGCTAATTAGGTGGAAACTTATTTAACAGGGAAACCTTGGCGATATGGTGAGAATTCTTCCAAAGTGCAACAGCATGTCAAAGACATTGATGAATGACGGTTCCACTGTGGTCTGATGTTGCATTCATGTGATGTTCTCTTCACTGTAAATTCCTGCTGAGTTTGTAAGACCGGCAAAGTGCTCATAACCAAAGGGCATATGGTTATCTTCGAGGTGATATTCCAAATGAGCAAATATATGAAACATGGACATGCAGAACAAATAAATATTCTGCATTTTTGACATTTTTTGATATGTTTTGATATTGAATCCATACTTAAAGAAAAACATTACACTTCTAAACGCATCATGTAATGTTAATCATATATAGATCATATCATTTCTGAGTAGTGGCTACAAAATACCTTGTCAAATATCAACCCTCGAACCAGTTCAAGAGGATCTATAGCGTGTTCAGTTGCATAGGGTGGCCATGCACACTAAAAGAGAGAGAGAGAGAGAGAGAGAGAGAGAGAGAGAGAGCGCATCAAGTCAGTCAGTCTTTCCTTTTTGTCTGTGTCCTACCAGGTAGAAATTGCCAAGAAAAAACAACAGACCAAGCAAGACAGGGATAATAATAATATAGTGATAATTTATTTTCAAAGGTTTTTAGTTAGCAGCTAGGTAGTTCTGTGATGAGCTAAATTCTTATCCAAGAAGCAAAACTCACATCTACCTTAAATGTCAAAGAATTGTCAGGACCTATATAAGTATTGATCCGATCTGTCTAAAAGCTAACAGCATAAATGTGAGATGCTCTTCATCAATTGTTTTGCAATATTGTTTGACAGAAGATCTACAGACACTAAGTTGTAACAATAGGGTAAACATAAAGAATTACTCACTTACCTTTAATCTTGTGGAGCAGACAATGACAATAACACTCAGACTGTCTTTTCTGCAGTGGTGCAGAGCTCCACAGTCAACAATTCATCTCACATTGAATTAGATTTCACTGTTTCCATATCTCTACTTCTCTGTCTTTCTAGCCAGTAATTGCTCAGGGAGAAGAAGGGTTATATTACACTGCTATTTGAAGCCTCACTTCTGCCATGAAGGGCCACTGACAAGGCCAAGGAGAGGGACATTAAACTATAACCACAACTGGGAGGGGAAAATAATGCATTTTATAGCAGTCTGAACTGCAGCTAGGTCATCATATATTGTTTTGCATGCGTCCTTGTGCTTGACTGTGAACCTTTAACCGCCCTCATTCTGGCTGACCTCTATGGCATTAGCAAAAATGCATATGAGTATCCTAATTAAGCTGGATGTAATGTAGCTGGAAGTGAAGAGGAAAGAGAGGCACATAGATTGGTTTGTGGACCCTTGAAATGGCATGGCTCATTAAGACTCTGAAAAATATAGTCATGAATCCACCTTATTCTTGGCTAAGTATGTGCAAAGAGTGCAGTCCAAGACATGTCTTCAGAAGCCTGGTGAGGAAAATAAGAAGGGGTGTGTCACACATTTCTGTTTATCTAATTATCATTTTCCCTGTCTCCTCCACCAGAGTGTTTCTCCAGGAAGCCTACTGGAAAAATAATTATAAATTGCTTTCTCACAACAACACATTTTTCATATCTTTGCTATCACAAAGACAAACTGCCAAATGATGCAGGCATAAATTCTCTTCTCAGATAGTGCTAGCTCATCGCGTGGATAGGTAGCAAGAGATCGACACACTGGGGAGGGAAACAATTTCAAATCATTGGAATGCAAAATTGAAGTTAAAAAATGTATCTTCAGTGTTAGGGTGTTTTATTACACCTCCTCTTTTTTGTACATTGCTTCATCCATCATATTCCAGGAGAAAGGCCCATGTACAGCCTTGTTGACTGCATACCAATGCACCAATGGAAGCAAGGGAACTGAATCTGCTGGAAACATGCAGAAAATTACTGATTTGATATTTTCTCTTTTGAAATGGAAATTTCTTCATTCTACAAAAATTTCCAATAAATATACTCTGACAGGTTTGGGATTTTATGTTACAATATCCCAGTCCATCATTCACACAGAGGGAAAAAGAAAAGGGAAAGAAGCGGGTGCTGTGGTTAGTCACAGAAAACAGCAGTGAACAAAGGCTGAGTCTCCATGTGGAAAAATAATCAGTTAAAGTACATTACTTAAACATAGATGGATGCTCTGGACCTGACAATCCTAGACAGAGAAAGAGAGAGACGGACACAGAGTGTGTTGATAAATGAACATACTCAATTCAGATGTTTTTTCAGATGCAACCTATGCAGCTCTACTGGTTGAATCTGCCAGTAGAGTCTGTTCAGTTTGCAGCATCTGTGCCACTAGAAGTAACCAGTTTCTCACCACATTTGTGTTTTCACACATAGAAATCAGCAGCATGAGACCTGTAGTGTAACACTTTGTTTGGTGGCGTATGGTTGGCAATATTTTTATCTAACAAACAGCAAATAACTGTAACAACCTCTGAATAATTTTAGTAATTCAACAACTATTTCTGAAAATGACATCGCACATTTTTATCGACAGACCAAATTGTAAGTTTTATTGACAAATGATGTAGTTTTTTGTGGCAATCATGCAAATGTACATGGAAGTTCAGATGCCTTTCATGTTGGCAAAGCCTCTGATTCACTGTAAAAAATGGAATAAAGTATTATAGCACCAAAAGTAAATCCAGCAACTTACCTTTGTTTAAGTAGCAGTTGAGATTACAGCTATAATTCAAAGTACTTATAATTTCATAAATCTTAATATCATTTCTAATGCACGAGAGCTTGATGTGTGGGTTGGGTCACATATTAATTAGAAACAACTGGATAGGGATATTTAACTCCTCAATTATATTTAACTGTAGCCACACATGATCGACATAACATAGAAGCTCCTTTCTCACCTTATCACAAGTCTTCAAACCAATCAATTAGAGGCTATAATGACAAAGTTCCAGGTTTATTTAGTGAAACAACAGAAGTAAAGTCAACATGTCATAATCACAATTACAAGATAACAAGAGATTATGTCCAAGTTGTAAATACATAGACACTAACTGTCCAAATTTGTGAATGTGTCACAATATAATGCATATTGTAATGTTAAAAAGTTATTTTAATGCCATCCAAAATGTGTTAATTGACTCAAACTATTTAAAAAAAAACAAACATTGCTGTCAACATCATTGTTGATATCTCAAACTAATATACATGTGGCATTACGTGTGACCTCAATTCTTTCTGGATATTTACTCCTTCAGTGTACATTTCTGCATGAATGTACCTTCTTGGAAAGTTTCACTGTTGAGGCAGTGCAGCTGTACAAAAGAAACAAGATCTCTGCTCCCATCTGTGTCCCGAATAACCGAATCACAGCCTGCACAAGATTGAAGCTGAAATGAATAAGTCTTAATAAGTCTCACAGCTGAACCAACTTTGGGTGTTTTTTCTTTTCATTTTTTGCTCCACACATAACCACAGTTTGGAGCAACTGTGCTTGAGCTTTGGCAACATTTAATATCCTTCAAATAATGTCAAGCTTTGATCAAAAACAGAGGGGGAGCAAATTTTCCAGCTCAGCTGCATGTGCATAGTGACAACGTTAATGCAGTAAAGGCAACCATGTTCCAATCCATACCTTAACTTGATTTTGCCAATAGCCTTTTTCTAGTGTGCATGTAAGGACAGAGATGACTTCATCAATCATAAACTAGCAGCCATTTATATAACCTCAGGGCAGTTTGGAGGACAATAACATGGGAAAAAACACGAACATTGTGAAAAATGATGTGTGTCTCAAAATATAAAACACCAATATTGTATCCACAGGTGCAGAAGAGGACAGGGGGGCTCTTTTAACCCCAGCATGCAGAAGAGGAAAACATTTATCATAAAAGCCTGATGTGTCAAGATGTATTTGGGAACCTGTCATCTCCCTCTATGAGAAGCCATGGTGGGAGTTTAAATTAAAGTTTCAAAGGCATAGTTGATGAGCTTATGTAAATCTCTGTTTGAGTATAAATTAAATAGGAAATATATGCACATAAATACACATTTTAAAGAAGGAAGACAAAATGCAATTTAACTATGTATTCAGCACTGAGGGAAATCCCATGATACCAGTCATAGTGCTTGGAAATGGAAACAAGTACAAAAAATCGTAAAGACACATTGTTGTTCCATTAGTGGTTGAAAAACAGTTTTGCACTTGTAGTGGAAGTAATAGCCACAGGATGGAGTAGATTTAAAAAATAGACATCACTTCTGGATATTAAGCTGCCTCTTAAGCATTGGCAAATAGAGGTCAAGGAGAAGCTGCAGTCTCAGGAGTGTCGACTTGAGGATGGCCGCCAAAACCAACAAGTTCCCCTTAAACACCTATGTTAAAATGTTTTTCTCTACAGCTAAATCAAAAAAATGTGTACAGACTGGTGAGAATTTTTTTTTTCTTCAAAGACCATGTTGCGACTCATGGGATGATGACTTTGGGGAGGTCAGTTTGTTTGGATTATGCACAGGCAAAGTGGGATAGCAGAGTGGCTGTTAACCAGGAGACTGAAAACCTATATTAGTCCTCACATCAAACTTGGTTTCTTTGATATTGAAGTTTATTTATTTCTGTTCAAGCAGAAAAGAACAGTGATATGCAGAAGCTACGAGTCACATCAAATGACTTTCTTTCCACATCAGTGTCTGCAGCTGCTGCCCCAGGTGGCCACTAGGCTAGTGTGTTACAGAGGATGCTGTAGTCTCAGCCCAGCAGAGGGTCTCTGCAGCAAGCTGAACCAAGCAGATAATTCCCCGTGGGTCTTGACTGAAGGTCCCCTCATTTCTCAGACCCAGTGACAGATTAATGGCTTGGTGGCTGCATTCAGACGCTCTGACTTCTCTGATAATCAAAGGCAGAGTGGAGCACTATTGGGAATTTCTTTAAACGTGGGCAAAAAAAACAAGAGTCAAAAAAGGAGAGAAGTGATTTTGCCGTGAGATTTAAAATAAACCCCTCATTAATTCAGAGCCTTCAATCATGACATTTTTGGCAGAGTGCTCCTTTAAGTGGGCTGTGCATTTTTGTTTCAGACATCTTGTAACTGTATTGTGCTCAAAAGTCACATTTTCAACAGGAAAACCTTATTTCTCTTTTTGATTCTGTATTGATGTGCATATGAGGTTCCTTCTAGACTGTCAGTGGGAAGAAACTAAGGAGGAGAAACCTGCTACATAACTGTATTATTTATTTCTACTTCTGTAAAGTCATGTGCACCTCTGTGGGTATAGACTAACATCAGTGTGAGGGAGAAACTTTCATTGTAGTGCTCATGCATATCAAGTATATGTAAGGATTCTTGTAATTCAAAATTCAGTTGCAGTGATTTGTTGCAGTATTTTATTTCATTATGACCAAGCCTCCAAGCCTGTATGAGGTTTGAGATAAGAAGAATGGGAAATCCTGCATCCCAGTGTTAATCCCTAGTGGCATTGCACTTGAGTCAGAGCCACAGTGGACCAAAGAAAGATTTTTTTTTCTTATAACACACTGAGAAGACATTGTGAATTCAACATCTGAAGCTATTTTATCTCAGTGTTCTTCACAGAAGTCTGGCTTTGGTTTAGAAAGGATTTCTGGGAACACGTCTAATGTTGACTAATTCGTCCTTCACTGTCTGGACGATTTTTTGGGACAGTTGGTGGCATTTTCCATGAATTAAAGTCAATACTCAAGTGATTCATAGTAAGTTCCTTTCAGCCAACTATGCAGAGGAGTCAAAAATGGACAGATTTTTTGGGAACATAGGGTTCTGATGATCAACCACTGCGTAACTTTGAATGGTTCCAGTAAAGGGATTCTCCCTAAGGATGACATTTAAATTCAAAGTAGCATAAGAAATGAAATAGCTGTACAAATTAATCATGGCACTTACCATCTGTTTTCAGCAAAAATCGAAGAAGATACTTGGTAAGCTTGCTTACAACATCACTCCTCTGCCTCCTACCTTTGTTTTATGGTTCGTCATGGTCATAAATGCTAACTAATGACTGTTGAATAAAAATAAAATACCTACCATTATTATAATAAAGAACAAAGATGGTTCTCTGGAAGGGAATTGTGCACCAATCAGCTCGTAAAATGTGTGTCAATTTTGTGGTGTGACCTTATTTACCAAGTGTCGGTTACATGTAGTGTTCAGCCTTCTACAAGTATTTTGGACAAGAAAAACCCAAATAGTAAATTTCATTATGTCAGTCTTGTTTGAAGACAGCTATGTAACACGTGTAATTTGTGTTAGACATGTATGCCTGTTGTTGTTATTTCAACCTGATTATTGTTTAAGTTGAAGGAACCAGCAGTGGCAGTGGATAAAAAATACTTGACATAAGAAACTCAGAATTAATACACAGAAATTCCTTGTAGAATGAGCACAACATAAAGTTGAATTTACCGGTAAAAAAAAACACTCTTCAATATCTCAGCTGTTGAGCAAACAATGTGGCAGGGAGTTGATGAAAGACTGGTGTACCACATGTTTCATTGGCACCGTTTTTTTAACCTTTTTTATTTAATTTCTCCTGTTTGGTCAAAAAGGCCATTTAATAGACAACTATACATCTTTTTACCTTCAAAACAGTACCTTCCCATTTATTTATCTCCCACCCTGAATTGTGTTCAAAGGATGCATCAATCATAAAGCGTAAATCTAAAACTGGTCCCAATCTGTACACGACCTATTACTCTTTGCTCCCCAACCTGTACTATTAGACAAAAAAACAACCTTTGAGATTCATAAGATACTCATTTGAACTGCAGTGGACATTGATTGGTGGGTTGGGCTCTCTAAGTGGTATCATACATCATTAATGGCATGTGAAATAATACAATATTGGTCCATCTGTGCAAATAAATACACAATATCCTTTAGACCCGCTCCCCTGCTGGGATCGTACACCACTCTAAATGGACTTATTGGGGGAAGAACTGATCGCAATCTCTCCACCCAGGCTGTTGTCAATTTCCTTCCTATTTCAGTAACGAGCAAACCCATTATTTTTTATTCAGCTTCTTCATTTAGATCACAAGTGGTCTTTTTTGTCAGCCTTGAATCAAACAACACCATAGGGGGCTAAGGCCCAGTCACAGCCAGAGACTGATGAGGGAGAAAGTCTGAGATGACACCCTTTGAGTTTTCCCCCCATGGTGACTAATTAACCTTTAAGGTTCTTTAAGTTCCCATCATCAATGCAGCATCAAGGTTGGGAATCTGTGCATCCGTCTGTATCCTACTGATCCAAACCTTCATACAGGAGGGTTAGGCCTCAAACTTCTTTTTCTTTCTTGATGTTTATCCTCTATCCCTGAACCCTTTTCTTTGATATTATACTCTTTCTAACTCACTCCACCTCTGGCATCCCTTTCTGCTTATGTCTTGGATAGTTCTAAAACTCTTTATTTACCACAGATCTGTCTCTTCATGCAGGCTTTAATGTAGGAAATGAATATCAATGACTCACTAGCTTTATCGATTCTGATTTCACACAGGTCTGTTTTTGAGTTATTTCATTGCTCTGATATGGCCCAATCCATGGATTATTTAGGCCAGTGAAACCATTCCTAACAAATTGCCAGTGCCATCTAACACTGGCATTGGGCATGCGAGAAATAAATTAACATTCTGTGATGAAAGTCAAACTTTTTACACCAACCATCAATCCATCCATTTTCCATCTCTTGCCCGTTGCTGTATTTCAGTAAGCCAGGAAAATGTATCTTAAATGTCCCTCTTTCTCTCCAGCAACACTGTAAAGGTCTTCTTGGGATTCTCACGGCATCCCAAGGCCAATTGAGATTTATATTTTTCTCTATATAGCTTTCTTCTACCTCTCAGTTAGGGCAGAAGAATGTATCTTAATGGCATACTAACCTGTCGCCCTGACAACCTTGATTGGCTCTTTTCCATTTCAAAAAGCAGCTTGTTGCTTCAGGCTGCTTTCAGCTCTCAAAGCTCTTTGCCCTATATTTAAGGCTGAGCCCACCTACCCTATGCAGAAGAATGAAGCTTGCGCAAGTTCATGCGGAACACAGAAGTCATTTTCCCAGCTGTTTCTAGTTGACAGGCTGATGTTTGAATCACTACCTCAAACCCCACTCAACCAATCACAGCTCATTTGTAGCAACAAGGCAGTGTATCTTAACATGTCTCCACTCTCAGCTATTCCTGCAACTCCTATGCAACCTTTCACTGTTTATTAGTGGCCTCCTCCACCCCACCCGCCTCCTGTTAAATCTCTGTGCATGAACGTATGTACCTTTTGGGGGATTTGCAAGGCACTCTATGGAAAGCTTAATCAGGCTGCTTGACTAACCCAGGGAGCACCATGAAAGCAGAGCTTTAACGCCAACTATAACTGTATTTCAATTTGGTAATCAATGGTTCAAATCTATGACGAAAATGTCCTCGACTGAACTCATTTAACTGGCTTGTGTCCAGTCTCATCCTTTTGGTCTCGACATAAAGTTCTCAGGTTGGAAATGTGGATTGCTGCTGATTCTCAGAGGATCATGATGATGTTGTATAATGCCAGCTTAGCTACTGATGCTACACAGACCAATTTTAGATCTTAGGATCCATTTTAGCTTAACTAGTAAATTGGAACTCTGGGTACTTGAACAGCTTCGCTTGGGGCTATGACTCAGTCTCCATCCAGAGGGAGAGCAGTTCAACCTTGGCTTAAGACCTGGGGTTGCTGACTCTCATACCAAACACTTCACACCTTGCTGCACATCACCTCACTGTCTACTCTGAAGATTTTGTTTCAGCTAACACCCTTTTCCTTGATAGCATGTCCATGAACTCCACAATGGGTTGCTGACTAGAGAAAACCCTCCTAATACATACGCCTTTAACGCTGGATACCACAACTATACCTCTTATTTACTCTTTTATATGTCTCTACGATGAAGGTCTTCCAACCCACAAAATAGTTTTGAGAGAATTCTACTGCTGGTGTTTTACTTATTCATGTCTCTTTGAAAAAAATGGTCTTTTCTACGTGACCTGCCACCAGTGCTGGACCCATGACAATTTTGCTCTGCAGTCCTGTCACTTCACCCTGTCACAAAGAGTTAATTTACAAACAGAGGAAGCTTAAGTAAGTGGCAATAGATGATTGGGGGAGCCCATATCTTTGTAAATATTCCTGGGAAAAAAAACACAGATATAGTAGATATGAATAAGAGATATGTCTGATGTAGATGTAAAGACTTTCATAACTGGAGCCATGTAATAGAAGTTTTTGAAAAATAACTTCTAACATTTTTGGGCTTTCTTTATGCTGATGGAGATTTGTAAGTGATAATTCAAATATCTCTGTGTTGGGTAGATGAAGCTTGCTTATCTGAAATAATGAAAAGTGTCCCACCCATTGGACTGAACAAGAAGTTCCCTGGAAGGAAGTTTGACTATCAAGACTCCTGGTTGTTTTTGTATCTGTGGCAGATCTGGTAAAGTCAGGATCCAAACAAAAGCCATTTCAATACTTGAATCACAAACACATTCATCATAGGACTTATCACGTTTAAACCTTAATAGTTGATGACCACTGCTTGGGGCTAATGACATTTTGCAGATCTTTGCGCAGCTGATAGGTGTTTAAAGTGACGTTAACAATAAAACAAACATCAGTTTGTTGACACAGTGCTTGCAACTCCTGCTGTTAACAGTTCTTTGTTGAATAGCATCAAATATTTGAACACAGTTGGACTTTTCACAATCTCCTGCCTGAAGTAAAATATTGACGCTTAGATGTGATCAGTAGACAATGGTGTACCTCCTCTGTGTCTGTCCCACCTCACTGCCTTTCAATTTATCAAGTCAACCCTCCAGACATCTTTGTCTCTCTGCTATAGTCTGTCTCCTCACACACCTCTGCATTTCCTCCAGCCACACTGATGATTTTTATCTTATGTCCCTTGCAGATATAAAGAGTGGGAGGGAGTGACGGACAAAGGAAGCATTAAGAGAATGGAAAAAAAAAGAATGGTGTTTTTGTGAGTGAGAGCACCCCAGAGACAGATACGCCCGGTAGAGATCTCCTCGACTGTCTCAGATGTGGTGGCAAAAAAAGAATTGCTGGTGCAGCAGGGGAGCCTCTCTGAAAGATCAGTGCCTTTCTGCCAGAGAGGAAAACTCAGAGGGAATAAAACTCACCTCTGTATGTTGAATATGTTCAATGAGAACATGTGAGGATGTACTCAGGGGATTACATCTGTCCTGTATATTTACTGTGAGGTCAGCTCTTTGTAAGTTGGTGTCGAGGTGTTCATACACCTAGTTGAATATTCACAGCACATCAGTTAATTGGTTTTGAATATTAAAGTTAGTGTAAAAAGTTCCCCTGCTGAACCGTATGATTCAGACCTGCAAGTTTTTAAAGGCATTAGCAGGCTGTTTATAGGCCATTGGGGAAGGGGGTTGTTATTGCACTAAAGGTTTCATTCCTTCCCAGTAATGGTAGAAATGTAAAACTTTTAATGACCTCTAAATGCATTATAAAGTCATCTTTTCCATTTGCTTGAATAATGCCTCACAGAGCCTACAAAATAAAAGCAGACCTATAGTTAAAAGAACCACAAGCCTCATTAAAGTGGGAATATGAAAAATTAAAAATCAAATGATAAACTAACATTGGATAGCTTTCAACATTACCATTAACAAGCATGAAGAAGATTTAACTTAAATAAGCTTGGAGGCAAACAACATTTTCTCCTGCATCTGCTGAGGGGAGGAAGTACAGAACGACTTTGCATCATATCCACCCTTGAGTTACAGAGATGATTTAAGCATAGATTTTTATCTCTGTCTGACCCCATTGTCAACTTTGCAAACATGTATTGACTGAGTTTATGTATCAAGGTTTGCTCCCTTGCTGCCTCATAGCTGGAATAATAAAATGAAGAACTAACATCTGGACTTTCAGCACAGAAAGTTTTATAGGTCTTGTTTTTAGCTTAATCACGTTTCATCAGATTTAGTTATATGCTGGACAAAACAGTCTATGTAGAGAGTAGAGGCAGGTAGAAAACACACTGCTCTGATGACATCTCAGCCCCAGTAGTTGGCAGCATTTTGGCAACTATTTATTTAGCTCTGTAAACAGATATTTTCATGCCAGAGGGAAAACAAAAAAATGCTGAATAAAAAAATGTCAGCTTGAGTGACCAGTCGCTTCCCAAAAGTGCGAGGAAACTGCAAGCAGTTAAGATTGCCTTAATGCATGAATGAATACTTGAAATGCATGAAAAAATGATCAATACGATCATTTGAAAAACATTTTTCAACTCTTTTTTTTTTTTTCTCCCGCTGTTGTTTTTCACCATTTGGGGCAGAGCTGATGAAACCTACAAACTGTAGGAGAACCAAAAACCAAAGATTTCCTGTTTTGGGTTTGTACTGCTGAAGTCAGTGTTTGTGAATAGTGTTGAAATGAGACCTACTGTTACTGAACATAGAGAAGGTTAATGGTTATGTTCCAAGAGATAGAATGGATTAGAAACAGAGAAAATAAGCATTTCTGTTGCAGATGTGAATGAAGCATGGAAAAAAAAAGATCGGCTAGAAGTTGTTCTTGCAGCTCTCAGCCTCACCAGAATGACTAAAAAGTTGCCGTCCATTTCTGGAAGCCTGTATCTCCTTTTGTTTTTGGACAATAGATGATAACATGGGTTCTGAGATTGAATGCTTAACAATGGCTGATATGTTCTGTTTCATCTCCTGAAGGACTTGCTGACTCATGTGCCATACCATAGACACGCAGACAGTAAGAAACTAAATAATACAATAAGAACATGGCAATTCAAACCTTTCCTGGCTTTACCGCTTGTTGTTATTGTCTGTTTCAGCCTCTGATCCAAATATACTCTGTAACTCACAAACACAGACCAGTACACAAATGCTCTCAGACACACAACCAACACACAATCCCATATGTGCACAGCGGGTGCTTTACAAGAGAGAGAGAAAGAATGAAAAAGCTCCATTACTCTTCCTTCTCTCACCATTTCTCAGGGGGTCTTAAAAAGTAATGTGTTTTCAAATGCAGGGCTCTGGCTTGTCGCAGGGCCTAGCTAGCTGTGATGTATGGGCTGAGAAACAACCGAAAGGGCAGCCATGGACATATAGAGCCAAAGCTGAACATATCGTTAGCTGGTCCAACAGTGTGTTACTGGAATATACTCTACACAGGTTGCAAAGGGAGTGAAAAGAAGAGAACATATTGCACTACAAGAAAACCGAACATGAAAACTGCGAAAACAGTGGTGAAAACATAATCAAAGCTTAATTAAAGGCAGGACATGCTTGTGGGGAATATCTCTTGGAGGTACAGCTTTCCTCTTGTATGCTAAAACCATTTAGCATTTCAAGCAAAGATTGTCCTGTTACTCTTGACTTAATTGAAACCTGCTCCTAATATTGACCTGACCCCTGTTGAGTTGCTAAATGATGTGTTGCAACAATCAATATAATTATCCCATTTTACAAATATTGCAAACTGTCACATTAGAAGTTATACATGCTCAGATTTTTTATGAAATTGAAAATTATCAATTTTACATCATCAAGAGTACAGCTAGGTTGACCAAAAGATACATATATATCAGAAGGGTTGCTTTTGCATTCCAACATTTATGGTATATTTGGAACACAAACACTGTATTTTAAGGAGGGGTGCTTGTGAAGATTGCTGAACATCATCTTATCTAACCACTACCCTATGGCAGCAGTTCAGGAAATACAATTGGCATATTGAGGTTATCGATCCCCTCACTAACTATCTTGTTTGCTTTTTAAAGGTCATCAAACAGACATCAGAATGAGTTACTGTGTGATTCATGGCTACGTAGCGTTTCCTCACAAGAACTGCATGCATTTAAGGCATGTTGGGTCTCTACTCATTGAGATAAGGCATGAAAAAATGTTGAAAGTAAAGTTTAGTGCATTTATGTACACACTTGATGTCTGTTATGAGTGAAAGTAATTCCACAACTATTATATGCACTTGCTATTGCATAGATACACAGTCAATATGTAGGCATTTATAAATGTTCCCTTGGGCTGTCAGATTGAAACTCATGTTTTTGCTTATCTGCATCCAGACAGACACCTTCTCAGTGCAGTGATCAAATCTCCTTTCTGACAGTCTCATCAATACCATTACAGAAAATATGTTCTGATTCATACATCCATTTAACCATTGCCATGTTGTTCTGTGTTCCCCTGCCTCTATACCTACGATGTTGGCTTGTTCTTGTTTGTCTTTCTACATGTGACTAGCAGTCAGGTTGTTTACCCATCAATAGTGTTGTTTGCTGTCAGCCCCTTGTCTTGCATCTGAGGGTTAAGCTACTGAGGCTGTCAGGAAATGATATGCTAATTCCCTGATGCTTTAAGGAGCAAATGTGTTTGGGCGTTTAAGTTGGCAAAGTTTAACTATAGAGAGCATGCAGAAAACCAATTAGAAATCCAATTACACCTATAATCAGTGAGAATCATGCTGCTTAATCTTGCCCTTGTACAGTGAGCACATGGCGGAAGAAAAAATGTCACTTATGCCACGGGTGTGCCAAAAGATTTATCACATGGGTGTTTTTCATCTAAATTTAGCTCCACTTCTCCTGTCTAATTAATGCTTTCCCATGCTGCAGAAACAAAAGCATCATTAAGCATTTGAATGCCGCACAGTAACTACAAGAAAGGGAGTCTCGTTGAGCATTTTGAAGTACATATGAAATTGCAGTTAGACATTTTGCTTATGTAGCTGTTGCATACTTTTTCATCAGAACTCATAATTGCATAACAACACATGTAAAGTGTGTAAATACACACTCTGGCACACGCTACTGAAGAGGCAGGAATAAGAACTCTGTATAAATAGATACCTGTATAAATCCTCAAATCTTTATCTAGAGTTAGTTTTGCAGTGTTTGCATATATGCATGTGAAAGACTGTGTGATCGTACAGTACGCTCTAATTAGCTCTGCCTATTTGAGTTCTATATGTTTAAAAAAAAACCTTTCTTTCTTTGTTTTTCTCTTTGATACACAAGCATATGCACTTTTGGTCAGTGCAAAGTACTTAAAACTAAGCTTTGAAGTATGGTTTCAGTGCAAAGTCTGTAACAATCCAAAATCCCTGCAGCATGCAGCACCATCATTTGTTTCACATATCAACAAACCATGTGACCTGGTGAATTCTCCAATGAAGGCCAGATCATACTTACACTATCTAGAGTTGAAAAAACAGAAATACCAACTAAAAGTGAAGTTGTGATTGCTTCTTTGAGTGTGTATCCAGATGAATAAAAGATTCAGCCATTCAGATTGAATTACACTGATACAAAAACAGTTAAGAGCTCCATGTGGCTACGATTTCCATAAGTGCGATGAGACGAAATTCTATTGGAAAATTCTGATGATGTACAAGCTTCGCCTGTTTGATTTTACAGTCCAACTAATCTGTTACTCCATCCTTCCCTCCCTCCTCGTCGCCATCCGTTCAGAGTCAAGCTAACAGCCATATTGCTGAAATAATGAAATTAATGTTTTATGGGCCATTACTGAGCTGAGATAAGATGACCGAGAAAGAAGCGAGGCGACAAAAGTGAATAACATGCAGCCCAGCCAGATGGAGGGAGGAAAAAAGGGGTTCTTTGGTGTTTCTTGTTTTTCCTCAGTAAACCCATCAATCCCTTATTGGAGCCACAGCTGGGATAAGACTGAAGCGAGGATTTCAGAGAAAATATTGAGGTCAAGAGTCGTGCAGGATGCACACAAGACATGTTTTTTGTCTGATTTTTGGTGAGCGATTATGTTGATTTGAGTTCCCTGAAGCTTCTCCTTAGAAGTTGTAATTAATATTTGCTTGGTAGGGAGGAAGCAGCAAGTCTGTTATTTAAATCATACATGGCAACTGTGACTGTTTTCTTTTAATCACACCACCCTTAAAGCCCCCCAAATGGCATACTAGTATCTGCCACTTGAAAACAAGATACGATACAAAGTGATCAACATCAAAACTGACATTTTTGGCTTGGTTTCATTAAATCATCCTCAAGGGCTGTCACAACAATTGAAAAATATCTTAACAGTCCTTTAAGATGCTTCAAACACTGTACTTGCATTGAATTTGAAGTCAATGTTTAAATAAGCACTTTAATGTCAGCAAAATGTAGAAATTAAATTGGCCCTTATATTTTTGTTTAACATTAAAGGTGGTACTTTTTTTCTGACAAGGTGTGATGTCTTGATCGTGTTTCCCTCTCTGCATTTTACACTATCTCAAGCCCTCGCACACTAACTGGCTATACAACTGATGCCATTCGAGTCTGTCTTGGTTCATTGCTTCGGCTTCAGGTTGGGCATTGGGATTGTCAATTTGTGTCTCTGAGCTCAGAATATCCTCTGTCAGAGCACAGCGACACATCCTGCCATATCTGCCTCTCTTCCACTTTTTTCTCACCTCTCTCTGTTTGTTCATGAAGCAAGGAAACATCCCATTTAGTCTCCAGTCAGCAGTCAACCTGGACAAAGAGACTAATAACATTTTAAACACCTGACAAGTGGAAGACTAGAGCTCGGCAGCTTGCTGCTGCAGATAGGTTGAGAAGCAGGAGAGGAGATAAATCCGCTTTTTAATCCAGAAGTTCAAAACAACTCTGAGCCCCTCTTCTCTTGTAAAGTGTGTTTTCCCATGATATGCAAGTGGAAAAAAAAAAAAAACAGGAAGAAGTTTGTCAGTGTGTGGTCGCTTTGCCCTTTTATGTTGCTGTCTTTTGACAACTCACGTTTTTATGGGCTGCATGTTGAAACATCCGTGTCTTGCTTTGAATGGTGCAACATCACTTTTGAGAAAAAACTATCTGACTTTCTATCTGCTAGATTTTTCAATTCCTCCACCAGCTAATGACTTACTTTGTCTTTGCAGTCTAGAGCCGGGCAGATGGCATAAAGTCAATTAATCAGAGATATTTTTTGTGCTGGAAATAGGGGCTGATGAGCTTTTGGTATGTGGCCTGAAAAACCAAAGCCAGAGTTGCTGGTAATTATCTGTGGGCTTGTCAATATGAGCCACACTTTTTCAAATTGCCTTATTTTGGCTGCCTTTCCTCCAAAGTTGAGGGAGATATTGTTATTGTGATACCCTTGTGTGTGTTCCCCTTTAATGCATGTACTGTAATACTGAAAATGTCATTACCTGAAAGGAGGCTGCATATGGAAAGGCAAGGACAGAGGGGCTAATTAATTACATGATTGAATGACTTTTGCACCTATCTAATGTGTTGATGAGCCAAAATAATTTCACAGTTTAACTTGGAATTGAATTTCTGGGTGAACTCTTATTCTATCGATCTATGCTGCCTTTTGAACATCTCGGTTTCTTGTGATTTGCTTTGCACTTTCAGTTGCCCTCCCTCATCTAAACTAACCTGTTGCTGTGAACAAGGACATCACAGATAATCTCCCCCCAGTAGCCAAGTTTGATCAGGGGGAGAAAAAAAAAGAGTTCATACACAAAACAAGGTTGAACACCCAAAAACTATCTAGCAAAATAAGGGCCTTTGCTGAGTGCTCTCAAATTTTATTTTGAAAGAAAAAAGAAAATATTTAAGAATGAGCTCTTCACTCCTACTCCTTTTATTCCATTTCACCCAATCTCCCACCTCTGTTTTGCATTCAGACAGACTGCAGCATGCATTAGGGCCAAAGTTTGAAGCCTGTATATCTCAGCAGGCACAAATAAACAAGACAGATTGAGTATATGACTGGCTGATTCATTGGCTTTCTAGCAGAAATAGAGTCTAGCTGACAGACTGGCTGACTGACTGACTCACGGACTGATTGGCAGAGACAACATCTAACTGGCTGACTGGCTGCTTGTTTGAATAGTTGATTGACAGACTGGTTTACTGAATACCTGACGAGGCTAAAAGACAGTGCTGTTGTCGTGGTGAAACCAATCACTTTTTTGTGTTTGCTTTGTGTGTGATGCATATTCACCCTCAGGAGTGTGGTGATTGGATGTACTCCACTCCAATTGCCCCAATCTGTGCTTGAGGGTCGCGCAAAGTCTACCCCAAAACATGGGCAGATGAGCTGGGAGTGCAGATGAGGGGAAGCAATTTAAAGAGGCAATCAGTGCAGGAGGGACAGAAGTGATGAAATGGAGTAAACAAGTCCCTTTCTTTATTCTCTCTTTCTCACACACATACACACACACACACACACACACACACACACACACACACACACACACACGCGCACACTCACA
Organism: Thalassoma bifasciatum; assembly: GCA_008086565.1. Lineage (NCBI taxonomy): Eukaryota > Metazoa > Chordata > Actinopteri > Labriformes > Labridae > Thalassoma > Thalassoma bifasciatum. The sequence goes on along the minus strand of RPOG01000408.1, from coordinate 46,639 downwards.
GAATCAACCGGCATTACTCTCAAAAACACTCAGCAATATTCACAAAAACTCCCTTCGAAACACTTCATGAATTTATGGAATTTTTCAAAGTCTATACAACAGCACTTCAGGAAAAACTTACTTTTCATTTGCAGCCAAGAATATGGATTGGGTTTGAATGTTGACTCAGAAAACTTTGCTTTGGGCTGTGGCCAAATACATCTTTAACTAGAATCCCCGCTCTTATTCCCCTGGTTAATTGTCCCGACATTTCATTGGCCAGGGTAGGGCCTAGACAGTGGGAATGAGACGCAAACAACTGAGAATAGATGAGTATATCAAAAATTGGAATGCTATTATACAGTAGGCCTTCCAAAATAATGTCAGAATTGCAGCATGAATGGAATACTTTATTGTCTCCTACACTACACTCTAAAAATCATGATGTCAACCATTTGCCTCAAATGCAAAGTTTTAAAAGGGGCCAGAATCCAACTGAGCTTCATTTGAGATCAGATGAGTCAAATAGGGCGTTTTTTTCTCTCCATAGAAAAAAAAAACTGTGCCTGCCAGTCAGTCGGGTCAGCCATGTCTTAATCTTTTAACTAGGCTGAAAATGTTATTTTGCTGGGGGTTTTTTTAAATGGTGTGTTTCTGTCCCAAAGCATCTTCTCAAAGAACAGCAGGTACTTTAACATAGTCTTACATTTCATTAACAGTGGCTCCCACTTGCACAAGGGTAAAATGAGGCAACTACCAGTCAGGAGATTTCACAAAAACTATTATCTACAGTCACATGTTAACTTAAGTACTTCAAAATACTGAATTCTAAAAGCAATATGTTACTTTGAAATTACTTTGTTTATCTTCTATACTTTGGTCTCACCAGTATTTTTTTTTTTTTTACAAATGAGTCCTTCTCAGCAGTAGATGCACCAGTTAATAGCTGAAGACAACAACATGCATTGCAGTCATTCTGTTTCGTTATTGGTGATTTAAAATTAAGTTTTTGCTGTTTGAATGTAGTGACTCTTTATTGGTTTGCTGAGCTAAATCGAGCTGCACTGGTACTGGCAGGGTCAGTGGTGTTTGCAGCAGAGGAGCTCACTAGCTAGTAGCCATGTTGGCTGAGGGCTTGTAGGTGCTAAGCCCCCCCCTCTGGAGAACCACATGCTGGAGACGTTGAGCTGCACCAGTTAATCGCATCAAAATAAAAGGAAGTCTTAAAGCAAAAAGAGTGTCTCATAATTGAACCTATCTTTCACCAAGAGTCACCTACAGTTAAACTATACATGCACAACAGAGACATATAGACCCCGTTTAAGTTTCAGTCGGCATCTTCCTTCATCAACACACCTGAGCTCCCCTCCCTTCCCTCCCTTAAAAAGGACACTTCACCCTCAGCTCTGGTTAAACCAAGAGGATCTGTGGAGGAGCAGAGAAGCAGCTGGGGTAAATTTACTTCAATTAACAGTTTTGTTATCAAGAAATAAAGCTGTGGGTCTTTTTTTTTGAAACCGCAGTTTATAAAACTGTAAAACAAGAATGTATTGCTGTGTGTGCACTCACAACAACAACAACAACAACAACAACAACAACATCAACAACAAGAGAGAGGAAAACATTTATGTGTGTGTGTGTGTGTGTGTGTGTGTCCTCTTCACCATTTGCTGTCCTCAGAGAGTAAAAACATCTTTGTCACAGCCACTATAGCAACTATCTGAGTAGAAGTGTTTTTTTTAAAAGGTACTTTATACGATTTAAACGAGAAGTCTTAGATTCCTGCACATAGGCTATAACTCAACGCTGTAATCTTGTCCTTTACCTTGAGGAGGGAAAGTAATGCAGGGGTAAATGAGTACCTCTTATCTGTACCTAAAAGTTTTGATTGTCTTGCTGTTTTACTTGGTCCTGAAAAAAGATGCCCAGCAATGTCATTTTACCATATAATATGTGTGTACTGCAAGTCATTGTGGAAAACAAAAAAGGAGAACAAACTTCTAAAGATCTTAACGTTATTGTCTTGCATGTTTTTGGAATAGAGTCAACATATAGTGTCTGGAGATGCTTCATAGCTCTTTATCAAATGTAATTTTGGCCCTCCAAAGAAAATAACTGCGGTCAAATCAATACAAACACATTGGATGAGGTGCAAAATGCACTATCTGTCTGCTCTGATAATTTGGCTGGCCAGGTGCCTCAGAGCTTCAAGCTACAGTCACTGATAGACTTAGGTTAAGATTTGTATCACTAGCATTGCTTAACTCTGTTTCAAGAACTGCGTACATTCTTTCATAGATCGGTACCCTGGAGTGAAGCCCAACAAGGTCCCCTTTCAAAGACAAATGGGTTTTTCAGATGCAAGAGCTCATCGGGTTTTCCTCACTCAATGCTGTTTGTAGTGGTGAAGTTGTCTGGGCCATTCATATTGGTTTTGAAGATGCCATATCCTTGTATGTGTGTTGTCGTTGGGAGCTTGTCCGAAAGAAAATTTGGTCGGATAGGAAGAAAAAACAAAACTCAACAAATTGTGGGTGATTTGAAAGACACATTCTGCCTTTTAAGCAACCACTAACTGACATGCATTCAGCAAACTTTCAGAACTAATTAAAACTGGGTTGTCAATCATTGTTGAGACTGAGTTCGCATTCAATTTAGTCAAAAGAGTACCAATTGAAATGGTATACATTGTAAATATTTCAAAGATCCCCATAGTATTAACACTTTTGGAAAAGAGGGTAAATTAGATAAATTAAATATTTGGGTAGTGTTCTCAATTTCCTCTAGTGGCATCATTTATAACACTTCTAGAAGTTTATTAGAGTCCACTTCAAGACAGACAAGAAACCAGTGTACATTTGCATTTCCAGCCGGTTCCTGCAACTTCCTGGCGCCAAGTGACCTGTTGACATTCCTGAATGTGTGCAGACTTGTGTATCAAGGTAGAAACTTGTAAATGGATGTCATCTAGTTAAGCAGCTGCATTTCATCCAATACATACCCACTGTTCACAACCAGCAAGCGATCGCTGTCGGTGGGCATATAAAAACGAGCGCCACAGGACTAGCTTGAGGTAATGTGATAAAGTAAAGCTAATGGAGGAGAAATGACATCAACCCAAGCCAACAGTCTTCTGTAACAGGCTTGTTCTGTCTTTCTCATTTTCACAGGGGGAGAGTCCAGAAAACAAAGGTAATTCCAGCTTTCTAGGAAGCTGCATACATAATGAATGGATTGTTAAATTGATGCGTGCCACTGTTGCGAGCTGCTTTGTATGCAGCCGGTCTTATTTTGGTCTTGTGCTAGGGTCATAATGAAGCAATATTTTTGACAGATTTTGCATGTTGTTGGAGCAATGAGGCATCTGAGCTCCTTCAATGAGCCAGCTCTGCCTCTGACACTGTGAAAGCCAATGCCCTGCATCCAATCCTGCCTGGGCGAGGGGAAGGTAGTCTAGGTTTGCCTTCTGCCCTCTCCGCCATGAGACAATCAGACATACATGTTCAATAATTTATACACAGGGGTATTTCTTTCATTTCAATATTCCTGCCCAAATAGCATTTTAAAAGCCATCTTTGTTGAGCAGGAGAAAAGGAAAGAATGTCTTCAATAATTTATTACTAAAGGTTTCAGCTCTGCCTGACGGTTTCTTCCTTTTTTCTCTCTCTCTTTCTCCCTTCCGCTCCACTGGGCCGTGATTGGATGGCGTCCCTCACTCCAAACACTGTATTTCTCCTGTCTGCCCAACAGGTAAGTTTGTTTGATCGCATCGTATTTATAATCTCATGTGATGGGCTTGCCTCGCACTGTATTATTTAGTGCTGTGCAGATGCACAGGTACCTAGCGTTCCTCAACAGACTGGATAGGTTATGGATCATTTGAACATTCTGTTGAACAGAAACTGTGGTCACTGGTGTGGAGCAGAAAATCTTTTTCACACAGTTTATTTTCATAGCTTTGGCTTTAAAGTGGCTTTAGGGATACCAAGTTGAAGTCACCTTATTTGGCTGACGAGCATCTCATCCATAAGGAGCGATACATCCAGGGTGCTTCAGTACAGTTATAGTTATAGACTTATACACCTAATCCTTTGCGCTAAGCTTTAAAGTGAGCAAAAAAGGGAAGCTTTGCTACACAAATCAGAGACATGGGGTTGTTTTGCAAAAGAAGCCGGTGGGGAGACGAAATTGCAAATGGTGTGGCTGAGTTTAGGGAGCCTTACCTCAAATGATGAGGGAATGGCGGAGTGATCTGAGGAGTAGAGAAAGTATGACTAAAGAGAAATCAAAGTGAGATGTGTCACAGCAGTTGCCTTCAGGTACACACAATGATTTCATACTCATTATTCAAGAAAAAAGGAGCTAGTTTGAATAAGCGGTTTTCTTTTTTTTTGTTGTATTCCTACAGAGGATCAAAATGCAGGACTGAATCAATGGTATCAGCATCACTAGATTTCTGGAATGATGACAGAAATAATGATTCCGGTTTTATCTTCAAATCTGTGTACATGAATCACAGCCTGCTGATGCATCTCATGAATATCAATCTGCTCTAGTTTTCTCTTACTTCTGGTTTAAGCAACAACTCTTGCGTGATAAAGAGGGGAAATGAGCTGTTGCCTTTTGGCTACAAATCAGAAAAGCATGAGGAGAGAGAAGGGATGTGATTTTTGTTCTTATGTACGTAATATATACAGAAAGATAACTATCCAGCCAATTAAAAGTCAAAGTCAAGATAGCATGTAGAGCCAAAAAATGTCATTCTTCACGCAAAACTGAAGTTGGTGAGAGAAAGTTAAGTCAAACTGTGTTTATATCAAGATAATTTTATGAAGCCCTAACATGTTTTTGGCATTTGTACAAGGTTCCCAGGTTTGAAATTCCTCATGCTTTATGGTGCTGCTGCTTGGCGACCCATAATATCAGTTTAAGTATGGGTATTGTGTATGTGCATATTTTAAACATGAATATTATGCAACGATGCAGGATATCCGTTCTTAAGTGCACAGTTTGTCACGCTCGTACATATTAATATGTTGTAGAAATCTGTTGTAGCACGAGATCTTCATTAAATTTGCTGAAATGGTGAGGTCATTGCACAAGGACCTCCTCAGTTCATTTCACATTGGAGGGGTTGGCCTCAATCACCGAAGTCTGCTCGGCTCACAGCTCTAACTCTGACATTCTTCCTGAGGGTTGGCCAGTCAGAGGGAAGGGGTTGTGTGGAGCAGAGAGCCCTAAAGAGACAGCAGCTGAAACAAAGTGTTTGAGATAGATGCTGAAATAAGGAATTCTTTAAAGAACAGGATGTGAAGTAGGTCATTGTTTTTCTTCTTTTTTTTTGTAATTCTTTCTGTAAATCATGTAAGTCTACTGCAGGAGTACCAGGGGGGCAGTGTACAGCCCAAAGTGCAAATGGTGCTTTCATCTAAAAGCACAGAGTTAAGGGGTATGTGCCCAAAATCACATGCTACTCACCATAATCTATTTTTTCTAATTCAAAGGGAATATTCCATTTTACAGTTTATACCTTTATATTGTTTGACAGTAAAGTTGTGATCGTATGAATCCAGCAAGATAGCAAGTACTGTCTAGAAGTGCCTTTTTTGTTGTAGTGCTAAGCTCAGGGTTTTGCCTCCGACATCAAACTTACAAGGTAGGGCAAAGGAGTAGTGCATGACCATGAGCCCGGACATTTCTCATGAGTATATTCTGCTTCATTTCACAACGTTTAGAGCGACCAGACATTCACTCATCCACAATCAGGCAGAAATACAAAGGAAAAAAAAAAAAACTTGAGTTAACAGGTACAAAGCTTGTATGGGATAAACCACGTTGGTTATAATAGACATGCTGCTATGAGATGAGTCGAGAAAGTGCAAAAGAGAATGAGGCTGTAGAAACAGTGAAAAAAAGGATGAGTGTTAGAAATTTGCATTTGCTGTCATGCTTATGATCACTAAACCAAAAGAAAGTTACTCATTTGTTAGTGTTCACAGGTGTTTGGTTCCCCTAAATTCACCTCTACAAAGCTCTGCTCTAAAATCTGTTGACACAGAAGCAACAACCACGTAGCATCTGTCTCCTCAAAAAAAAGATGCTTTGCACATTTTTTTCTCCTTTGTTGCCCATCGTAGGTCATTTGACTACTTGTTCTAATCCACATAGTTCTCAAGACACTGAAACAAAGGACCAACCATGTGTGACAGCTGAGAGGTAGAAAGGAAAAATTGAGGTGAATAAGACCTGTGTTTACAGTGATGCTCTGTTAGACAGTTTTTATTTTCTATGTACATGGTCTTCTTTGTAACTTTACTGAAACAAATTGTCAAGCACTGAAGATTTAATGCACTGTCTGACATTTTAGCCAATAAGGAACAGATCAAGCAGGCAGAAGTGATGAGGATCACCATCAGAATTTGTGTAGATGACGGATGATGTCTCACATCAATCTTTTGAAATCAGATGATGCCAGAGAGCAAAGGAAGGATGATAGAGCATTAAAAGAAGAGACATAATGGAAGTATACATCACAGAAACTTAAAAAAGGCCAACTGTGATAAAGGGTATGAGGAGGAAATCGGGTGAGAGAAAACTTTTTTTTTGGCAAGACTTAATCTCAGTGGCTGTATAACTCTATTGTCAGCAAAGTCTGAAAACAGTGAGGCTGTAAATTTTCAACTCTTTATATTGATAAGGAGTGCAGCTTGACTTTTTGCAGAGTCAGAATGAGAACAGTGGCATTGGATCAAACTACAAACAAGGGGGTGATGCAGAGCATTTTGTGCACAATACGGTTCTCATGCTTCAGCTACCCCTTTTTTTCTGCTGTAGACATTTTGAAGAAATCTTTGCTCACCGTTGAAAAGATGTCTTGAAGTGACTCCTTCCTCTTGTTTAGTATAACATCTGAGTCTGCAGATACACAATTTGTTCACCTGTTTGTGTGAGCTTGTGGAGTGCAGCTATCATAAAGAGAGCTATCACCACAATAGTCGGGTCCTTCTTTTAGATGAACCTCATGCCACCACCTTTGCAAATCTGGATAGCAATTTTGTTGTTAAAGAACTAAGGTTGTTGCGTTTTCCCATTCAGTTGCCTACAACTCTTATTCACACACATTTTCAATGGTTGTCAAGTCACATCTTGTACATAATGAAGGTAAAGTGACCATTTTATGATGCATCACAGTCATCAACCAAAAATATGGGTAAGGGGAAGAGGTATTGGATGTTAAACTATTAAAGGAAAACTTAAAAGGGGAGTGCAATGTTTTTCAGTATTGTAGACATATTTTTAAAGAAACAATACTGGATGACCATCATAGATATGTGCAGATCCTCGAACCGCTTCAAATTCAAAACGATGAGATTAGTGGGGTGAGCGTTGAACACCAAAGTGTGCCAAACTCACACAATCCTCTGCTCAAATTACAGGTTTGTGGCTCTTTCATACTTTACTTCCATCATGATCAGTAAAGGCAATGTGTTCATTTGTTTTAGACAGCAGCACACTTGTTAGGGAGTATGGGTGAGGGGTTGAAAAAGTTGTCTTAACACAGAGATGACTGAGCTGAATAGCAGGATAGTTTTTGGTCTGCTGTGCCCCAGAAAGGTATCATTGAGCTCCAATGGGCTGTAAATTGCTCCCCGCTATGGTAATGCTCTGTTTTCGTGCTCTGTTTTTGTCGACATCTCAATCGATCCAAATGGCTGATTCAGATCCATCCACAATGCACAATTCAGCCGGTGTGTGAGTCTCTATGTGTGTACAGACACCGATACAAACACAGTGAATTAATATTCAGTCGATGTTCCTGATAAAGTATCTCAAGATATAACAGTTGCGCACAAAATCCACACTGGCTTGTCACACTGTCAGATTTTATTTTTAGAGAATGAACTCAGTTCCACTCAGATTTTCTTTGATATTTCTTTGCATTTCCAAAATCCCTGAGGGCTCTTGAATCAAAAGCACAAGCTTGCCTCTTAGTGTGACACAACAGCACCCTCAACCATGTGTGCATGAAGTCCTACAGCGTTTTTAGTATCTGCCAGTGGCCTGCTACATCTATGACAGTGTGAACCCGGTGTGTACCCTTCTTTATGTGCTGCCCTGCATGCAGCCCTGGCCAACTGCCCCTTGGAGAGCTACAGGCATTGTGCGTCCACCATGGTGGGTGGACTGAAAAGCAGTCTAATGGCATTTTCCATTGGCTCGCTGTGGGAGACATCTTTATGGATGGGAGGTGTTGACTGCTACTCTTGCTCACTCACTGTGGAGTCATGAAGACTGATGGCAGTGGCAGGAGGATGGGGAGGGGTGGGACAGAGGAAGAGGAGAGAAAGATGAGCAAGCACAGAGTGAGGGTCAATTGAAGAGAGAAAAAATGGGTTATTTAGATGAAATATGCAAAAAGAAAAATGTAACTTTTTTTCCTCCTCCCTCTTTTCGGATACAAACTTCTGCTTGTCTACCATTCCTTTGAAAAAGTCTTTCTGCTGATGTTAACACCATTATATGGGGAGGTGATGAAAATCTCATTAATTAATCACTGTGGGGACAGATGCAATGCCAATGTTCAAGAAAAAAAGGCTTCTGTTAACTTAGAGCTACAAAAACAAAGAGAAATCATAACTTAAAGAAGTAAAGTGGAGACTTCAATAAATATTTCCGGCAAAGTGGGTCAAACATTCATGCTTTAATGAATGGAAGTCTTGGAAAAATGCAAAGGGCCTGCACAGCAGCACAGGAGTTTTCAGTAATTCATGCTAATTAGCACTGAGCTTGGGGTTGGAAGGAGCTACTGGTGTAATTACACAGGGTTGTTAAATTTCATGAATTATTAAAAGCAATGGAAGTGTCAATTGTCCCACCCTAATCAGTGCAGAAAAAATAGCAGGATGCCAGTCAAAGAGTCTGAACACGCCCACACATCTGACAGAGAAGAGGCCTATTCAGGCTCAAGTGGGATCACCTGGTAAGCATGAGTGAGGGCTGTTCTAAATTTAATACAGATCATTTTAAACCTCAAATGAGAATTCAGTTCCTATTCAAAATATTAATGCAAGTATGGTGTAATAATGTACAAATAAGTAGAGTGTTCAAGGTTAATAATGTATCCGTTAAATTTAACTTATTGTTTCAGTGTGAAAATAAAATTTTATGTTAGGTCAAAAAAAAAACGTTTTCTTTGTTCAAACACCATCTTAAGTTATCTGTATGTGCTTAGTGAATATGTGGAGCATTCAAATAAAAATGTCCAAAACAAAGTAACAAAGTAACAAAGTAAAAGAGATAAAGGTATCAGAATTTCCAAAAAAGAACAGGAAAATAAATTTACCTTAGCCTTCCTTTCAGAAAACAACAGAATAAAGAGAATTTGACAAGAGGAATTTGAAAACATTAGCAAGATTCAAATATTGTCTTTACAAGGCAAATACACAACATTTCAATGGAACTTAATTGTAAATAAATAATACAATGAGGGTTTGGCATGTGTGATTTTTACCTTGTCGTCATTTGATGTAGGGGAAAAAAGTGTTTGCAATTCAGCAAACAATAGTTATTTGTTGGTGTTGACGTCATTTTTATCTAATTTATGCATAACCTTAACACGGACACAGTTGTTCCATTTTCACTGGGATTTTAGTTGTCGTGTAGAGTATTCAGTACAGTTATATGAAGAGTAATTGAAAGGATGAGTTAGTTTGGACTTAAGAGTATAAGTGGCCTTTGCAGACAATGTTACCAATGAGTAGGAATGTGTGTATAAGCGGGACAAACAGTATCTCAATTCTCTGTTTCTGTGTATGCTCGGAATTTAACCTATAAGACTTCCTTGTCATGGATACCTTTCCAACATTTTAATTTAAAAAAACTTGTTGTGAAACCAGCAATATAGAGGGATAATTGTGAAATGCATCGCTGATCTGTCATACAGCCAAAGACAGAGCTCGCTTCCAATTGGCTGGTTGTGCTGAAACATATTCCAGAGCTGATTAAACTTGCAACAGCTTTAGATTGCAAAAATAAATTAGAGCTCATTTGTTCCTTGTGAATTTCTAACCTGTAATTTGTAAAATTGAAACTATTTTTGAGGAGAGCAAAGTGAGCTTTATAAATAACATCATTACCATTCTGAGTCCATTCAAGTTCAAATGCATGAACACCATCTTTGACATACTACAGCTTTGATGAAGTTTCTCTAATCAGCACAAATTTGCAGTCCTGACTTTTTGACAACCCCAGTCTCTCTGCAGATATGCAAAACAAGCCTCTTTTCAGACTGACACCTTAACTAGGTTGTTAATGGGTTTCAGGCTGGTGCCAACACACCATATCTCATGAATTTAAAATGAGAGGTAAAGCTAGGGACAAACTGAGCAAAAGAAAAACAGATGATTGGAATTGTCTGGAAAGAGTTGTAAAGGCTGGGATGAGAGGAGAGAGAAGGTGTGGGGAAGGAAAAATAGAGGGCATTTGTTTCAATCTCCAGAATTGCTAAGGAAATTGTGGAGTCAATTGGATAAATAATTTGGGTGTTCACACAATGTGTTTGTGACCATCTTTTTATTTCTTCCCGCTACCTTCTCTGTTTCCCTTCATGGTTGAAACAGCAGACACTGTTTTCTTGTCCAGATGAAACTCTGCAGGCGGGGATCACAGGCAGGAAATCTACCTGGAAGCTTTTTATTTCCGATTCACTCTCTCTCCCTCTGTGGAGTGGGCGTCAGGGCCAAACCAAGCCGTTGGAGCAGAGATAGATGGAAAGGCTGCTCGCCTCACATTGCCACCCATCCTCGACAACATGATTAATCTTCACTCCTCAACCCTGATCAAAGTCCCTCGTCTCTAACACCTCTTCCTTCTCTTTTCATTTCCCTGCCCCCCTCTCTCTTTATGTTAGGGATAGCTTTTCTAAAATGAAAATTCAAAGAGATGGAGTGCTTTTTAAAAAAAAACTCTGTGGGGGTGATAAGCAAGCTTTGAAGACATATGTCAAATATGTTGCACATAAAAACTTGTTGATTCCTCAAAAAGGATGTTGCACAACCTGTAACAGCAGTCCACTGTTGTTGTGTTCAACAATTATCTGTGAGGTTATATACCCGAAGAGTTCTTAGAGATGTGTTGCTAATCAATTTAGATAGCTTATGTAACACCGACAGTCACCAAAACATGATATAAACTTTCTGAAGTTGCAAAATCAACTTGAGATGCAGACAAGTACAGAAACTAGTAACTCACTTGTGTTGTGTTTTCTAACGGTGGGATTTTAGTTTTGTTCAGTAATTTAAACATTCGCCCTGTACAGTGAGGTAGAGTACAGTTTGCAGTAAAGCAAGGCATGAAAAGCCAAAAATGTTATCATTTTAAAATCCATAATATAATAATAGTTTCATGCCATACTAACTGGATGCTTATGGGTTAAAAAAGAGAAAATGTACACTAAATGATGGTCTCACTGGCAAGGACTGCATCTAAAGTGAGATGCATTTTGATTCTTGTTCATTAGTTATATTTGAATAATTATTCAAATTTCCGTGTTTTGCTTCCTGCATAAGCAAGTGAAAATAGATGAATGGAATTCTTGCTGACATTGATTGAACAGCTAAAGACAATAAAACCAGCTTTGATCATCACATCACAGACAGAAAATAAGCCACCAACGGCTGTCAGCAACAAGAAAACCTGAAAGTACCTTGTGTCGTCCCCCATCCACTGTTACTCTGCTACAAGAACATCATCCAGCCAGTTCTCCTCTACTACCCCACAAGCTTTTCCTCTATTCTCTCAGTCACCAACCTGACCAAACTGACCCGCACCACACACTTTGTCACTAAAATCATTGGACTTCCCACACCCAATCTCACAGATCTAAACAAAAGATCCATAACACGCCTCGCAGTGTCAATAGAACAGGACAGTACCCATCTACCCAACCACAATCTCATCCCACTACCATCAAGCTGCAGATACCAGACACTCATATTCAGACAACCTCACCTCAGGAAGAGCCTCATCCTGCATATCACCATATCCACACTAAATAACAGACACTGTTAACAATTTACCCCTGTCTCTTATTTGCCACTGTCTGCCATATGTAAAAGTTTGTCTTTAATGTGTTTAATGCCTGTACATAGCTCTACTTCTTTTATTATTTTTTTAATTATTTCTTTATTCATTTATTTTTGGCAGTCTGTAAAAAACAATCTTCCTTCCAGTAAAATAAATCTAAATCTATGTAATCCAAAAACATAAGATGGAAAGGATTGAGAATTGATTTCAAAGATTCCACGAGACGCACATTTGTGTGTTGGAATTTAGAATTGAAACTAAAAGTGACAGCTAGTCTTCTTATTTTTTCCAAATCATCCCCCCACAATATCCTCTAATCTCATTGTCTGACATTTATCTGCAGAATTTCGGTCGTAAAACATCAACTGTGCTTCTGTTAGGCCCTCAAGCCTGACCGATGGGCAGACTGCAGAGATGAGATTTGAAACTCCTGAACAAAACCATTTCTACCAAACTCTGAAGATATGAAAGTGTGAGGGTAACTGTGAGGCCTGTTTTCCATCTTAAATCGAATCAAAAACTCATTTGCTGAATACCTGTCACATTTTTCAAGGTTTAAGCTTGTATGCACGAGCACTGCAGAGGATATTACAGTCATTGAGGAACAGGGAGAGTTCATGTAAGAAGAGGTCCTATCACAGTGCCTGTGGGACATAGTCTCTTCTTTGCAGATCCACATTGTTCTGTGTCAAACACCAGAGAGTAAAGAGAAATCTGTGTGCTGTCTTTGAAGGGCTATTAACCCGACATGCTCCTGCTTTTGCTGCTACTGTAGACAGTGAAACTTCAGCCCTGACCTGTCAAATTTTAGAATCTTCGTTTTAACCTGACCATTTCTGACAGTGATTTTACAGCGTTTTGCACGCATCTCTCTCCTCGTGTCATTTACTCTTCACTTCCCCCCTTCCAACTCTGCCTTCAGCACATCTGGCTCTGAATTATACAGCAGCTCTGCAGCTCTCTGACAGGGTGAAACAGGGATATGCACAACACAGAGTTGAGTTTTTCACAAGATAGTTTGAGCATGTATGTTTTGCACATGTGCCCGTAGGAATATGTATGTCTGCATTACAATGTTTGTGCCAAACATGTGCTGCGTGTGAGGGAGAGAGTTTGTGTGCCAAAGTTTATCCACATGGGAAAGAGTGTGTATTATGAGAGTGTGTTGAACATGAGAGGCACTGAATGTTACATTCAAGAGGCACAGCAGTGTTTTTCTTGGGTACTGCCGGCATCAAGGGAAAGGCAGATAAAGTAAGAAAACACAAACACCTTTTTTCCCAGAGCTGGAGAGCAACCACACTGGGACAAAAAAAAAAAAAAAGATATGGTTTGTAAAAATTCAGGCTTGCTTGTTTTTTTGTGGTTGACAAGTGTGAGAATGTGCTTCAATGTTTTGGCCTTTAGCTCAAATTTCAATCCATTGGCTCTGTAATCTAGCTCAACGCCTCATTCACTCATCCTCAGCTCCCCTTGCCCAAATCTGAGCCTCCCTTTAGGGCCTGAGCATGTCTAAACGCAACCCTGAATGCCATGCATGACATCACAGAGAGGGCGGGGCTCTGAATTCCACTTGGATGCTGCAGACCAGAATTGAGCATTGGATGTACTTTATGCAACAGATGTGATGAGGGAAATACAGACATGCAGAAATGATGTGTTCTTTAAAGAAACGATGAGATTCATGCAGTGTTTAGAAACAGATGCCATTTGACCATTAGTCTATTCATCTTTACAATCAGCTGTAAAATTCTGCACTTTGCATTAGTGCCAAAGATTAACAGGTGAGTGCTGAATGTTTTGATGCTTGTAGCAGGACGTTTTACAGAGTTTTCTATGGGGAACAATAATTCAAGAGAAGACGAATTAAAAAGCCGCTCACTTTTTTATATTCCAATTTAAACTGTGCTTTTTTTCCACAGTGCAAACTTTTAACTCAGACTGACACTTCTTACCACTTTTCATCATATACATTATTTCTGAAAGGAATGCACTTTTTGTCAGGAAGCATCCAATTAAGTTGTTTGGTGGCACTGCCAATAAAAACTCTTTTCTTAGTTATTGTGTGTTTGTTTTCCAGGGCTTCTCCAGAACACTATTTTGCCCATTATTGGTTGCAATCATTTTTACTTTCTGCAACTATGAACTCGCCTTTTTCTTTATTTCCTGCTTTTTTAATGATGGCATCCATCAACAGCACACTCTAAACCGGCTGAACTACTGCTCAAACTGGCATTTTAGTTTTTAAATAAGTTTGTGATGTTTACAATGAATTTATAATCTTGTTGGAATAACTGGGAGAATATAAGTCAGTTAACAAACTTCTTTCAAATGGCTATTTCATGACAGCTTCCTTATAGGCAGGGCTCAGGGATGAAACACGCGTTATTGCAGGGGCTCTTTATGCTTCAACAACACATGGATACAGTAATCGTCACAGAACCTCAACTGTTCCATTCTGATTCCTTATAACCCACTGCAGCTCCGAAGCGTTAATGCACTTACCTGCTTCCCCTGTGGTTGGCAGACATCTTGAGTAAAAATTGAAGGTTAAAGGAACACCCATGGGTGGTTACCCTTTTTTGTTTCCTTTGAGTATGGCTGTGATATTGTGCTCCTGCCGAAAAGCAGTGTTTGATGGGGCAGAACCGTCCATTCTGGCTTGACTGTTACCTGTATATAAGTTTCAAGAAATGGACACTTTAAGATTTTGAGAGGATGTGAAATGAAAAACTAAAAAACAACAAGAAGACACTAAATTGAAAAAGGCATCTTATTAATTATTATTATTTTTAATGTGTATCTTGAACTGTCCTTATGTAATTTACACCTCTCGCTTCCTCAAACTGTTGATTCACAGCTGAGGGTGTTACTCTCTCAAATACATAGCAAATGGATATTCTTGAGAACTCTAAGTGGGACAACTATGTTTTATTATGACCCAGTGAAATATTGATGGTGACTTTTTGTATCTGCCAAAGCAACATAACATTTTGCTGAAATCTCAATGCCACCATTTTAAGAATTCTTAGGCATCATATCTGGTAACTTCATCTTTCATACTTGTCTGCATAATCCATTTAGTGGGCTCTGTGAAACA
Source organism: Thalassoma bifasciatum (assembly GCA_008086565.1). Lineage (NCBI taxonomy): Eukaryota > Metazoa > Chordata > Actinopteri > Labriformes > Labridae > Thalassoma > Thalassoma bifasciatum. The sequence continues at coordinate 31,476 of RPOG01000408.1, read as the reverse complement.
CTTGCTTCACTTTTACTTTTTCAGTCAGGAGATTATTAATGATGTACAATCACCATGCACCATGAGGCAGCTTCAGGGCTGCAGGATGTTAGACTGGGAGAAACACTGAACTCAAGTCCCTTGACTACCTCAGTGGATCCTGCTGGACAACATTTATCTCCTTTCCTCATTCTTTTACTTTATTGTCTTCGTGCCTCATTCCAATTTCATTCACCTGCCTGTTTCTTCCAGTTATCCGTTGATTTTGATTCTTTTTCACAAGTGTTTTAAGTTCCTCTTCCTCTTTGTGCTGGTAAAAGGCTGTGAGATCGATTGCTTCATAAAAGGGTTCCCTTCCGCCATGTTGTTATTGATGTTCTTCTATTAGGCTGGCAGGGGATTTGGGATACTCTTGTATCGCCTTTGTTACCAGCTTGTTTGTGTTGAAGTATGCTCATCAGACACGCTGCATCAATACACACTGTATTCATCTGGAAAATACCCCTCATTTCAGCAAACTGCTGCCTCTGCAGTGCAATCCATCCAGAGGAAATGTAAATCACAACATTTCATTTGCAATTCAACATTGATAACTAGCGCTATATGAACAAATTGTCTCCATGAGTCAAAGATCAAACTGCGGCCAAGTAGAACTACTCTTCTAATATGCACTGTTGGTTTTATGGCTCTGTCTTCCTGCACAATGATGACCATTAAGCTGTGTATGCTGACCGCAACTTCCACCTCAATTACTGAGCAAAGTTTCCTGTCTACATAATAGATGGTGATTGTTTGCCTTGGCTCAATTTAGGAAGAACAAAAGGTGTTCAACAAAAACCAGACTATTGGTTCAAACAAAAAGGTTCACTTTTTTCTGTTTATTTTTGTTTTTGATGCGGGACGTAGTAGTTTGTCTCTAAATACTCTCCAATAGATCAATCATGAGCAAGCTTTGGAGAAATGAAGCAGATCTACCTCCCTGCAAATCTGGGTGTCATGGTGGAGAGCTGGTTTGTGACCTGGCTTTGTTGGCTTTCAGGTTGGTAAAGTAGTATTTACACATAACTTAAATACATTATATTTACTCAAAAAGACTCAAAAGCTAGATCAGAAGCGAGCAGCAAAGGACCAAAACGTAACCGATCAAGAAATTTTAGGCAAAATTCCAGCTGTCCATTGATTGTTACAGTGTACATCAAATTCCCAGAGAAAATAGCGTCAAAACAGTTGTGTCATAGAAAGGATATTCTTGGAGGGAACCTGTAGGCACCCAACTTGGTTCTAAGCTGTCTCCCAAACAGCATCATGTTTCATCATACTGTAAAAAGCTAGATAACATGAGTAAAATATACTTCAAACATAAAAAGGATACTCAGTAACAGTATTACCCACTGAAAATACCCATTAAAACACTTTGCACACCTGTATTAAGACAAACTTGGCCTAGGTCAACCCTGGTTGCTATTATCACTCCGGCATCACTACTGCTGCCGTTGCCTGGATTGCAGGACATTTTGCTCCTTGTTTTCTTCTCAGAGATGCTTTGGACCCAGTCACATTTCCTTAACTTTCAGAACCAGCATTACGTGGGAGCGTAAGGATTTACCACTGTGTCAACAGGCGGAGATGAAATGAGCTTTATTAATCTCATGTGACTTGTGTTGTCAAGTTGTTTTTCTTTTGTTTTGAAGAATTATTCACTGTTGTTTTGTCTAATCAGATCTATGCTTTAACAATGCTGGATTTTGATATTAAGATGTGTACAAAGCAAATTTTATGCTAAGGCGTGTCAAGAACATGACAACTACATGTACAACTCAGTGTGATGGGGCCTTTAATGGCCTCTGATAGTACAGAACAACACAAGAAGAGGATGTGCAGTGAATGTTTCCATGAAGCATAGCTGAAAGCATGCTTTTAAAACTCAGTATTTAATGATATCTGTTGTGTGCTGAGTCAGGCCCACAAGCTGGTGGAAATCTGTTGAGTACTGAGTGCTTCAACTCTAGAGTCTGTCTTTAATTGGCTGTATTGCTTTTAGTCATTCCTGTTGCTGCTATTAGTTTGATTGATGTCAAAAAGTGGTTAATTATTACCTGTCGCTCTCTAGCTGAGTCAGATTTTTAAAGAGCTTGGCTCTGATTCTGAAGAATTTGCGAGGAAGGAGGTTTTTAAGCGTGAGCTCAAAGCCGTCCTGTGAATGACCTCTTCAGAGCTGAATGGGAATTGAAGCGTATATTTCAGCAGCTGTGGAAGTTTGCTGCTTTCATTCATAGACTCTGCAAGCAGTTGATTTAAGAAGTTTATCTCCCACTGTGAAAATACTGGTTCCCCGCTTTTGCTTCATCTGCAAATCATGCTTTTACAGTAAATTCTCACTAATAGAAAGGCACAGCTGGGAAGATCTCAGTCTGATGTACCTCCGAAAAGAGTTTACCCAGTTGGAGAGAACGCAGCAGTATTTTCAGATTTAAGTAGACTGACTTTTCACCAAGATATAAAGAAAAGTAAGAAGAGTCAAAGGATGGCACTGGGCCAAGATGGGTAAAAAAAAAAGAATGATCTCTTCATCCAAGTGTGGCAAGCTGATACCCACTACATGTCAAAGGGTGAGACATTAGACCCCAAACAACTCCCAAAAGCATTTCCATTCAGTGGGTGATAGTTCTTTAAATTTGATTGGTACATATCAATATGCATGAATAGCATTTTGCTTAGCTTTTGTCATACCATTACTTTAATGATGTGTGTGTGAGGGTGAATGTGGTTGATCGACTAGAAAAGTGCTTGAAAGTTCAGTCCATTTACCGATAATATGCACCAGTCACAAAGTAGAAGTTGGCTGGTCACAGTCAGCCACCTAAATGTCATATGCACTGATCCTTCACCAGCCCCTCCCACCCGTTGCATCTCACCTTTTTACACCCATGTAGTTTAAAGAAAGAGGGTGATTCAGCTCTGAAGCAGATTTCATATTTCTTCCTATTCCTATTATACAATCTAAATGCATCTAGTAGTCTTTAAATGGTTTAAAAAATAGTATAATGAGAAAAAACAACAAATATAAGAGAATAAGATCAAATTTAATGAAGGCAATTAGCTTTGTGCATTTTAATCGACTGATCTATACCATTAAACTACATGCCGTAAAATTGGTGTTAGGAAATACACAGTTGTTTGGAAAATAGGTGTTGATGTGGGCGCCAGCCTAAACCTGCTCCAGCAAATTTAGCTGTGCACTCATGGAGAACTGATGGAAAAACCCTGACTGCATCCAGAGTGAATGGATTTATTTTGGGAGATAAGGCGGCATTTTCTGGTTCACATCTGATGTCAGTTTTCAGCCAATAAAAGTTTGGTCCTCCTGTCATGGACGTGTGAAGACTGGATGCTCATATTTCTCTTCTTGGTAGGAGGGGATTTATATACTGGCAGTATCCAAAGGAATATGTATTTCTGTATCCCTCTCTAAAGTTCAGGAAATTTGGAATTTATAGAATATTGTTTGTGGACACACTACCGTTTGTACAATGACATGGATAAAAGGAAAACTTAAATTGCGTAAGAAATTTAAGAGTGAGCTTAGGATTGTTTAATAAAGGAGTGTGTTTCATGTTTTTCTGTCTCACAAAATCTTAACCAGATACATAATTGTCATTATTTATGACTTAAAAGAAACATGTTCCAATATGAATAATAAGGATGTAAAATAATGTCAATAGCCTCTGTTTCTGACAGAGAAGCATTTTGCACAAAATAGTTGTGAGTTGAGCTAATAAACTGTACCTGAGGCTGGTGTAACAAAATATGATTTAGTTTTGATAGAGTTGGTAACAAGTTAATGTTTAAAGAAGAAACACTCCGACCCTCAAGGTGCCTGCTTGAGCAAGCTCAAAGCTGATCTCATTTAAACCACACAGCTCCATTACACTCATTTAGGCATCAGCATTAATGTGGCATTTAAGCCAGCACTGATGCAGTGTGTCTTCAGGACAATACTTCAAACACACAAAAGACATCACTCCACATATACACACCTACCTACCACATGGTAAGCTGATGTCAGATCCTATCTTTCAAACTCCCTCTGTCAGTGTATATACACTGTCTTCACTAGATGACTGACATGAAACATACCTCGCTTTATAATGCGAGATTTCTAAACGGTAGATTGGGCAGGTGGAATTATTCCATCCTCTTTAGAAAGCTTCCTAGCTCATGACAGCCAACACTTTTATTTTCCTCCAGATTTCTAATTTAATTTAACACAGGCATGACTTGAAAGACCTGAAAATTGGCAGCATAGTTCACATAGGAAATATTCCCTGTTTTGCACGGTGCACAGGAAAACAAAATGGTATTTAAAAGACATGAATTAGTGCTTGGGCAGAATGCACTGTATCATTCATACATGACAAGAAGCAGAGAGACATAAAGAGATGAGAAGGTCATGGTGACGTTTAGAAAATGAAGTCAGAAATTATGGCCCACCAAATGTGTGGAGAATATTTTAGCAAAGCTGGGTGGGTGTAAACCTGCAGTCATCTCTGCATTTTCCACAGACTAATTAAAAATGAAAGCTTTGAAATATGAAAAGAGATCATACCAAAAACATTGTAATCACCAGCATATCCAAAAGAACAGAAAAGAAAATGACAGTTATAACACCACTTATTACTCATAAAGGAATTAGTAGAGCACTGCACATGTTGAATGGGTGATTAAAAAGACAAAACTCGAGTGGTGTCAACGTATAAAGAAGTGGCAAAGTATTTTTAACTGCTGACTGAAGAAAAAGGGAACCCTTCAAAAATTAGTAAGACTATGAGCATCAATTCTGGGGATTTCTGTGTTGTAATTATTAGTGCCTGTGGTAATTGCTGCAAGTGGTGAGGTATCAAGGGCTGGTCTAAGATTTACTGTCTCCAAGAGGATGGAGGAAAAGGCTGGTAGGTTAGCATTAGCCTTCTGGTAGATATGGAAGCACAAATGGTGTTAAGATTATGGTTCTGAACAGAAGAGAAAAGTGTTTCATCAAATGTCAATGCAAGAGTCAACCACTGATTTGGCTGGGGGTTAATCGATGCATGTGAAAAATTGAAAAATTCAATGCCCATGCCCCAAAGCATAAATTACAACCAAACTAAATCTCAATCTAGATGGGTACAGTGCTGTGTTTATATTGTGCATCTAGCTGCAGCTCTGAGTGAACTGTCATTGCTTTCCAGTTTACAGATGAGCTGATATGTGTTACGATCTAGGCTGGTAGTAGGTAACTGTTCAGTTCATCTGTCCTCCATTTAACCCTCACGGAGGAATGTCAGCCTGGATTTGGCTCCAGAACCCTATCAGGTGATCTGACGCATCCATTTCATTATTAGATGTGATGGGTGCATGGCTCTGTGCAGCCAGAGCATAGTGTAATAGGTTATAGAATATGGACTCATTGTTTTTCCTTCTTTCTTATCCTTGTCTGTAGTTTCCCTCCCCTCTGCTAGAAATGAGGTCACTTGGTGGCACAAATCACAAAACTGGTTCCAACAACTGCCTTCTCTCTCAGCAACTTGGACATCACCAAGCCTCATGTTGTCAGATTGGTGCTATATTCTGTTTAAAAAAAGAAAGAAAGAAAAAACTGATATTTTTACAAAAATCTTTTCTTATTCCTCATGAGTGTATGTCAAGTAAGCTTCTCTCTTGCAACTTAGAGCAAAACACTTTCATTGTTCCTTTAGATTTTTCTTTTCAAATCCTCCTCTTAAAGTAAAGAAAGCTCAAACAGCTGGGGCTGAAAAATTTGTGACAGAAGGGAAAAAGAACCTGCCCAGTGTACCAGAAAACTGGTGGCAGCAGAACTGTCGAACCGTTAGAAAAACATAGCGTGATTGCTCGGTGAACCTGAAAATGGGACTGGATGGAATCCATCCAAAACGAAACGGGAAGGGACTGAAAGTGAATTTAAATACACGGCTACTAGACTTAACCATTCAGTTAATACATGAATTCTGCTCGTGGAATCTGAGGGGAAATTGCTTCGAAGTTTAGACCACCAACCTTACATACTGGGATCAAACTCAAGAAGGGCTGATCATTTCGTCGACTTTTTTCTCTATGCACTCTTCATGAACCAATACAGTATTTTGGCTGTCAAAATTGTCACATTTCTAATGCCAGCTCAGTATTTTTATGCTTCAATGATAAACTTAAACTGTATTACCATTTGAGATAAATAAAGTTGTCTGGATCTAAATCTGGAAAAGTGATAACATGCCACAGATCTGACAATACAAGGTTTGTACACTTGATTTCAAACTATGGCATGTAAGGTTATTCTTTTTGATATAAAGCATATTTATGCTTTTTTATGGTATATATACATATTTTCCAGTTTCTTTTGAAAACGACCAAAAAAAATCATCTGTTGATTCTTGGGGTTTTGGCACAGTGTGTTTGTCCACCTTGTCTGCACCTCTTCGCTCAGACAACAGTTAAGCAGTCAATCAGCCCAGCACCTTATCATAGCATCCCTGCCTATTCAGGTCCTTTTATGGAGAACTGACAGGCTGCAGGTCCTCTAGCCAGGCTAAGTTCTATTCCAGTTCTCTGACCAGTGTCTAAATAAAGGGGCAGAGCAGATTAGCATTACCCATATGTATCAAATTTACTATTTACATCACCATTCAGATTGTTTTGGTTGCACTATATGCAAAAATATACTTTTGTACCTTTCAAGGCAAGTGGGAACGCTTAGTAAATGATAGTAGTGATGACTTTTTATCATGGTCCAATGTCTTAGACAACGTTTCAGTTATTGAGACCTCGGCAGAACAAACTGTCAGCAAATTAGCTGTCACTAAAGTGGACATGTGGATGTACAGGTTAGCAGATATTAGAGATACAAAGTATTCATCGATATAAATAAGTTATGGGAAAGCTTGTATTTTTTTTTTTCTTAGTACACCATTTGTGTTTGAATTTTACATTGCAGTTAACTGAAAAAGCAAGCCAAGTGTAATGAAATAGTTTTTCCAAGGCACTGTGGAGTCAAACTGTCAAAGTGCTTTGCTGGGGAAAAGAAAACATGATAATTGTATGTTTTTGACCAAGTGGACAAACAAACAAGAATGCAGGTCAACACACCATCAACACAAATGTAAGCAAAAGAAAGAAAGACCTTGGGACTATGGGACTAAAGGTGGGTTTAAGGAGAAGTTATTATGAAAAGTTACAGCTGCAAGCCTGACTTGACTAAGCTGGCAGTTTTTGCAGCCTTTGAGGAATTATGAAAGATTCTGCCAAAGGTGGGGAGCATTGAATATTAAAAGTGATTCACACTTTGGTTTTAATTCTGGGAACTCTAGATGAAACTCTGCCAGATTACCTGAAGGGTCTTGTTCTTTTGAAGTATCCCACATCATCAAGTGTGTGTAGCCCGAAGTACAGTCAGGCAGAAAAGACAAGTGTAAGGATTTATTATAAAGTTTATTAATTGTTGGCGCTGTCTGACACCTAAGGAAATAACATCACAAAAGTTCAGCCTTTCATAGTGTTCACACCCTGCACCACCTAAGAAATTCAGTTCTGTCTAATATTTGTAAAGTAGCCTAAATATTAGATCTGAATGCAAGAACACTTCGTACATTTTTACAGTGAAGTAAGAAATCATTAATGCCTACTTTTTAAAAGGTCTGTGGATGAATGCTGATTTTTGAAACACAGGGGCATTTGCTGCTTCTATCAGTGCATTAGAGAGAAAACTATTAGACTTGAAGCATGTCTGACGGTCACATCAAGCAGACATGATATTGTGGCACTTTTCTTGTTCACATGTGCCACTCTCCCTGTATCTGGGTCCAGTATTGTTATCAGCTAATCTAAATGGACAGGCTAACGGACCATTAGCATTTTTCCCCGGCTGTTTGCCATCGCTGCGCAATCAGAGTATTAGCATTCTCCCGCTCAGAATAAATGCTCTCTAATCACAGCTAACAATGACTTATGTAGGCTAATTTGCCAACAACTGTCGTGTAGCATAAATACACATTTGTATGCATGCACACACTCGAGCCATTCTAGTTTTCTTCAGAGCAATGGTTGTTCTGCACACACATGGAGAGGGAGGGAGGATATTTGGAGTTTTGCAAACTGCAGGTATTTCAGTGCTCTCTCTGCTTTTAAATATGTGTTCTGAATGACAGACTTCTGGCTAAATGTGTTCTACCCAAGAGGGCCAAGATATTTTTTAATGAGAATAAACATCTGTCTGTGATGCAGTCCATGGGGAACCCCCTGACAAGTGTGAGGAATAAAAATAGTACATTCATTTTTCTCAAAAGAAGAAATTGGTAGCAGATATAGTACTATACACACCTCGAGACAAGATTATAAATTTATGTTATGATTTTAAATATATAAATATAAATTTGGTAATCTATTTTCAACGGTATGGATTATTTGTTTGCCAGTGCTTGTGTTCTATTTAGCTGTGAACAAACAAGCACTGGACGATTCATGGCTGCATTCCTAAAAGTTAACTGTAACTAAAGAGATTGACAGAGTCTCTTGGGAGCTGCACAGGGAACAGCGGCCGTCGCAGCTTAAAAAAGAATGCAGTAATTACAGCCAGAGAGAAAGGCAACCAAAGCTCAGGGATGTACAGTAAGGCACTGTGAAATTTCTCCTCCAACAAAGCGCCTGACAAAAAGGCACTCTTTGTCTTAGAAATGCAGCAAACAGTCACTAACAGAGATCACAGCTCCTGTTTGAAATTCTATCCCACCCAGAGGAAGGGGGAAGAGGAGGGGAGGGAGAATACAGACATGGAGAGGGTAGGAGGAAGATGAATAGAAAGAGAGAGAGAGACATGAACACATACAGGGAGAGGGAGCAATAATTGGAAGGGGAAAAGAGAATTAGAAGAGGCTTGAGAATTGAAAGATGGTTCAAAAGACAGGTCAGAGATTTAACAGAGGTGAAGGATGGAGGTGAGGAATGTGTTTTGAAGTGTAGTGTAACATTAAACCACTTCTCCTTTCCCACAACCCTAGAAAATGTATGAGATGATCTTTGTTTATGACTTTTAGAAATGTGTTTTAATTGACATATTTAGGCGAGGTGAATGTGGTGCTGTCTGTAGCTAGTTCAAATACAGATAAGCATCTAAAGAGGCTGGATTGCCTCTATGTCATTTCGTCTCAAACCAAACACCCCTTAACAGCAGAGAGTTGGAGCCGGGACCCCAACATATATACATGTTCATAACTATTACATTGTGTTTTCTATCAAACTGGACCAAGTATGAAAGTACCTTGTTATTGTGCATTCAATACAAAACTATTCAAATAATACCCAGGTTCATTTGCAATTTACAGTGAGTTGGTCGCCTTGCCACTGCTGGTTATAAACATACCTTTTCAACTGATACCAATGCCAATATCAACACTGTCTGACAAATGTACTATAATCAAGCATAGCAGCTATTAGGATTGGCATTTTTTATTTCAACATAAATATGTCACTATAAGGGCCACTGCCATGCATAAACAAACTTTGTCTCCGTTATTTGAAAATATAAAAAAGATGGCTTATCAACTAAAAGTGTCACTGGTTCCCTGCTTTAAATCATCATGACCATGGATGCACAAGTGTTTAAACAATTATCTCAAATATGTAAACACAGGATGTTTAAATGGTCACCGCTGAAAGGTCTGTTGGTGAATTTGTAAGTGTTATAAATAGTTCTTGTTTTGTATGTTCGGCCAGATCATCTTACACTTGGAGCCAAAATTGGCTACTGCACAAAACATCAAACAAATCTATCTGTTCTGGTCAATTCCAGTCACCATTGCTTAAATGCATAGTTTATTTGTTGTGTAGATATAAATCTAAATACATTTACAAAATCAACTTTGTCCTGTGTTAAATGAGACTTAAAACCAAAAGCTGTAACCTGCTGCCTTGAAAGTATGGCAAGTGCAATACAGTGCAGTTTCTTTAGTATCCATTTTAAGCTAGCCCTGAGAGCCAACATGCCTCCATCAACACCATTAACTCCATTTCCTTTTTTCCCCTGCAAATTAGAAGCCTGCCCCCTGCTGGCCTTCAGGCAGAGTTGGTTCAAGAGCTGAAAAGTCAGTTCAATTTTAGATCAAAGAGGCTATATCCACTTCTTATTAACAGTTTACGTTAGATAGCTCTCCTTTTGATGTGTGAGAGTGTATAAGATGAATGAACCCGAAAGAACCATGCATACAGTATACTAAGAGAGTATGCTTGTGAAAAACTCTTGAAACATGGAAATTCAAAGAAAAGAAACTTATTGAATCTGGCACCTCAAAAAGATTTCTTCTAAACCCTTGAATCAATGCTGCTGAAACTGACCTCGTCTTTCAAACAGTTACCTTTACCTTTACCTCTATTTGCCTCCTTCTGCAACCCAAAACTTTATTTTTTTCCAGACTGAATCCACAAAGAGACAGACCACCTTATTTCAACTGGCCAATACCTCTGTAATCCTTGGTGAAACGCCATTGCAAAAGAAATGCATTTTAATGAGTCACTGCAGAGGCGCTGTCCTTGGTGCTGAAATGTTCAGCGCCTCTACCAACTTCCTGTCCCCAAGGTTTTCAATAGAAGCTCTGCTGCTTCATTTTGATGTGCTGCTTTGCTGTGAATGCCTTGAATAAATGTGGGCCTCTTTTTACATTTTTTTTTCAACTAAGCAGCTTGCAGAAGGGCTCAAGACAGTGCACTGAGGATGTGAATGTCAAAAGTGACAGTATGTGTTCAGAAGGTTGCACTCAAAAGGACTTACAAAAGATAGGAGAATGGGCTGGATAAACACCAAAACATAGGCTTGAAGGAGGCAGGCTGTAAAGAAATATGCTATAAGTGTGAGATGAGAGAATACTGGGATGTCTTTGTGTGTGTGTCTGACATGGGGGCATTCTGGGCTTGTGGACCGGGCATAACACTGAGGCCTCTGGGAGCTTGATTATTGGGGAATTCTGTTGTGGAGCTGAACTGGAGCTCCCAGGAGACTCAATTAAACACACTCAAACATGTGCAGTGTACACACACGCACGCCTACAAAGGTTTGCACAACCCCAACTTTCTGGATGATGAGTACCATGTGATCATATTTTCTTCTCTGAGTGTTGTTGTTTAACATGTGTGGCATTGTTAAGCACAAAATCTCGTAAAGCTTCAGTAATGAATTCAAGAAAGTTACAGCATTTATTTTTAAAAGTATATGAGGTTTTTTTCTCTATTGCTCTATCCTACAACCTAGGAAAGATGCAAAATAATTTTCACACCTCTGTAATTGCTTTCTATTTCAGTGAAAGTGCTTGTTTTTTTTTTGTTTTTTTGTTTTTTTAAATCATGATCATTGTATCATGTTGGCTGTTTCTGGCCCTCGGCAACATCTCAAATCTATTGACCCTTTCCTAACCTTTTCTGTGGACTTTATGTGGATTAAAGGTTGCACAAGTCCTTTATGTTAGCTTGAAAAATAGCATTTCATAGCCGGTTCGGGGGGAAGAATCAATTCAAATTCTGGTGTATGTTCCCAACAGGATTATAACCTTTGGGCTAAAACTGTAAGTAGACTTTGTTAAGATAACTAAACTCACTGGATTGATCTGTGGTGTGTATCTGTGTGTAATTTTGTTTGAGCTTGCCAACAAGGTGCTGCTCTCTGGTGCTGTCAGATCCTCTCAGACCATTTCATTTGAGGTGTGAAGCAGCTCCATCAATCTTTTATTGAACAGTGGTATGGTATATGATGAGATGAGATGAAAGATGAGATTAGATGAGATGAGATAAGATAAGATGAGATAAGATAAGATAGCTTCTTCATCAGTCATGGTAATGACTTCACATGGACCTACAGCAGATAAAGTGTTGTCTTCTCTCTGGCCGAACAGTTAACAAACAGTGTAAATCCAGTCAGGTTAGAGGAGAGGGAGACATGATTGAAGTCTCCTGAGATTTTTATGAGTGCCTTAGGATGTTGAGTCTGTATCCTGGCAACAGATTCATGGATTACAATTGTTATAATATGACTGAATTCCCATTGAAGTGAGTATGGTCTCAAACCAACTGCCATCAGGTCAGTGTCTGGACAACACATCTTCTCTTTGACAGTAATATAAGCAAGGTAACACCAACTCTGATGGACAAATGAGGCCAGTCCTCCACCCTTTATCCTGCCACTAGCCTTAGCATCTCTGTCTGTCGAAGTGACACCAGGTGGATCCACACAGGAGTCAGAGATGTTTTTATTCAACCAGGTTTCAGTAAAGCACATGAGGCTACACTCATGGTATATTTTCTAGATCTTCACCAGTCCATAACTTTTGTTTGGCAGAGTTGACATGTCCCATGATGACAGATGGAAGAAAGGGCTTATATCTCCAGGGTGATATCCTCCAGATTTGCCCCATCGTAGTGCAAGGTTCTCCTCTCTTGACTAAACTCTTCTTCACACAGACACTTTCATCAGTATTTGACAGAAAAACCCTGTAGTTGACAAAAAGAGATTAAAAAAATAAATCTTCACATATACCAAAAGCAGAGTAATTGTAGATAGATGCCAGACTTAGGTGCTACCAATATAAGCACATAATTCATAAGTAAATAAATAAATGAATGAATGAATTCATAAAATAAAAACATGAAGCACGAATCAATGACCTCACTTGCCCCACTATCCAGTCTGTCCCACCCTACGTGAAACATCCAGAGATGATAGTGAGAGAAAACAAGGCAGAGGCACTGAGAAGATTCTTATCCATTCTTGAAAAACTGGTGACAGTTTGTGACTTTTCCTCCCAAGCTAAAAACTGTACCTGCAGAATCCCCATGAATCCAGTTTCACTCCAGAGCTGAAAAAAAGCCTTAGGAGGCGTTTTTGGAGACTGTCCTAAATACCCAATAGGCCTCATGTTGATTAGTTGAAATTGAGACTGCACTGAGACATTGATTTTGCCAGTATAGCGAGGAGATATTTTTCAGTACTTTTTGCCCATGAAACCAACAAGTGATAAAACGAATTTTTATATTTTGTGGTTAATGTTTAATAAAAAATGTTGTTAACAGGAAGAATTATCAAAATTATAACATGAACAGAAACTCTGGGAGACGTATTGGCATAACTGCCACAAAATGGATTGGAATGGAAAGCTCCAATGACTGTTGAAAGACATTTTGTCTTTATCTTCAGTTTTTTCCCTGTATGTTGGAATTCAGTTCATGTATTCATTTAGTAGTGCTGCTTGTTTAAAAATAGCGGTTCTTCTGCAACACGTTTCTAAGTCAAACCCTCTGACATGCAGCCTGAACTAGCTGTGCTGCTGTTGCTTTGTGCAGAGATAACAACCAAAAAGTCAGCTGTTTGAAATCCAGCAGGTTGCACAACTAATGGGAAAAGCCATTTGGATAAAGAGACCACATTGACCGTGCAGGCTGTTGTTAACACGCAGGTCTGTGGAGTGCAAGCTAAAAGCTGATCCATCAGTTGTATGAATAAATGGAGCCAGTTTCTGTGGCAGTCCAGAAATCTTGCTCCCCCTCATGCATTGATTTTCCTTTTCAGTGCACAGTACAATCGCCAGCTAAGCTTTTTTAAAAAGCTCAGGTGTAATTGTTGCGTTTAGGACAGTGCAATATCGATCAATGTTACTGAAGCAAAAGAGCCGCTCCATATTGGCCGTAATGTCAGAAAGCAGGCACACGCATAAAGAGGGCCATTTGGCTAGTGCCGCATCTCTCCTAATGGTTGGAGTCATTTCTATTTCCGAAGGAAGCAGCACCTCCTCTCTTTTGCTCTTTGATCCACTGAGAAAGTAAATGTAAGCCCTTTTTATTTCTATTTGGGTGATTGGGATTCATGAAATGCAAACGAGTGTGTTGGTGAGGTCGTACAGTACACGGTGTGTGAGTGGTAGGGGTTGAACAAGTGTCACTACAGACGCAGACACAGATCACTGTCGGCGGATGTTGGGCACAGCTTGAATCACCGTGTCAATGATTTTAGCCTGGTTGTTTGAGTATCTTCACCTGGTGGAGTGATTGAAAGCAGATTGATTGTAGGAGTGATAGGAGGAAATGAGGATGAAGGGGAGACAGAAAAAATGGAGGGCGTAGAGGAAGCATGAGGAAATTAACTGAAGCCGGAAGAGACAGATGAAGGACTGATATAGGGTAAAGGGTTGAGCAAAGAGAATCCAAACTTACATCAATTTCACCCACTTTATCCAAAAACCAGCAAAGTTCTCAGTTTTTTTTACAATTCAAGATAGCAGTACTTAAAGTTGAGTTTAAAGTCTGCAGGCTGGTGTTCCTTGTCAGCCTTATTCATTTAATTAGTAAAGCAAGTAAAGATCATAAATTATTAGCCGGGGGTATCATAGGGTAAAGCCAAAACCAAATTAGATTTTGGACTCTCAGATGATATCTTATGAAAATTCAGGATCCATGCACTCAAATTTGTTTCACTTTATGCAAAAAAAAAAACAAAATAAATAGATAATGCTCTACTCTATTTATCTCAGGGTAAATCCTTCCACCAAACCAAATTTCAATGTGTTCTCCTTTAGAATTGATAGTATTTTAATCTTAAGTGTCTCACATGAGTGTTGAATAATTTTGCAAGTCATGCAGTTATGTTTATCAATTTTTGCTCCTGGAGGATTTTAGTTTCCATTTCATTGTCCTGTTCCACTCCCCAAAGCACTACACTTTATGTGATTGTGTGCAGACAGGGCTTTTAGGTTGTAGTAGTAGATCAAAGTTTAAGTATGCAACTAGTTAGCTCTATTACTCCATGCTTGGCCTATTTTACTACAAGCTTTCATGTTAAAAAATGCATCTTATTATAACTTTATCTAATTATATCTGCCATGCATAATTTAGCTCATTCATTTAAAGCCTGTGTGTTTCTTAGCTAGCTTTCTCTTAAGCACTTAGAGGTTGTGGGAAAAAAAAGGAAAATATTGTTGCACATAGTAATGCATTGCATGGCGTTTCAGTATGACTCACAAAACGGCTTCCAGCAAACATTATCCATGCAGTGGCTCAAAGCATTCAAAAAGATGACTTTGCAAATACTTTATGAGATTAAATGTGTTCAATGTGTTTGTTTTATCTCTAATTGGGCAGATAATACAGATGGATGAGAAACAGTGATTGTCAAGTGACTTATTCTGAGCTCACCGTTGGAAAATATGAGTTCTACAGCTGGTGAACAATTTCAGTCATCCAACGCATCAGTCAGTACATCTACAATTTTCCACTAAGATGCATAGAGCACGGCTATGAAGGATGGATGCGACACTTATTAAGACAGAAAAGAAGATTAGAGTGTTGGAAACATGAAAGCAGATAAATACAGTATTATTAGGAGAGTGTCTGAGTATAGCTCTAGCCAGCTGTGCTTTTTCTCTGTGTCCTCTCCACTCTTTTCCACTACTTCCCCCAACTGATGTCAGACTAATATATCAGGCTCTAGCAGCAGTACACCAGACAAGACGCACCCCTCGCTGCCAAGGCCTCGCTCCCCACCTTTTAGTCTGTGTTTGAGGGTGTGCGATGAACCCCCTGCAGAGGACCACACTCAATAATGCATAGCTGCAGGTCTAACTAGAGCAAGCCGAGGCGCCTGCTGCTCTACAAAGTCGCTCCATTTTATCCTAAAAACAAAAGTGAAAAACTCACATCACATTTTTTGCTTGCACATGCCTATACCAACGTTCTGCATCCATAATGCAGAGACTCCAATTACAAAGACACACTGCATCTATAAAACATCAGCTGTAATTACACAGGCGCAAGGTTGAGTTAGGTGACGTAGGGGTCACAAAAGAGTTACTTGTGCTGACTGTTTTCCCGAAGAGTTGCTCACTATTTCAAAGCAAAGCTCAGAACATCTGTGTCTCTCTGTCTGCAAATAAAGAAGCGGCTTTTCAAAAGCTGTTTTAGCCTGTCAGCTTAAGTTTTGGATGACAAATTAGGTGCAGTATCATACGGAGACTAATCCAACCCAAGAAGACATGTCACACTTCACTTCAGGTGACTTTATTTCAGGTAAAGTGAAGCTTCCAAAAAAATGAGATGTGTACCATATTCAAACAAAGTTAGGATGTGGCTTTTACAGGCGGGAAAGCTTCCCCATAGTTTTAAGTCTCTCCACTGACCTGTAGATGGTCCTTTCCTCTCCATACACCCATCCATTTACTCTTCACTCTCTTCCACCAGGTTGAGCAAAGTAGTTCTGATGTTTTTCACCTGCAGCTCTTCCAGAGGGACCCTGAGGCATTCACAGGTCTGATGGGATATGTGGTTCCTCTTAGTTTGTGCTGGTTCTGCCTCAGGGTCCCCCCTCCCTGAATACAAGAGGGGTCATTCTGCTCAGATGCCCAAAGCTTTCTCCTATACCTCACAGAGATAATAATAATCATTATTATTTCAATCTCTGGTTGATGGTAAGAAGTTGCTAGGACATTTCTAAGTTTGTTCTCAGAGTTTGTCGACCTTGAAACCTTGTGGACCAAAAAAACAAGAAAATGTAAAGTAAAAAACACAATTACAAAAGTATAAGGTGAAATTCCTGCAGGTAAAACCTCAGTGTAGATTTAGAGATAAAAAGTTCATGAGATGTATGAATCATGAATTCTGTATTTAGACATAAAGAAAGATCTTATTCTTTGTCTTGAATGTTTGACATTGAACTGTCTGTTGTCTTTGTTCTTGTCTACAACGATTCAACCCCTTCCACACCTCGGCACCTTGTGACCATGGAGACTGAATACACACATAACACCTAATCAGCCCCCAGTGACTGACCTTCAGAGGTATGTCAGGAAAATCTCACTCTTTACACAGCAGACCCTCATATGGATCCCACAGGGCCAAGAGACAAGGAACATCCGCACTAGTGTATAGTGCCTCTGTAGTTGCTGTATTTTTTCAGCATTCCACGGTTCATGCAAGTACATTTTCATGTCACAGTCATTGTACTGCAATACTGAACAGCCTGCTCAATATTTAATGCATTTGTAGAAGAGCTTTTTAGTGTGAGAAGAACCAGGTATGTTGCCACAGTTGTCCTTGCGAGAATGTAGAAATATTGCTTTTAGACATTGTATTAATTCTTGAAATATATAGATACAGAAAACAACATAGGTACCACAGTTGTTCATTACAAGTATTTTGATAGTCTAAAAAGTAGTTTGAGACAAGTGTTCAATAATTTGCCAATTACCATTTTAAAAATATACCTCATTACATGCTTGTGGGCGACAGCATCCAGAAAATTACATCTACGCATCACGTGCAAATAGATCACTGAAACTAATATCACTCAATTACACACGCCTAACTATTAATCCTGGAAGAAGAAAAGCTTTAAAATTAAAAAAAAGGAATAATATTTGTGTGGTAAAAAAAAACTCCTTTTTAAAATTGCTCCTGAAGGCTGTAAATTTATTGCTTACTCAATATTGCATAGATTTCTTTTAGATAACTTTTAAGTCAAACATTGTTTTGAAATTTTAAATAACATTATGGTGACTCTTACTCAACATATCTGCATGAAACATTAATTCTTCATTTATGTAAAAATAACTCTTAAATTGTATTTCCCATATACACAGACTTTCCATAATACCTCTAAAATTGTCTGAGTGAGTTGCTTGTGTGAATGCAAAGAGCTGATTTTTTTTACCCTTGACTTTGCCCAGACTTTCTCCTATACTCACCCCTCTGTGAAACTCCATTATGAACTCAGGATGAGCTATGTGAGAGCATAGAAAGAGTCAGCAGGGGTTATCACATTGATGTCAAACGGCTGGTGCAAAAGCAGAAGAGCAACATGTGACAGGATGAAAAAAGCTCTGAGGTCAAAGAATGAGACCCCTGACAAAGCCCAGGATCCAACTCAATGCATGTTGCAGTGATTTGAAAGCAAAAAGGTCAGTCTCTCTCGCTTCACCGTGGCATGCTTTTGATGTCTTGCTCTCTTGGACTCATCCCACATCTGTGTGAAGAGAAGATTTCATACTTTCAGGGATATGAGGGCATGAGAACAAGCCACTGTCAGAAAAAAGTTTGTGGAAAAGCTGCCCAAAATTCATGCAAAATAAATTTGTGTCTGGAGATATGTAGGAGAACACTGGGAAAGAGACTCCAGATAGCTCAGGACATGTGACATATCACTGGCTAGCAAACCACCGGTGTAAAAGTTGGAAGAGTGAAAGAGAGAGAGAGAGAGAGAGAGAGAGAGAGAGAGAGAGAGAGAGAGTATAGTTTAAAATAGCTATTTAGATACTGCACATTAGTTTATCTCTCCTCTGTGTACAAAGTGAAACAGAAAGGCATGAGGTGTTAGTGGTTTGTCATTGACATCCCTGTTTTATAAAGGTGAATCATCAAAGCTCAACACAAGCAAAGAAAAACAAACTGCCCTCATGAATGCTGATTGCAGATAAATTGCAGTCAGCTAAACTGGGGTTGCTTTAAAGTGGAAAAACAGAAAAATGTTGCACTTGTGCGTGTTGGTCACAACACAGGGTGATGAATATGCTTTAGTATCTGAGGTCAAAGACAAATTCCCTCACTTTGAAGAAAAACTAAATGGCCATATATTGCATGATCCCTGCTAGCCAGAGCCAGTGTGAAGAAAGCGATTAACAGTCTCAGTGGGCAGTGTCTGTTTTCTGACCTCAAAGCTCACCTACTCTCATCTGTATTCTGCAGCTCCCATCTGGGCTACTGTCCTCTGCAGAGAAAAGCAGTCTTAGTGACTAAGAAGAGGGGGGTAAAATATATGGTCTGAAGAAGAAAATATGTACAATCTCATGAAGATGTTACCAGAAATAATGGAAAAACCTATTATTTCTTTGTTGGGCTGCACAATATGGGAAAAAATAACATTAAAATATTTTTGTTTCATGCTATATATATATATATATATATATATATATATATATATATATATATATATATATAAAAACTGTCAGATTGTCCAAATCCCTCCCATGCTCCACTCATATTCACCACTCCCTCTCTCTCAGTAGTTCGATCACTCATGCTGCACGTAACTCTGCCCGACCCTGTAATCAGCAGGTGAGATGACGGAGTGCAGAGAAGGTGCTCTAATTGTGCAAGTTGTTGCATGTAATGTGGTAAAATACATAAATGAATTCTCATTGAAATCCATTATAAATGTGTATGTTCACCTGTCTGAGAGCTAATGCTAGCCAATGCTTACAAGAGGCTGAAAACATTGTTTGCCTGTTTACTGGTAAGATCAGGGAGAGGGAAATGGCGGAAGAGGTTTGGAAGAAATCAGCAAAATCTGTCAGAAATAATTACAGTAAAAAAAAACAACAAGCGGCAGAGATGGAGGAAAAAAAAGTGAAAGCATCACGGGAAAAGCTTTCTCTTTTTGTGAGATAGTTTTGAGGTTTTTTTAATCTCTCAGTGTCTGTTTCCTTTTTTAATAAATTCTGTCTTTTTTCATCACTGTTAAGATTTTTGATGTTGTTATTGTTTTGTAGAGCTTATCTATCATATATTTGTGTTTCAAAGTTAAGAAACTGATATAGTTTCACTTTAATAAAAAATCCCCCTGGAATTGTGTTTTTTAGGCAATATCAACCAAAAAATTACTTATAGAGCATGAATTTTTTCTTGATGCAGGCCATATGGGTAAATGAATGCCTCTGTGGTACAGAGCTATTGTTCCATTGTGAAGGGAGCATTGTGGAAAAACATGCATGTGAGCGTTTGCGTGTGAGCGTGTGCATGTGAGAGTGTGCGTGTTATTGTGAGCAGCCTGGAGTGACTGATGGATAGAATTATCCCTTCAACCTTCTGGTCATGGTGGTGATCTCTCCTACCACCAGTGACAATGTGACAAGAAGTTATTGAGCGTGTGTGTGTGTGTGTGTGTGTGTGTGTGTGTGTGTGTGTGTGTGTGTTTGTGTCCTCCAGGTCTGGTGGTGATAGGAGAGATTAATGCTAACTGAGTTTGATAGACATAAGCAGGATACTTCTGTGTCATGCATAAATGTTCTCTGAAATACAGATATACCTCGACACATGGACACATGTGCAGGAATATACACAAACACACACATGCACACAAACACACATGGAGTCAAAGGGCTCGAAGTGGCAGCCTGTGATTGAAGTGGGTCCAGAGGATGACAGAACAGGGCAGTAGACATGACCCCAGTTATATCACCTGTAGGAGAAATTTGTACTGTTTTATTCACAAAAAGGAGAGATGAGATGAGACAAGGTGGGACAAGAATAAAGGGGGAAGAAAAAAAATCTGTATGAAAGTTGAGAAAATATCAAAAGGAAAAAAATGGCTGATAAAAAGAGGTACAAGAGGAAAAAAGGACAAAGGGGATGCAGGGGGTTAAATGTGATAAAAGGGAAGGATAGAGATGGTGAGAAGCAAAAAGAAAAGGAAAGGAAAGTGAAGAGGAGGCTAAAAAAGTAAATAACAAGGAAAGAGAGATCAAGGATAGAGAAGGAGTAAAAGACATGGAGCAAAGTGGAAAGAAAGGACCTGGGGAAAGCATGGTGTGAAGATGGAAGTGAGAAAAGAGCGAAGAAAAAAAAGTTGAGAAGTAAAATATGTGGGAGGAGAAGGTGAGACAAAACGAAGAAAGAAGACAAAGGAAGGGAAGCAGGGAAATATATACACAGACAGAAGAAGAAAGGACCTGAAGAGAGAAAGCAAAGGGGGAGAATAGAGTGAAACAGATAAAAAAATCAGAGGAAGCTGGGAAAACATGGAAAGGACAGGATATTTTAAAAAAGCAGAAAAGGTAACAAAGAGAGAAGAAGTAAAGGTAGAGGTAAAGAAGAAAAGCAAGAAGCAAAATAAATGAGATGACATCATGAAGGAGAGGAGGAAAGGACACTGATGGGGGAGGAAGTAAGGAGAAGAGAGGAGGAGAGGATAAACAAGGGGCAGAGACCAAGGATGGAAGAGCAGGAAACAGATAGTGATGCGGAAGAAAGAAAGAAGAGTTACAAAACAAGAAGACAAGAAAAATCAGGTAGAAGATAACAAAAAGGACACAGGAAAAAGGGAGGTGATGGGAGGAATAATGCAAACAGTAAAGGGACCAAGATAGAAAAGAAGAGGTACTAGAAAATACCAGAAACACGGAAAGACATGGGAAATGTAAAGACTGACAAAAGAAACAGTTGAGTCGTTGTAAATTCTAAGTTTAGTGGAGAAAGGAGATGAGGAAAAAGGGGACAACTGTCCTGAAAATTCATTAAAAAGAATGTGTAGTGCTTCTGTTTCACAAACCAAGAAATCTTGCTTCCTCCTTCTCTTCATCTCACAGTGTCATGTAAATGTAATACTAGACATCAGCCTGAGTACTTCTGCAACACAAATTGTGCTTTTAAGGGTCACATGGGGTTTTCTTGTTATTCATGATTGCTCGAGTAGAAAAAATTGTACGTTTGTCTGGTATTGTGTATCTCAGCATCACCCACTTCTTTGAATAAATGCGCCGACATAGTTTTAATTTGGCAGAAACATGCAAATAAGCTTGAGCGAACACATAAAGATAGACTCACATAGCCCAGCTAAGACTGGTATTAAATATACATTAAGCCATACTGTGTTCATCCTCGATACACATCCTTCGTGCTGAGAGAGCCGAGAATCAAATTCAAGTGTTTAAAAATTAGTGATTATGAAGAAACCAAAGCGAGGCAATTTAAAGTGCATTACATTACAGTATATTACTATAACAAATAAGGTGAACTTGGAAGATGAATAATGAAAAAGAAAACACGAAGCAGAGTAAAACACTGAAGGAGAAAACATTAAGCGCCATGAGGGAGAGACAGTGAATCAGATGGGTGGGGTCAAACACTCAGGCAGATGGAGATGTGGATAGAATTACAAAGATGGGAAGGAAGTGCCAGACAGAAGAGAGAGACTGAAAAAAGGAGACAGACAAAGACAAAGTTGTTGGGGGAGGAGGGAGGATGACACATGCACACAGTGAATGGAGTAAATTGGAAGAGGAGCTGAATGGCTGTGAAGAGTGTCAGACTTACTCATGAGCGTTTAGACTGCAGGATTATAGCGCATAAATAGACTGTTAACACTGGAGGGAGAAGCTGGCCTTCATTCAGTGCAGGCTGAGTGGGGGAGTGAAGGAGTAGAGGGAGGAGTGTAAAGAAGGGAGTCGAGATGGTAAGGGAGGAAAATACGGGAAGTGGATGAGGGGAAGTGTAAGCAGGGTCAGAGGGTGAGCAAGAGTGGGTGATGCTGTGTTTGCAGGAAATTGTTCAAGGTGTGTTCACAGCGTCCAATTTGAGTCTCTCTGTTTTCTTTATAAACTTAGATCAGCTGTTTTTGTGCTTAAGTGTCTGAAATTATATAAATATTACTGTCCATTGTGAGTCCACTACCAGATCCATTGTAGTGTAATAAAATGCCATGTAGCCTGCATAAGGCACAGAATTTGTTTCTTTTTAATGTCTACAAGAGGGAGAGAAATTTAGAAGTGTATGTCAACCTCTTTACAATTTTGACTGAAGTAGTGCTGGTGTGGCTTGATGGTATCGGGTGTCTCGCTAGGTTAGGAGGGGTGGGTAAGGGCGGGTGACTCAGGTTCAAATCCAACCTACAGCCTCTTTCTTGCATGTCACTTCCCCCTCTCACCTTTTTCCTGCTCTATCTGTTGCACCCATTGTGCTTTTCTCCAATAAAGGCACAATAAGTCAGAAAAACTAATTAGAAAAAAAGATTATGGGAGAAAAAATAATTACAAAGAACAAACTGAAACTTTAAATATCCTTGTCTTTTAGATGTTTACACAGTGTAAACTCGTCATCGAGCTCATATTCCTGTTAGTGACGACTGCTGTTTTTCTGCTGTTAGTTGTGTGAGTCCTCATTCTTTTACAACTTTTGATCAAGATTTCAATCAGGAAAAATTGGCATCAGGAAATGTGCTGTAGAAGATCATTAAGAAAGGAGAGAGATGTGAAAGGAAAAACTTGATGCAGTAAAAAGAACTAAGGGAGAGAGATGTGTGTGTGGACTGTTTGATGGCTGTTAGATGAAAGAGTGATGTCTATTTTGAGGCAGGGAAGGATAAATGAGTAAACATAAAAAGGAATTAAGGGGGACAAGGATAGATGAAGAAAGCATGTTGGGTGAATAAATCGTCATTTGCACAGAGCCTTAGACAGGCAGGGGATGAGGAGTGTGTCGACATGACAAATAAAACACTAAAACCAGGAAGAAAAATAAATGTGGTGACTAGAGGAACAAAAGCAGGTTGATTTCATTGTTCTTGTCTGTTTTTTTTTTTTTTTTTTTTTTAAGTGTACTTAAAGTAATAAATACACTTTTGAAAGTCATGCTATGCACTTATATAGAGTTAGATTTTCATCAATCTTTTCTCTGAAGGAGAGAATAGGAACATTGTATATCACTGTGATGCTGGTTCATTCATTCTCAAAAATTAACCATACAGAATTAAAAGACATTAGTACGATAAAAACGTTCATTTAGTCTACTAAGTCCTAGAGGGCTGGGAGGCATTAAGATTCAACCAGCCTAAATTAACTGATAGACACGGGGGGAGATTTCGAGGAAGGATTAAAGCTCCAAGGAACTCAAGAATCAATCAGCAACCCACATTTTCATTCATTTTAAAATGAGTAGTGTAAATCTGATCAAGCTGTCCTAACTTTTATGTTTTTCAAGATTATACATAACCTGTTATCAAATATTATGACCTAAAAACATGTTTAAGCTGTTCATGTAACTATCATCAAACAATATCTCCACTAGGATACTAAAGATAGACATTAAAATCATGCCTTCTTTGTATCCAATGAAGGGGTATTGATAGACTTGCTGTTGAGAGCTCTACAACTGTAAATATTTAATTGGTGGTTCAGTTAGGACCAGGGTTCACAGATGACTGAGCAGTGTGTTTCACTGCAGAACATGCAGGGTGATGATGTAAATGTGTTGGGGGGTGGAGCAAGAATATGTGTCACATTGTTTTCTGTGGGGAACTGTATTAAAGCAGAATGCCAAATGCATCAGAAATATGGGCAAAAACATGGCCAACACTGAAAACCTGAGCTCCTGATATCAGCTGGTTAGAAACTTTACCCCCTGGAGAAGTGGTGTACAATCAATGTGTTTTTATTTCAGTATCATTTTACAATCATAATTTGTTGCACAGAAATGACTGAGGCTAAAAATGTGAAAACATATAATTTTCAAGAATAAAAGATCAGTTTATTGTCTTCTCAAATTCAAAGGACCTTTGCAGTTCAAGTACGGTCTTGTGGGAGATGGGCAATTTGGATTAGTATTTTTTGAAGGCCTGCACAAATAACAGAAAACTATTATCCCTGCTATACCAGCTATACAAACAAACTGAGAAAGAGTTGGTTGAAGATTTTCTTAGCGGTGTTGCTCTCAGGTTTTGCCACATAATACATTATGGATGTGAAAACAGATAGTATTCGTATTTACAAAAGCACCAGATACATTTTTGCTAAATACAAGGAGTCTTCAAGATGAAGTTGACTGTGCAGGACGCTCCAGTGTATAGGATCTCATAATGAACGAGGCAAAGCTTTGTTTCCTGTTGTCCAATTCTTCTGAAAACTGGTATCACTAGGCCTGTACTTTGTTTGTTGTGTGTAAATTAAATTATTAAATTAATTAATTATATTGAGATATACTGTCGTGATACCTGTTATGGCAATTGCTGCGTGCATGTCTCTACCATGCTGAACATGGCAGTTAACTTTGAAATGTAATAGCCTAAAGAGTTAATGCAGGTTTGTCACATCTTGAACTGGTAAAACAAACAAAAAAATGTTTGTAAACTCAGTGGTGTACTTGTAGTTGGTTTGGTCTCCTACACTCTAACTCTGAAATCCAGCTCTCCTCCCCTTGCTACCGAGCACTGACATGTCTCATTGTTTTTGTCAACCCAGCAGGTGTGCGATACTATCATCAAATGAACAGAAAGACAGGAAACTTCTTCAGTGCTCCAGTTCTTGGTAGTGTTTCTACAGGTGACCTCTTTTTGCAGACAGTATTTTGGAAAGGATAAACTGTATTCGACCCAGTGGCTTGTAGGTTATGAAAGCAGAAACACACGTTAGAGTAAAGGTTGAGAATGCCAATAAATTTCTTTTGGAAGAAGTTTTACAGAAACACAGTTTGTAAACTCTTCTCTCCCCAAGGATATTGTAGCGTTCCCTTCCCTGGATTAAACTGAATGGAAATACTTTTATTACGAATCACACTTAGGGTTATTTTCCCATATTTTGGAGGGATTGGAGTTATTAAAGCTTTCCACTTTCACACCAAGCATCACAAGTATCTCCTGCTGCTTTCATGGTCTCTCCCTGTGGGCTCAGCTGTCTTTGGATGCTGTGCTGGAAGCAGAGCATCCTTGTCATTTGCATGGGTTCAAATCCTGTCTCCTGCTGAGATGTGTGTTTTGCTCCACTCAGTTCCTGTCTCGCTTTAGAGTACCGTGTACTGTCAAATATCCGAACAGATGCTGGGATGGCCTGCTCTTCTTTTGAAAAAGAAGTGCTTTTATGAAGCAATTTTTTTTTTTCATTCAGATACTGTGTTTACCAAAGGAAGAAAACGTTAGGAAACAGAATTGTGTGTTTAATCAACATTCTGTGCCGAAAGCCATTGACTGCAAAATATCCAGTTGAATGGGGTGTTTATTGATTGTTGTCTTTTGACCTCATGCTTATTTCTCTATTCCTTTGATTTCCTTCAGCATATTGAATGGTTAAGTGACAGATGATTGCATTTTTCAGCACTGCCGTGGGTTGATATAAAGGGATAAAACAGATCGGTGTGGGAATAAGTAACATCCACACCAAGGCCACCCAGGCCTTTCTCTGGAGCATGTTAACATTTACTTTGACATGAAAACCCGGAATGTAGCTCAAATACATGATATCAAATCCTTCACACATCATTCCTGTGCTGGTTTCGTTGGATGTAGTCACATGCTTTGATGCTTCTGTTGTATGAGGACAACACAGATGAATAATGTATCAATGTCTCCTCTCTTTCTGCAGGGGCTTTGGAGCTTTAAAGATCTCTTGTTGTTTTTTAGTTTGAGGTTTTTTTTTTTTTCTTTTTCAATATACAGAGCAGAGTCAGCAGTAGACCTCTAAAGCCTCTATCCTCTGTGTGTGGCTTATGTGTTTATGAAAGACTCGGCCTCTTGCATGAGGAGGGGAATGTTCCCCCTGTGCAATGGTAGCAGGTTGTTGAAATATGTTCTAAAGCATGAATCTGTCAAGTGAAGGAATACTTCGATGCTTGCCTCTTGTGAATAGAACATTTTCTTCCAAATAGGAAATAGGAAATATACATTTTTACAGTATCGGTCTTCCAGGCTGTGTCAAGACTATCAAAATGTATTTGTTAATTTGCAGATGTTAGTTGACTCCTTATATGAACTGTCATCCAAAAACAATATTTCCATACTTATTATTTCAGGCCTTTCTATAATGCAACCAAATCCTCCCCTTTAGTTGATTTATTAATTCTAGATTACCTTCTTTTTTTTCCTTTCTCTCAAAGATGGAGTCTGCAAGATTTTCCTAAAAATTAAAATGTCAACTTTTGCAGGTGTAATCCTGCTCTATTGTCATCTTTGGGCCTCGATATGTGTGTAGCAGTGTCTGACTCTGCCCCCTCCTCTGCCTGCATGCTGATGTTTTGGTTGACCCAGGGCTGTTTCTGGGCAGAGAGTATACATGGTGACCACAGCCAATCACAGCACGCCCACTGTGCATGTGACTTTGTGTGGCTACTATCATCTACTTGATGATAGCAAGTAGAAGAAGCTATCCCGAGTGGCTACGATAGCCGCTGCAAAATCGAGGAAAAATTATGCAATATTTGCAGGATCCCTAGTTAGCTTGCAGGAAGTCAGGTATACGGCTCTTGAGTTTCTCCCATACGATGCTGCAGGTGCTCCCTGGGCTGTTTTTTTTTAAAAGTCTATGGTATGTTCATGCAGCTACAACTGTTAGCCATGCTGTTATATATGATCAGAGGCAGTGGGCATGCACTGCTGCGGGCACTAAGCCACGGGGAGTGGAGACCAGTTTGATTGTTGTATGTAAACAACAAAATGAAACGTGACAAAAATTTCTGCAGACTCTTCCTTTAACTTTTATTTCTACCTGCTACAGTGGTCAGTAGGTGTCTGCTTCAATAACCTTTCAAATGAATCCTTTACAGCCTTTAAATGATACCCTAGCACCGATTTGAATTTGATGGTGGATTCCTTTGCTGTCGAGTAATACACAGCAAAATATCAGCTTTTTGCCTAAACTCAAGAGGGGGAGTTATGCCTCAAATGGAAGCTTTCTATAGAATATTGTTGGTGGTAGTTAAGTCAAATGGCACCAGCTAGCTATCTGTAGGAGAACAACTTGCTCTGCATGATACAATTACTGTATTTAGGGCAATAACAACAGACAAAACTCATGAAAACCTGGACCGGGTCTTTTCTTTTTTTCTTCAGCCTATGGTTTGAACTCAGCTCGAGTGTAAAGGCTTGACACTTCACGTCTACCTGCAGGCACAGAGCTTATCACCAGCTATAGCACTAAGTCGCTTGTACAGACTATGCCAGAATCTGTGTTTGTCATGTCATCATCAGTTTGGATGTTGTAATGGTGGCTGAAAAGATGACTTAGCAAGTGTCCATGGAGGCACCAGAGGAGTTTCAAACCTTTTTGTTGCAGCCTTTATTCAGTTCTGTTCTAGTTTCGTTGCCTTTGTTCTAATTTCTGCTGTTGTGATCTATTTTCTCTTGTAGCACTCGTCTCTTTCTTCTATTTCCCTCTCTTCTCTTCAGCAAAATGCTTTGAAACCAGCTTTCCTTCAGGCTGACTTGCAAAAGAAAGAATGCTTTTATTGGCTGCAAAGGAAATCATTCAGAGTGCAATGGTGCTGACTCCAGCAAGCTTAAAATCTTGCACCTGTCAACTCAATTGAAACCCCGATGGTTTTCCCTGAAACATCCATAAACCTAGCTACAATTAGGCTAATGGTGAGTCAAAAATAAATTTCCAATTTTATAAGACGAAGATCTACTGCTTCTTTGCAGGCATGTGAAATAGACTCTAAATGATTGACTGGACAAACAAATGGCTGACTGGCAAAATTGACGGCAAAATACAGCAGTGGTATCACGGGCCATTGATCCTGACAAGTGACTTGCTAACATTCACAGCCTTCTGGAGTCACACCGGATACTTCACGAAAGCCTGAGACAGACACAATTAATTTTAGATCTGTTTCCTCACACTGTCAATGACCATTGACTGCTTATTCCAGCCTGTGCCAGAGCCTTTGGCTTCTGAGAAAAAGCAAGCCATGATTCACTCCTACACAGCTGTTTCCCCTTTCCCAGACCTTTCTTCCACACTCCTGCACATGTCAGCTTCATCAGACACGTATGTGGCTTTCAGGCTCTGTCAAAAAGGCAGCTTTTTTCCCATCCCACTTGTCGGCCATGGATGAATGCTTCTCCTATCTCTCTATAGCCCTGTCTGCCGCTCTCTTATTCCTCTATCGCTCTAAGTCAAATTAATTTTTGTCACAGCAAGAGGAGGGCAGATAGAAGGAATCAATCATGGGCGTTTAGGAGGGAAAAAAGCCACCACTCGGTGCTGTGTTAAATCAGCTGGTAACCTTTAATTATGATAAGTGAAACAGGATAAACAAAACATCAAATGAGCTGTGCTACTCCAAAAAACAACAGGGGCACTTGTCCAAATGTGGTACCATTTTGATTGGCTTTGGAGATGAATGGGGGGAATGATTACTGTGTGACTTTGTAGATGTTTGTGTGTGTTGTGTTGTGTTGTATGCTATGTGGAGGGAGGTGTGCAGTTTTGAGATGACAATGTGCTGCAGAGAGGTCAGTGGTACAACAAATACCACTTTGTCTTAAGTCACGTTGGCCAGAGTTTGCATATACTTTAGGCTCTTTTTGGTGTGAGTCACAGTTTTGATGAAATAGTTGGAATATTAGGGCATTGAATTTTAAGACTGAAGGCTTGGGTCACAATATTGAGGTCTGAAATAAGAATTGCTCAAACAATAATCTGTTGACTTTTAGGAAACAGAATAAGGGTGACAAAAAGTATCAGAAACTGGTTGCACAAAGGATTCTGTGATACTGGACACAGAATACTGTTAGGATTAGATCTATGGTGTGCATCATATCAGTGAGGCTTCATAAGAATAAAAGTATCAACCTGCATGTGTGTGCTGTGAAAGATGAGGATGACCAGGCATTCAAATAATCTTTTGCATGTTCTGCATGAGACAGCATGATGAGGATTTTTCAATTAAACCTAATCGAATGATTCCTTGTGTATGTGTTCATATGTCGCCACACTTCTCCCTATATGTGTGTGTTGAGTGCCCACATACGAATACCTGACACAAGCCTTTGTTCCATAAAAGACACTCATTGATACTGTCTGATCATTATATAGCTTTCAGATGGCTGCAATAAGATCTCATTAAAAAGCTATCACTGTTAATATCGGCATGTGATGTAGCAGCCTTGGTAGATTGCACAATCCCATTGTGTGCATGTTGCACAGTTATATTGAGGGGTATTCAGACTGTAAAGCTGAGGTGTACACCCCGGTATTATCATGTTACATTCTAAAGAAACACATATGATTGATTTTGTAATTAATAGCTGGAAAGTGCTTTTGAGAGCACACTGGTGCGGTGTGTTAGTGTGTGTTAGTACTGTGAATGTCATGCTAAGTGTAACACGTTTTGAAGGAATCCTATGAAACTATCTTGCTGATCATGGTAAGATGTGTCATCATGTGTAGGGATTAAACCAAGGGTAAAGTGTGGCATCTTTTGACATGTTTTTATTAAAAAGTGGGCAAAATGTAGCAACCATACAGCAATTCCTCCCAACTCCCCACTGCTAGCTGGGTCCTGTTTCTGTCATAATTAGTGAAATGTGAGGTCCAGCTGCAGACACAAATTATAATGATCCCTCCACACTTCTTCATGATGAAGGTTTCAGGAAGTGCAGATGGACTTGCTGTCAGTCACAACAGTAAACTTTTGATTTCCCCACATGAGCTCACATAGCACGGCTGATGCAGGATGACACACACCAAAACTAATGAGTGTCCGGTTCCTCTTTGATCTGGACCAACAGATTGCTGATGATTTTCAGCAAGACTTTTATGTTACGTCTGCCTCAAACAGCCTGCTTCATCCTGGGAGCTCTTCTTTTTCAACAACTTGAGAAGGATCATAAACATTAGACCAAAAACTGTGGAGAACTGCTAGGTCCAGTTATCATACAATCAGACTCAAAAGCATCTGTTTTTGAGAGCAAGTGCCAGTCAATTGTTCTTTTTGATTTCAATTTAGCCTAATATAGGAAATATTTCCATTTGTTTTGCACCTATAACCCTGTACCAAGGTACATTGGCAAGAAATTCTCTAGAAGGCAAATGCAATGCTAGTCTAGTCATCTGTAACATCACAATGATATAGATTGTGATATCACATTGTCACCAGGTTGAAGTTTAGAAAAGGACTAAAACCGATGTATTCTTGTGTCATTCTTTTGAGGAAGGACAAATTCTTGTACATTCTCAAAAAAAAAGTCCAAGCATTGCTTTTTTACTCAGTTCAATCCCCAGAGTTCCTCCTGGAATAAAAGCACAGTTGAGTTTGTGTCTTGTGAGCCTTTCTTTGGGTGTACTTGGACACTTTTTGTGAGCCTTCACATGCCTTACTCAAGTAAGTGTTTCATTTATCTGTAATCTATCTATCAGCCTGTCTGCTGTCTACAAATAATGACAATCATCGCCCTTCATCTCTTATTTATTTGGGCAGATAGAAGCAAAGATCCTAAGAGATGAAGACAACCAGTGATGGAGAGATATAAAAATGGGACAAACAGTCATGATACAGAATGGGAAAAAAATCTCAGGTGTTCACTCATGCTTTGAAAATGATACCTCCATTTCATTCTATAATAATAAAAAAATACTCCCCCCAAAAAAGGTAATGGATTGATGCCTGTGTGTTTATTTTGCCTCTCTGTGCAGAATTTCTAACAGTTATTTTCCACACCGGCGAGCAGTGGCCTCTGAAATGATCCCCTCCTTGCCATCAGCAAATACATAATCTTCAGACAGTGAGGCTGCTTTCACAGCATGCAAATGAAGCACACCTGAATGGATTTCATTACGTACACCAGCAGCACAACCGCTCATCAAAGCCGGACAATTTCGTGTCTGGGAAAACCCATATGTATATCTGAAATAGACATTCCACCTAGCCGTACAGTGATTGGTTAGTGTGGGATTTGATTTCGTAATCAGAAGACCTTGAAATTCTTAACCTAGAGATGATTAGTTT